>CM065386.1:21805000-22272500 GCA_033060915.1 Euryodendron excelsum
GCAAAGGCCTTTGGTTGACAACCCTTTTGAAGATCATTTTTATGAAATTTGACTCTAGCCAAGAATATGGTTTATATGGTTAGTGTTTGAAAACCATTCCAAGGAAGATTTTCTTAAGGCCATTATAACCTTTATCTTGACAAGAGTGGGGATTTTAAAAATTAACATAATGATGACAACTCTTGGAAAACAATTTTTGATGCAAAGATGGAGGGAATGAATTTTTAGAAATCATTTTTGAGAAGAAGATTTTGAAAACCATGTTTAGAGGAGACCATTCCAACAAGGTAGAGTTCCTATGGCCAGTGTAAAAGTTAACCACCCAAGGGAGGTTTTCATGGGGCCATTTCAACCACTAAACTTGAGTGAATGGAAACCTTTAGAAATTAAAGAGTTTGAAAATCACTTTTGTACAAAAATAAAGAGAGAAGGGAACCATTCTAACAATTTAAGGCTCCTATGGCCAATATGAAAGGGAGACCACTCAAGAGAGGGGTCCATGGGACATTTCAACCACTAAACTTGAAAGAATAGAACCTTGGGAGTTAGAGAGTTTGAAAACCATTTTCATACAAGTTGAAATGCAATGATGCAAAAGTGAGAGTTAGGGGGGGTAGTGGGGGATTTTTTAAGGCATGACTTCTAAGGTCTCATCGTAAACTTCAAGGAGCCAAATCTTAGAACCATTTTGAGAGGGGTATTGAACTTGAAAGTGGCATGGAAATAAGAATAATGCAAGCTTTGTATAACATGATTATAAATAACAAAATGAAGCCAAGCACACAAGACACGATCAAGATAGCAAAATGCAAGGGGGTTATGAATACATACAAGGATTTAGGCTACACCACATAAACAAGGGGCTCCAAGGCCATACCATCTTAAAGTAGGCTAGTGAGAGATCCCTCTACACAGTGGCTCCCACTAACTTTCCTCTAGGCATGAACTAAGAGCCCTCTTGGCTCAAGCACGCAAGAAAGGTAGGGGAGTTGAAGATGGGGATTAAAATAGAGAATAGTCTAAGTAGGCTAGAAGGGAGAAGAGAAGAGTGGGGAAAGACAAAAATGTAAAAGAAATACCACCTTTTGTCTTCAATGTACTTGTAATCTTCTATGGATGCCTTGACTTGAATTTGGATGGCTTCAAGTAGGCTTGAGGGGCTGGAAGGAGGAGTTTAGTGGTGTATATGGCTATGTTGGT
Source organism: Euryodendron excelsum (assembly GCA_033060915.1). Classification (NCBI taxonomy): domain Eukaryota; kingdom Viridiplantae; phylum Streptophyta; class Magnoliopsida; order Ericales; family Pentaphylacaceae; genus Euryodendron; species Euryodendron excelsum. The sequence continues at coordinate 21,806,201 of CM065386.1, forward strand.
GAAGTGTATGGATTAGGGAGAGGTGGAATCTAGCCTAAGTGTTGGAAGAATGGGATGTATATAGAAATTTGAGGTTCTGGAGCAATTTTAGCAGAGCTTCCTATCAATTTTTGGTTCTGGAATATGCAAAGGGGGAGGCCTCTAATTATAGGCAACCTGGAACAAGCCTGACGCATGTGCTACATGCGCCTAGCCAAAATTTGCCCTAACGCATGTAGCATATGGGCCAGTAATGTTTCATTGCCAGAACGCCACGTGGCACCCCTTGTACTGGCTAAATCTTGATGGTTGATTGAACTTTGGTCAATTTGATTAAAATCTAGGCGCATGTAGCAACACTCTGTCACCGGAAGTGTTCGTTTAAACTTTTTATCGATAATTGAACCAACCGGGAAGGTTTCAGGGGAATTGGTTGCACCCACGATGTTCTCCCAGGGTTTCTCATAAACTTTCGTGTTTTCGAGAAGTTGGAATGGTGTTCGGAAGTGTGAGATATCGTCTCAGGAAATGTGCATAAAATTACATTTTTACGGAGCGTTTGTGATACGCTCAGTGGAGGTTCGAATGTAGTTGTTTTTGTGTTGCATGATCGGGGCCTTCGAGAAGTGATCTCTTTGATTAGACCGTACCTATGGAAAGTATTCTGAAAATACTTTTGGGAATTCCCTAATTTAAGCATTTCTCAAGTCGTTTGTTGGTGCATTATAATCAGGGAATTGGGAGAAAAGTCAAAGTTGACGGAGCATCTGCGAGACGCTCTAGGGGTTGCTGAGAGTTGCAGTTTTTGAGCCATACGATGAAGGGTTTTGGGAAGCGATCTTTCCGATCAAGTCCTATCGATGGAAAGATTTATGAATGAGCTTCCAAGAATTCCCTAGTTTACACATTTCTCAAGTCACTTGACGGTGCGTTATAACTAGGGAATCAAGAGAAACGGGAATTTAGGCGGAGCGTTTGCGAGACGCTCCGGGGAACTTTTATTGACTCGTAGGTGTTTAGCATCGTAAGGTCTTCCTTAGGTTAAATAAGGGTGTGTAACAAGACCCGCCATTCAATATCCTAGGACCAGTGTTGTTTTGGAGCGCGTTCGGGTCGTTAGGGGCAAAATGGTTATTTCGGCCGAGTTGGGTTGGAAATGGTTCGGAATGGATCGGAGAGTCATGTCACGCGTGCTGGGTCATTTAGGGATGGTGTTGGGAGAGTCTTTTACTGGTCAGTGAGGTTTGCACAGTGCTAGGTGTGTAAGGGCAAAACGGTCATTTCGACGGGAGTTGGTCAGAATGGTACCAGAATTGGACCGGATGGCGTGTGGAGTACACCTAACAGTTTAGTAACATTTTGGAAGGGTGGACTTACCATTTTTTGGAGTTTTGAACTTTCTCAAAATGTGTCTGGAGGCCCAAGGGGCAGGTTTGGTCATTTGTCACCGAGTCGGGCTAGCCGGCGCCGGTGTTGACCTAGGTGTTAGTTCCTGAGACCGCCTGGTCTTGGAAAACTACTTGTGCAGTGTTGGTCCCTAAGACCGCCCGGTCTCAGAGAGCTACTTGTAGAGCGGTTTTGGTTTCCTGAGAACGCCTGGTCTTAAAAAGGTACCTTTGAGGGTGGTGTTGGTTTCCGAGAACGCTTGGTCTCGGAGAACTACCGAATGACAGACATTCTACATTGGTGGGCTAGCAAGCACCAGAAGTGAACCGTCTAGAATTTGATAGGGTGTTGGTCCCCGGGATCGCCCGATCTTGGGAAGCTACCCGGGTGACACTGGTTTTCGAGACCGCCTAGTCCCGAAAGGCTGCCTGGAATGATGTTTGTGGCTTCATTTGGGCTTCGTGGGCCTGAAACGCGATTAGTTGACTGGATTGGAGTTTGAAAGGCTCGTCTTGAGCTTGTATGTGTTGTGATGTTTAAAAACTGAGTCCAGTTGGGCAGGAGATTGTTGAGCGGGAAAAAATGGGGTGATTACATCTACCCCTCTTTTTCTGTCTTTGCGTGTTAAAGGCAGAAAAATAACAAAGTAAGAATCCTTTTTTGGTCGTCAGGCAATCGGAGGGACGATATGTCGGTAAGTTTGAGATGTTCTGAGACCTTTTGTGGGTTGCCAGTGTGGAAGATCTTGAAAAGCTATGCATTTTGAAAGCTCCAATCGGGATTTGAGTAGCCGATTTTGACAAAATTCGGTTTAGAACATTTGATTTTTGAAAACGAATGTTGAAAGCTTGATTGTCAGCTTTTGAAAAGCTTCGAAAACAATTTCGGACTCTCGGGAAATTGAAAATTGGTTTTGGCAGGAAACTGAACAGCCGGGCACATGTGTTATATGCGTCTGGCTTCCTTTTACCCTGGCGCATGTAGCACATGCGCCAGTTGGAAATTCCTATGCTTTAGGATGTTTAGAACACAACAGTCGGATTGTTTTCGTGATTTGGTGGAGATTCGAGTGTATTTCGGATGAGTTTGCATGTTTATGAAATGGAGTTTCCTGCGGGATTCGAAAAATCGTCTCTACAGGCCTGGGTATTGAGTGTTTGTGTGTGATCTTTTCACCAGAAACCTTAGAAAAATACGTAGAACAATCATATGAAGTTTCATAATTTTCTAAAATATTTTGAATTTTTGAATTTTTAAAAATTATGAAAAATAAGAAAAATTGAGGAAAACTAGAAAATGGATCCTATCGAAAGTTGAAAAATTGTGGAACATTTTTGAAAAATTATGGTGATATTCTCGAATGATTTAGGAATTTTCGTGAAATTTTTTGGAAATAAAGATACAATCGGAAAATTTGAAATGACCGAGAAACTGATTTAAAAATTGTGCTTAAGAACGGGGGACGTGTGTGCCGGAGGATAGGATAGTTTTGGTTGACATGATTGAAGGTTAGAGATGTCTTGAACTGTGTTTGTGAGTTGTTGAATCCCGGGGTAGTGACTTTTTAAGGCAAAACCATGCTGAAATTTTCAAAAATTTTAGCACCTAACTTTAAAATTTTTCGAAAAAGCAATTATTTTGTGAATGGGGCTTTTTGAGGGGGGGGAAGCCCGGAGAATCTGAAATTTTAGAAAATTTTTAGAAGCAAGATTTTTGAAGGAGAAAACCCTAGAAAACCGATTTTAGAAAAACTGTAAAAACTTTGGAACAGGGCTTTTGAAGGAGAAAGCCCGGGAAACCATTTTAAAAATTAGAAACAAATTTTTTTAGGGAAAGGCTTGGTAAATCGTTGAAGACTTTGAAATGGGGCTTTTGAGGAGAAAGCTTGGGAAACTAGTTTGAAATATAGAAACCACAATTGAAAACTTTGAGACAAAGCTTTCGAGGGGAAAGCTCGAGAAATCGGTTTGAGATTTAGAAACCAAACTTTTTGAGGGAAAAGATTGAAAAATCATTGAAAACTTTGAGATAGGGCTTTTGAGGGGAAAGCTCGAAAAACCGGTTCGAAATTTAGGGGTAGGACTTTTTGAGGAAAAAGGCCTGCAAAACCGTTAGAACACATTTGGAAACAGGGCTTTTGAGGAGAAAGCTCGAGAAACCGTTTTGAAAGTTAGAAACTAAACTTTTTGAGGAAAAAGCTTGAAAAACCGTTAAAAACTTTGAGATTAGGCTTTTGAGGGGAAAGCCTGAGAAACCGGTTTGAAATTTATAAACCAAACTTTTTAAGGGGAAAGCTCAAAAAACCACCTAAAACTTTGAGATAGGGCTTTTGAGAGGAAAGCTCGAAAAACCGGTTCGAAATTTAGAAGTAGGACTTTTTGAGGAAAAAGGCCTGGAAAACCGTTACAACATATTTGGAAACAGGGCTTTTGAGGAGGAAGCCCGAGAAACCGTTTTGAAAGTTAAAAACCAAACTTTTTGAAGAAAAAGCGTGAAAAACCGTTAAAAACTTTGAGATAGGGCTTTTGAGGGGAAAGCCCGAGAAACCGGTTTGAGATTTGGAAATAGGACATTTTTAAGGGGGAAAGGCCCAGAAAACCGTTGGAAATCATTTAGAAACAGGGCTTTTGAGGAGAAAGCTCGGGAAACCGGTTTGAAAGTTTTGACATAAGACTTTCTAAGGAAAAAGGCCCGGAAAGCATTTAGAAACAGGGCTTTTGAGGAGAAAGCCCCGGAAAACCGGTTTGAAGGCTAGAAACCAAACTTTTTGGGGAAAAAATCTTGAAAAACCGTTAAAAACTTTTGAAATAAGAATAGATGGGACCTTAGCCCCCCTTTTTTTCTCTCTTTTTTTTTTCTTTTTTTTTTTTTTTTTTTTTTTTTTTTTTCTTTATTCTTTTTTTTTCCTTTTTTTTTTTTTTTTTTCTCTCTTTTTTCTTTGTGGACATATTTATTTCTTTGCTTTTTATGCATATTCGATGACTAATCAATTTTTACATGTTGTCATTCTTTCAGGATGTCGGAGGCCAGTGGTGAGGGTTCTGACAGGAGGCGCCACGAGAAAAGGCCACAGATAGAGCCCGAGGAGGGCAGCAGCAGCCGGGGCAGCTCAATCAGGGGTGACAACGCTGTACGGGGACAATCCTCCGCTTCTTTGGGTGTGGCAGCTGAGGAGGATGCTACAGTTATGTCTCGACTTCACGCTTGGTATGACAGTTATACTGAGGAGAAGCGGTGGATTTTCTGTAGGGCTTTCGGGTATATAGGATCACTTCTCTCTGTGCGGCTGTTACCGAGCTTGGTTGAGGCCTCTACTACCCTTTGGTGTCATGAGCTATGCTTATTTTGCTTTAGCGATTTCGAGATAACGTCAACCCCTCACAAGTATGGATGTTCGCTAGGTCTGAGAAGCGGTCAGAAGGGTATTGTGGGCCTAGACTTTCCTCGGGGCTTTATGTTTGTCATTTCTGGTCAGTTGGGACTCAAGCGCCAAATTCTGGATTCGGACTCCCATCCCGCTTTTCCGGTGCTAGAGGTGGACTTTTTACTGGATCATTTTGAGTTTTGCACTAGTTAAACCACTCATCCCGGCGTTTGGCACACATCTACGGAGTGACCCATCCCCCGGATGAACGCACTTGCCTTGATCTTATTGAGTCTTCTGGTGTTTCCTCGAGGAGATGGTCGGGTAGATGGCAACTCTGTTCATTGCTACTGTTGATCCGACAGGGGTATTCTTATGCTCCGTTAGCTATGGGTAAGACATATGTGAGTTTCTCTTGGTTTCAGAGTTGGGAGGATACTTCCTTTAGGGGGTCTCGGCCCCTTTTTCAGTTGTGGGCTCTTGAGCATTTGTTCATTCACCGCATTACCTCTCATGTATTGTATCCGAAGGTTAACCCTATCTATACCTTGGTAAGGTCTCAGCAGGATATCATTGATGGTATGGACTGCCCCAATTCTTATATGACATGGACGGCCTTCCTTCGGACGAGGAGATCTGATTTGGTTCAGTGGTATGTGGGTTTATGTTATGTTGATTCATTGCGAGTACGGACTCCTGGCCAAGTTTTCATCCCCTTGGTTGGCTTAAGAGGTGTTGTGCCCTTCTTCGGCATTCGAGTTCTCCGCTAGCTGGGTTAGACACAAGACATTCCGTACACTGCCATGGCGACAGGGTATCAGACTTACTTTGGCGATGAGGTACCAAGAGGTGTAGTGACTGAGTTGACAGGATTGTGGCAGACTTTGGTGGCACATGACAGCTCAGATAGTCCATTCTCTTTTGTCCCGACAGCCACTATTAATTACGACAGATCGTTTCAAGTGTACGTTTTGGGGGATGCTACAGTCAAGGATCCTCTGCTAGAGTCGCCCTTACCTTTGGTAAGGTATGCTAATCTTTTAGCCATTACTAGCATCAAGGCGAGGCGTCATCAGAGACTTTATCGTGCCCGAGTGAGTGAGTTGGAGAGTCAGCTAGAGGCTAGCAGGAGGCGAGTGAATGACCTCGAGAGGTAGCTTGGGCCTGCTTCTAGGGCGAGCGACTGCCCCTTGGCTGATGTTTCCTGGGGACTTAGGCGCCATCGGGGGTCCTGAGACGCCCTTTCTTCAGTGGAGGCCGACCCACGTGATGCGTTCATAGTTCTATTGAGGGACATGGTTCACACCCTTTCACAAGAGGGGGATCATCTCCTTGATCGATGTCAGTGTCATGGGTTGAGCCAGTTGTCAACTTCATCTTTCAGGGCCTCTACCAATGCCGGCCTTTCTGGAGGGGGATTGGTGACGCCACCGTCTAGCGAGGCCTGTCCTTCGCTTGCTGGCTCTAGTCTTGCGAGTCTTGCCATTAGGGGCTCGGATGAGGACTCGTCGAATGGAGACTTGGCCCGTTACATCATGGTTCCTCATTCTTGATGCGATCCTTCCCTTTTGTCTTTCTTTTCCCTTTGTACTATGATTCAGGATGTTTGCCTTTTCTCCAGCATTCCCTGCATTTGTAGACATGCTTATATTAGCTTGATTATCATGACTTTGTTGTAATGGATTCTACCTTTCCTTCGAGACATGTCATCATCTGCCTACTCCTGCATCAGTTTGTTAGTTTAACATGTATTAAAGTAGGGATTATATCTATTGTAAGGTAAGAACTGCTTCCCTAGAATGGGATTCTCTTCAGGGTGTCCTTGACAGGAGCCCGTGTTGTTCCTTCTTCTTGGCCTATTAATTTCGGGAGAATGTCTTTTCTAACGATCACAATTTCTCCCTATCTTTTCCTACCATGATCTGGGAACGATCCACTTGATGGTTGACATAACCTTGAGAAGGGTGTGAAAATTTTTTTTTTCCATCGGCGCCTTTGCAGGTTTTCACCAATTCCAGCTCTGTCATTTTTGCGTCTCAGCGCCCTTGCAGTTTTTCGCCAGACCGACAAGTTTGTATCTTACCATGCCTCCGTCTTTTTACTTGCAGCGCTCGTTCGAGTTTTCACTGCACCCTTGGGTTCATGCTTTTTTTTTTTTTTTTTTTTTTTTTACAACAAGGAACTCTCTTACAACTAAGGGAGGACCTGCTTGTCAGGGGTGAAAACTTAGATATTTCGGATAGTTGTTCCCATTCGAAATTCATCATCTTTCTTACGTTGGACTCAGTTTAGATTAGGCGGTTTTCATTTATCAGAGTGGACTTTTTAAACTAGGTTGTAACTAGGTTAGGTTATAGGGCCTTGAAAGAAAGGGTATGGGAGGTCCAAAGTGTTGTACTTTGTTTGGGTTTGTTACGGACCGGTGATTACTCTTTTAGCATTCCTACTTTTGGTCTTCTTTTTTCTTCTTTTTTTTTTCTTCACAAACTTTTACTCATATAGGGTTCCTTGTTTCTCTTGGTTTTTACCCCAGCTTTGCTTTTTGCAGAGGCTATTGAGTTCTCGGGGCACCCCCCCCCTTTTTTTTTTGAATACTTCATTGTCTCCTTCTTTTTCAACACACGAGAAAGCTTTCTCTCCTCTCAAGTTCTGTTTCTCTCATTTTGCTTTCCAAATTTACTTTCACCTATTGTGGGTGGTGATCACCAGGTCAGGTTTGTTGAAAAAATGTAATTAGCTCAAGATGGGTTACAGCAAAGGATATGGTTTATAGGAAAAATGAATTGATGGCGTCTCATCATATCAATTTAACTTGTCTAAGCTTCACGAGTCCTTTCGCAAGAATTTTGATGATTCGGGAGGGGAATGCATACATTTCCTTTAGCAAAAGTTCACAAGCCTCTCTTCACTGCAATGAACTTCCCTGTTGCATAAAAGAAAATAAGAGCTTCTTGGTTTATACAAAGTAACGTTTGACTGCGTCTGAATTTAGTGGGTTGGGAAACTCTTGCCCGTCCATTTCTGCTAGTATAAGTGCTCCTCCTGTTAGGACCTTCTTGACTACGAAAGTTCCCTCGTAGTTTGGAGCGAACTTTCCCCGAGCTTCTTCTTGGTTGGAGATGATCTTTTTCAGTACCAAATCCCCGACCCAAAAATTTTGGGGTCTCACTTTCTTATGAAATGCCTTAGCTAACCTCTTTTTATAGCACTGAGCGTGGTAAACAGCGGCCAGCCATTTCTCATCCAGGTGGCACAGTTGGGCATATCGATCTTTGATCTATTCTGCCTCTTCTAGCTGAGTCTCTATTAGTATCCTCATGGAAGGAACCTCTATCTCGACAGGGAGCACAACTTCATTGCCGTAAACCAACTCATACAGGGTTGCACCAGTAGAGACCCTCATTGTGGTTCGATAGGTCATAGGTGCAAAAGGGAGTTTCTCATGCCAATCTTTGTAGTGGTCGATCATTTTTAGAGGATTCTCTTGATGTTTTTGTCGGCGGCTTCCATTGCCCCATTCATTTGTGGCCAGTAGCTCACTGAATTCCAGTAAGTGATTTTGAAGCTTTGACACAATCGGGTCATCAAGTCATTATTCAGGTTGGTAGCATTATTAGTGATGAGTGACTTTGGAACTCCATACGGGCAAATAATGTGGTTCTTGATGAATTTGTTCACTACCTTCTTGGTGACCTGTGCATAGGATGTGGCTTCGACCCACTTTATGAAATAATCGATAGCAACCAAGATGAACCGGTGTCCATTGGAGGCTTTTGGAGAGATTGGGCTGATCATATCCATTCCCAGTATAGAAAAAGGCCACAAGGCCGTCATTGGTTGGAGCTCGATGGGTGGGGCTTTGATCATATCTCCGTGTATTTGACATTTGTGACACCGGAGGACATACCAAACACAATCCCTTTCCATGGTAGTCCAATAGTATCCCATCCTGAGGATTTTTTTAGAGAGAGTATGGCTATTCATGTGGGGCCCACAGGTCCCTTCATGGATTTCCCTCATGATTTCCCCCGCTTCTATTGTATCAACACACTTTAGAGGCCCTAGAGGGGATCTTTTGAAGAGCTCATTTCCCACTAGAAAATATTGGGCTGCCATTCTCCGGATCATCTTCTTATCGCTATGTATAGCTTAGGCAACGAATTCTCCTATCTACATGTATCTTTTAATGTCGTAGAACTAGGGTTGCCCATCCAGCTCAGTAGAGGTGTTGAGGTAGTGAGATAGGGTGTCTCGAACAAAGATTTGGTGGGTAGGAATTTCGGAATCATCATCCACTTTGATGGTTGCAGCCAAAGTAGCCAAAGTATCAGCGAAACTATTTTCGGTCTGAGGAATATGGTAGAAATCTATTTTCTAAAACCTTCGACAAAGATCTTTGATTTGCTGATGATAAGGGGAGAGCTTGTCATCCCTTGTTTGGTATACCACCTTAGTCTGCTGGATCACCAGGTTGGAATCCCCGAAGACCATCAATTCCTCAATCTTCATCTCGATTGCCAATCTCAATCCCAGAATGCATGCTTCATACTCAGAGATATTATTGGTGCAGAGATCAAACTTTAATTTTGATACAATGGGGTAATGGCTGCCTTTCTCAGACACTATAACTACCCCAATTCTAACTCCCTTTTTGTTTGAAGCACCATCAAAATACATCTTCCATCTCGGGTCTTCTTACTTTTTGGCCTCAAACTCGGTGCACAAAATATCTTCGTTAGGGAAACTGGGATCCATAGGTTGGTATTCCTTGATAGGGCTTTCTGCCAAGTAATCTGCTATGAGTTGCCCTTAATTACCTTGCGGGTTGTGAAAACTATGTCAAATTCAGCCAAAATCGTGTGCCATCTTGCCACCCTGCTGGAAATAATGGGTTTTTCGAATAAGTACTTGATCAGTTCTATCTGAGATATGAGGAAAGTGGTGTGGTGTAGCATATAATATCTAAGCCGATGAGATGCCCATGCCAAAGTGCAACAAATTTTCTCCAGCATAGTGTATTTCATCTCATAGGGTAAAAACTTCTTGCTGAGATAATAGATGGCTTGCTCCCGTATCCCAGTTTCATCATGCTGTCCCAGAACACACCCCATTGAAGTCTCGAGAATTGTTAAATACATTAAGAGGGGCCTCCCCGGAGTTGGCGGTACTGGGATTGGGGGCTTTAGAAGGTACTCCTTGATCTTCTCAAAAACTTTTTGGCAATCTTCATTCCATTCCTTAGGGGTGTCCTTTTTGAGTAGTTTGAAAATTGGTTTGCAAAGGTGAGTCATCTGAGAAATGAATCTGCTAATGAAATTCAATTTGCCCAAAAGGGATCTAATTTCGGTCTCTCCCCTTGGGAGTGGCATTTCATTGATTGACTTAATCTTGGCAGGATCCACTTCTATCCTTCTCTTGTTGACAATGAACCCCAGTAGTTTTCCATATGAGACGCCGAAAGTGCACTTGGCAGGGTTGAGCTTGAGCTGATACCTGCAAAGCCAATCAAATACTTTTCGTAAATTGATCAAATGGTCTTCTTGGGCCCTTGATTTGACTATCATGTCATCCACGTAAATTTCTACCTCTTTGTGTATCATGTCATGAAAGAGAGTGACCATGGCCTTTTGATAAGTTGCCCTAGCGTTCTTCAGCCCGAAGGGCATTACTCTGTAACAATACACTTCCCATGGGGTGATGAAAACCGTTTTCTCCCAATCCTCTTTGGCTATTTTAATCTGATCAATATCCTGAAAACCTATCCATAAAAGAGAATATCTTATGGCCTGCAGTGTTGTCTACCAGGATATCTATATGAGGCAAAAGGAAGTCATTCTTTGGGCTTGCCTTATTGAGATCTCGAAAATCGATACACATTTGAACCTTCCCATCCTTTTTCAGAACTGGGAGAATGTTGACCAACCATTGGGAATATTCAACCACTTGCAGGAACCCTGCATGAAACTGCTTAACCACCTCCTCCTTAACTTTCAAACTCCACTCGGGTTTTAACCTTCGAAACTTTTGTTTTATAGGCTTGATCTGCGGATCTAGAGGCAACCGCTGCTCGACGATGGATTCATCCAACCCTGGCATATCTTGGTAGGACCATGCAAAGACGTCAATATAGTAAACCAGTAATTCCAGCATTTTCCGGCGTTGCCAATGATCTAATCCTGTCCCTATCTTGACCTCTTTCGGGGATTCCTTGCTTCCCAAGTTAACTGTCTCTGTCTCCTCAATATTAGAAGTCTTGCGATTGTCATGCTTCTCTAATTGCTCTAAAATCTCTTCTGGGACCTCATCCGTGTTATTGACATCAAGTTTAATTCCCAAGAGTTGGTAGTCGAATTCAGTTTCAAAATCGTGATTAATCAGAATAGACATTCTTTCGCTTAATTGGCCAAGATGTTAGATGTGCCGGTTCCTGATTAAGACAACAAGGAAAATCATTCAAAATAAGGAAGTAACCCCTTCCTTTTTCATACATGGATATTTCTACTACAGCTTTTGACTAAAAATTGAAACAACAATAGAAAGATAAACATATGACAAAGTTTTAGAGAGTTAGAGACGCATGGAGTGCCTCGGTAAGCTTGTACCGAAACTTGCGTGCCCAAAGGAGGTCCTCACTGTCCCAGTTGTCAAGATTTTCTCCAAGAAGAGCAGGCCTGATTGTGTTACGTTCTAGTATTTCCACGTTCGAGGGTGAGGGTACATCAATCATCAGGGCTTCTTGAAACTGATTGGCTCGACTGCCAACCTCCTTCTTTCCCCTCTTAAGGCCTTTGTCATCTTCTATCAACCAAAGCTCTTTGAGTTGGAGTGTCATCTCTTCCTCCTCTCCCTATCCTTGTGCAATCCTTTGCCGTTTTCTCTTCTGGGCTTGCTCCTTAATTTCCTTCCTTGTCAGATTGTACCCCAGGCCAAAAGTATGTTTTTGGGACGAGATGTCGGGAATCTCGGGAACCCTTTGAAATCTCCTCCTTAGTCCTCTGCTCGGCTGATATCCGTTCTTTCGAAAATAACGAGCAATCATCTATGCATTGTCTGAATATCTTGGCTTGACCATGTCTCCCTCATGTATTGCAGTGACATACTCTAGGGACTGGAAACAAGATGGGGCAGCCAATTCGGTGTAAGGAACAACGCCTGTTTATAAATTGCAAACTCCTTTTCAGCATAAATAGAAATCAACTTAGCCTTTATTATGAATTTGACCTTTTGATGGAGATTGGATGGTACTGCCCCTGCTAAATAAATCCAGGGCCGTCCAAGCAATATGTTATAGGCCGAGGGTATTTGTAGAACTTGGAACTTAATGGCGAAGGTAACAGGCCCTATCTCGACAGGTATCTCAATTTTCCTCATTGTTTCTCTCTTGGGCCCATCAAAGGCCCGTATGACAATGCTTCTGTGGTTCAAGTGAGATTGGTCCATCCCAAGTCTTTCCAAGGTTGAGAACGGGCAAACATTTAGAGTTGATCCATTATCCACCAGTACCCTTGATACGATCATCCCTTTGGTTTTGACGGTTACATGTAGGGCCTGTGTATGTCCCGTCCCGTCTGCGGGGATTTCATCATCAGTAAAAGTAATGACAATTGGTGCCATGATGAGTCCTACCATGTTTTACAGATTTTCGAGGGTAAAACTGTCTGGCACGTGGGCTTCTTTGAGAACCTTAAGCAAGGCGTTACGATGAGTTTCGGAGGTAAGGAGCAGGCCTAACATGGAAATGTGGGAAGGGGTTTTCTTAAGTTGCTCTATCACATCATAGTCATTCTTTTTTAATACTTTCGCAAACTCGAAGATTTCGTGCTCTGTCAGGGGATTGGAACATTCTCCCTCCTTATCTTTTCCTTTTCTTCTTCTCTCTATCTCCTCCAAAGTATAGCATCGGCCTAACCTAGTCATTCCCCCAATTTCTGCAATGGACTCCTATGTGGCTTGGGTAGGAGTTGGGGGGTAATTCCAAGGCACCCTATGCAAGTCGGTGACAAGCGATTGGGACAGCAGTGGTAGGGTGGTTTTCCCAGGTATTGGCAGAAAAACGGGTTCAGGCTTTTCCATTTTAGAGAGGATAGCTAAGGTGACGAGTGACTGAGGAATACTTGGAGGTGCGGGAGCAGATGTGGGAGACAGGGGCCTCATAGCTCGTCGATGGTCTATGTGTGGAATGAACCCAGCCATTGCAACCATGGGTTCGGGGATTTGTGGCTCTTGGTAGGGAATGAGAATGATACGGAAGTACGGAGGGTGAGGTAAGGCTTCAGTGGTTAGGATTAAACTGGTCTGCATAGGATGGATGATTAGAAAAGGTTCTAGTGTTGCTATCTCAGGAAGGTTAACCGTTTGAACTTTGACTGGGAGAGCGGTCCCCTTAGGGATGCGGAATTCTTGAAGGCCCTTGGATGGCTGCTCTAGTACCGGCCAAGCTTTATCAAGGTTCCACTCTTTTTTGTCATCCTGAACTATTTTCAATAACTTGTCAGCCATGGCCTTTAGTGTTGAGGAAATGTCACCCAATTTTTCCCTTCCTGGCTTGGGTTGATGTCTTGATCAGTTGGCGGGATGGTCGTCTTTTCCACAGGATCCATTGCCTCTCGTATTGGTTGTTTTCCTCGTCTTATGGCAAAGATTCGCCTAATATCTTCAGCGTGCCTTTACTGGTCGGAAACATCACCTTCACTTGACATTTGTGCCGCTTGCTGTTGGGTAAAGACTAGTGTTTGGAGTACAAAGGACACTCGAGTTCCTCTCTTTCCTTTTTTTGGAGCAATGGTGACCTAAAATGCAAGCAGTCTCACCTAAAAATTATTGCTAGTCTTTAGATAAGATGAGAGAGGGAATAGAAAATAAAAAAGAACAAAACAAAAGGATCATATGTTAGGTTTTAGATTTGGAAAGAGTTTATGCACTGCATGTCCTAGGGGTGCCCCTGCCTTTTAAAGGGAACTAAACATGACGCTTTGGCTCATGTCTAGAGATAGGGGGTTGCCCTTGTATGCAATACTGTACCTGTGTAAGCCTGTTCATTCATTCATTCACACATTTATTCATTGGATGGAGATAACAAAATTTATTAAGACGAATCCTCTTTGTACATAGATTTTTTTTTCAAAAATACATTGAAATGGGGAGGGAGAACATTTTCCTTAGGACTTCCGCCTATTCTATATTTACATCATGGGATCCTAATCTACTCTTGAGTTTCCAGATTCACCTTCATGAATGGAAGTTGGTGGGAGATCTTGATTTGAGTTGCCCCTTCATCTTCTTGGCAACTCTATCTCCATGAGCGAAGAGGGATTTGGACCCCTCTTTATGAAATGACTTTAATGCATGCCATAAATCCTTAGGATCTCTTGGTACCCTTAGGATTTTTGGGTTCACTTGATTTGGGTGAGAAGGTCTTTGGGCCTTTCTCTAAGGGTTGATTAGATGCATGAAAATGCAATGACTTGAGTTACTTTGGGAACTCTTGTCTTGAAGTGAATTTCGATGCATGAGCAGTTATGATGCATGTGCATAATAAAATGGCGTGAATTGAAATAGTATAACAACATGAATTGAACAGAATATATAAGGGAAAATAAAGCGGTCGCCCTTTCCTCCATGGTTTTGAAATTGATGCGGGTGTCTTAAATCTGGCAGAGGTTCGGTTATGCATGGGGTGCTACATGAGCATGAAGTTAGGGGTTTACTAATGTTTCCTAAAAAGCTCGGTCCCTAAACCTTCAAACCTCCGGCATCCACTCCCGAAAGGGTGAACTCCATCTTTGGTTCGTGGTTCGAGTGGGGAAACTATCAAGAGACCGTAGGCTAAGAAACTGACACAACATCTGCCCACAGTCAATATACTGTTCTCCCTTCTATCTAGAAGGGTAGTAACCAGGTAATATATACAATATGCAAATGTAAGTGAGCGCACCAAGTGTGTGTGGAATTTTTAAAAATGGAGGAAATGACCCAATAACACACATCACATCCTGTCCATTCATCACATACATAACAATAAATAAGACATGAAATAAAATGTGAACAAAAGGTCTGTCTACAAAAGAAAATGCAAAGAGTTAGTAACTTTTTAAAAAACTCAATGCAATGTAATGGATGGTTAATGTAAGAGCATGAATGTCAGCAATGAATGCAAGTGATGACACTTGTTTGAAAATCGTTTTGAAAAATAAAACTTGCTTTGAAAACTTGGGAAAGATTTGAAAAGTGGATAAACTGGACAAAGTAACCAGAGATTCTGGGTGAGTGAAGGGTGAAGAGACATATCAATGGCCTAACCCTCTAAGTGTCCCCAGTGGAGTAGCCAGCTGTCGCGCCCTGATTTTTGGGTCCAAGGTCCTTTCGGCTTGGAGACCAAAAGCACAGAACTCCGTCATTAGAACTCGTCCTCCTACAAGGACAAGTGCAACTAGGTTTGAACTTGAATTGGTTTGATTAAGAGCTTTTTTAGAAAAGATATGACTCACCACTTAACTTGATTAAAGTGAGTTTGGCAACCTTTAAAAATATTTTAGCCCTTTTTTGAAAGTAACTCCATTTGGTCTTTCAAAAATAGAGATCTATGGTCCGGAGTTGGTTACATGTAGGAAAGATATCTTAAAATCATCACCCTACCCCACCCTTTTAGTACCTACATGTCTAATCACCCTTTGCTTACTTACTAGAATAACTGATTACTATTATCCACTTAATATCTACTTTAGAATTTTAAAAACAGGGTTTGGTCATCACTTTTTGGATGAATGATGCATGATGTAAGTCTGGAGAAAAAATATTTGAAAACACGAAAGCTTTGAAGGATTTTAAAACAGGGATCTTGAATTGATAGAGAGTTTTGAAAAAAGACTTGAGTTGAAATAAGAGTTATGACTGCACCATTTTAGGTTGCCTACGTATCTCATTTGACGAGAATCAGGTCGCTCGTAGTTCGAGCAAGAGCCCGATGAAAAATAGGCGCATTAGGGCCTTTGGAAAGTTTTGAAGACACTTTGTGGTCTTTGGAAAGAGAGAACTTGAGAGTTTTAATTTGAAATCAAACAATGGAGTGTTTTGAAATAGAATTTTGAAACTCTCAAAAGAGGGTTTTGAAGTGTTTTGAAATGTTTTTGGAATAACTCAAGAGAGTTTTGAAAATGTTTTGAAGTGTAGTTTTGAAAACCTTGGAGGTATGGTTTTGGAATGTTATAGTAAATTGGTCTTTGAAAAGTTTTCGAAAGTGGTTTTTGAAAACGCCTGGGACTTTGGAACTCTAATATGGACAACCTTGGAGGTTATTCTTGATGTGTCACCTTCTTTTGGAATCCCCAACCATAGAAAGGGTAGGGACACCTTAGGATTATGAATTATTAAAAGCGTTTTTAAAGGTAGAGTGTAGGAGTGTTTGGAACGGTTATGGAGTCGGTTTTTGAAATCTCAAGAGAGTAGAAGGTTTTAAAAAACTGAGCTGTGAAAGTAGTTTTAAATAGGAAGACCCTTTCAAAAGGGTCCATGAGTTGGAACCTTGAAGTATACTAACTTAGGTTGGGTTGACCTAGGGTTAAGGTGACCTAGGGTTGACTAACTTGGGTTAGGTTGACCTATGTTTAAGGTGACCAAGGGTTAACTATGCAAGTTGGAATGCAACGATACAAAAGTAAGAGTTAGGGGGGTAGTAGGGGATTTTCTAAGGCATGACTTCTAAGGTCTCATCCTAAACTTCAAGAAGCCAAATCTTGGAACCATTTTGAGAGGGATATTGAACTTAAAAGTGGCATGGAAATAAGAATAATGCAAGCTTTGTAGAACATGATTATAAACACAAAATGAAGCCAAGCAAAAAAAACATGATCAAGATAGCAAAATGCAAGGGGTCATGAATACATACAAGGCTTTAGGCTACACCACATAAACAAGGGGCTCATAGGCCATACCATCTTAAAACAGGCTAGTGAGAGATCCCTTTACACGGTAGCTCCCACTAGCTTTCCTCTAGACATGAACTAAGAGCCCTCTTGGCTCAAGCACGCAAGAAAGGTGGGGGAGTTGAAGATGGGGATTAAAATAGAGAATAGTCTAAGTAGGCTAGAAGGGAGAAGAGAAGAGAAGGGTGGGGAAAGACAAAAATGTAAAAGAAATACCACCTTTTGTCTTCAATGTACTTGTAATATTCTATGGATGCCTTGACTTGAATTTGGATGGCTTCAAGTAGGCTTGAGGGGCTGGAAGGAGGAGTTTAGTGGTGTATATGGCTATGTTGGTGAAGTGTATGGGTTAGGGAGAGGTGCAATCTAGCCTAAGTGTTGGAGGAATGGGATGTATATAGAAATTCGAGGTTCTGGAGTAGTTTCAGCCGAGCATCGCATTAATTTTGGGTTCTGTAATATGCAAAGGGAGAGGCCTTTATTTATAGGCAACCTGGAACAGGCCTGGTGCATGTAGCACATGCGCCTAGCCAAAATTTTTCCTGGCGCATGTACTGTTTCATTGCCAAAACGCCACGTGGCACCCCTTGTACTAGCTAAATCTTGATGGTTGATCGAACTTTGGTCGATTTAATCAAAATCTGGGCGCATGTAGCATACGTTCGTCACTGAGAGTGTTCGTTTAAACTTTGTATCGATAATTGAGCCAACCGGAAAGGTTTCAAGGGAATTGGTTGCACCCACGATGTTCTCCCAGGGTTTCTCGTGAACTTTCGTGTTTTTGAGAAGTTGAAATAATGTTCGAAAATGTGAGATATCATCTCGGGAAACGTGCACAAAATTACATTTTTACGAAGCGTTTGTGATACGCTCTGCGGGGGTTCGAATATAGTTGTTTTTGTGTTGCATGATTGGGGCCTTCGGGAAGCGATCTCTTCGATCAGACCGTACCGATGGAGAGTACTCTGGAAATACTTTCAGGAATTCCCTAATTTACCCATTTCTCAAGTTATTTGATTGTGTGTTATAATCAGGGAATTGGGGAAAAAGTCAACATTGGCGGAGCGTCTGCGAGACACTCCAGGGGTTGCTGAGAATTGCAGTTTTCGAGCCATACGATGAAAGGTTCCGGGAAGCTATCTATTTGATCGAGTCCTATCGATGGAAAGATCTATGAATTAGCTTTCGAGAATTCCCTAGTTTACTCATTTCTCAAGTCACTTGGCGAGGGTTATAACTAGGGAATCAGGAGAAATGGAAATTTAGGAGGAGCATCTGCGATACACTCCGGGGAACTTTTATTGAGTCATGAGCGTTTAGCATAGTAAGATCTTCCTTAGGTTAAACAGGGGTGTGTAACAAGACCCGCCGTTCAATATCCTAGGACCAGTGTTGTTTTGGGGCGCGTTCAGGTCGTCAGGGGCAAAATGGTCATTTCGACCGAGTTGGGTTGGAAACAATCCAGAATGGATCAGAGAGTCACATCATGCATGCTGGGTCATTCAAGGATGGTGTTGGGAGAGTCTTTTACCGTTCGGTGGGGTTTACGCGGTGCTGGGGCGTTTAGGGGCAAAACGGTCATTTCAATTAAAGTTGGTCGGAATGGTACCAGAATTGGACCGGATGGCATGTGGAGTACACCTAACAGTTTAGTAACATTTTGGGAAGGTGGACTTATCGTTTTGAGGGGTTTTGAATTTTCTCAAAACGTGTCTGGAGGCTCAAGAGTCAGGCTTGGTCATTTTGCACCGAGTCGGGTGAGCAGACGCCGGTGTTGACCCAGGTGTTGGTTCCCGAGACCACCCAGTCTCGAAAAACTACTTGTGTGGTGTTGGTCCCTGAGATCGCCTAGTCTCAGAGAGCTACCTGTAGGGTGGTCTTGGTTCCTGAGAACGCCTGGTCTTAGAAAGTTACCTGTGAAGGTGGTGTTGGTCTCCGAGAACACCTGGTCTCGGGGAACTACCGAATGACAGACATTCTATATTGGCGGGCTGACAGGCGCCAAAAGTGAACCGTCTGGAATTTGATAAGGTGTTGGTCCCCGAGATCCCCCGATCTCGGGAAGCTACCAGGATGACGCTGGTTTTCGAGATCGCCAGGTCCCGGAAGGCTACCTGGAACGATGTTTGTGGCTTCATTTAGGTTTTGTGGGCCCGAGAAGTAACTAGTTGACTGGACCGGAGTTTGAAAGACTTGTCTTGAGCTTGCATGTATTGTGATGTTTAAAAACTGAGTCTGGTTGGGCCGGAGATTGCTGAGTGGGAAAAAATGGGGTATTTACAGTGAGGAATGGCCATTGCGAGTACTTTCTTTCTTCTTTTTACAATTTTCTTTTTCTCTAGTGTTTTTTGTTTGGACGAAGTTTATGATAATTATGAGTGCAAATATTTTTAACCCTGTCTTAAACACCACATTTAACCCTTTGGGTTAAACCTAAACACAATGATCTAGCATGTGGTCTGTCCTAAAAATATGGGTAGCTTTAACACTACGAGTAACTCACCCAAAAGGACTAACGAAGAGATATTATTTGGGTTCATTATCTTTACTTATATATGTTAACTCCAGGCCTTGATTTTGATGATAACACGACTTTGTTTAATGTCTAATTACTTTATTTAGTATGCAGATTATATTATGCATTAATTAGACTATGACTTCAAGCTTGAACATATTGAAAATTTTATAAAGCTCGTCAAGTAGATTTGAATAGTATGTTGAAACATTAAAGAAGATTAAAGAAGCTATATGGATTGAAGAATTTTAGATGCAATCAAATTTGAAATGATCTCATCAGACCGAGCAAATTCTATACCACTACTATAAAAGCCATCTGGCTCTGCCCAGTCACATGGACTGAGCAGATTCTATACCATTACCATAAAGGCCCTCTGGCTCTGCCCGGTCATGTGGACCGAGCAGATTTTATGCCATTGACATAAAGGCCATTTGGCTCTGTTTGGTCACGTGGATTAAGCAGATTCTATGTCAATTTCATGTAAGTAGACAATTGTTGAACGGTCACTTTATTGATAGTCTGTCGAGTTACAATTAGGAGCCTTTCAAAAATATTACTTCCTCAAATGCTCCGCATACCACGGGTGCGGAAGTTCCTTGCTTTCTAGATTCTTCAAACGGTAGGTCCCCTTCCTAGTACTGCCAATCACCTAGTAAGGTCCTTCCCAATTGGGCCCGAGCTTACCCTCGCTTGGATCTTTGGTAGACTGGTTGACTCTTTTCCAAACAAGGTCCCCAGTCGAGAAGTCTTTTGATCGAACCCTGGAGTTGTGGTATTGGTGCATTTTCTGTTGGTAGGACGCCACCCTCATAGTTGCCTGTAGCTTCCTTTCTTCCAACAGATCTAGGTCCACATTTATAGCTTCATTGTTGGTCACAGGGTCAAACTACACCGTCCACGAGCTGGGGAGGCCGATCTCTACTGGGATGACGGCTTCGATGCCGAAAGTCAGCGAGAACGGCATATGCCCCGTAGACACTCTTTTCATTGTTCTGTAGGCCCAGAGGATATTAGGGAGTTCTTCTGCCCACAAGCCCTTGGCTTTCTCTAGCTTCGTCTTGAGGATCTTCAGGAGGAACCTGTTGATAACTTCGACTTGGCCGTTGGCTTGAGGATGCTCGGGGAGGAAGCGTGGTGGCTGATTCCCAGTTTGCTACATTGTTGGTTAAACTGTCTGCCTTCAAACTACTTCTCGTTTTTTGTGACGACGATCTTGGGGATTCCGAACCTGTAAATAATATTCTACCACAAGAACTTCTTCATTTTCTCCTCGGTGATCGTCGATAGGGCCTCTGCCTCCGCCCACATGGTAAAGTAATCGATAGCCATAACCGCAAACTTTTTTTGCCCCTTGCCCAGCGGTAACGGTCCCACGATGTTGATCCCCCATTGGGCGAATGGCCATGAAGTCTAGATCGGGGTCAGCTCCTGAGTGGGCAGTCTCGGGATGTTGGCGAACCGTTGACACTTGTCACATTTCTTGACGAATTCCTGGGCATTTTTCTCAATGGTGGGCCAATAGTAGGCTGTTCACAAGATCTTTTTGGCGAGGGATCGACCGCCAGAGTGGTTTCCACACACCCCTTCGTGAACCTCCCTCATCACATACTTTGCCTCTTCCTCAATGGCGGAACGAAGCAGTGGCAAGGTGTGCCCCCTTTTGTAGAGAACGCCGTTCTGTATGAGGTACCTGCTCAAACGGCACTGAATTCGCTTTGCTTCATTCCTATCTTCAGGTAGGGCTCCGCTTTCCAAGAAATTCCTGATCTGGCTCATCCATAAAGTTTCGGGCTCGGTCTGGTTGACTTTCAGACTCTGGATGCTCGGTGAATCAATAATCTCCATTGGAACGTTAGGGTCTGGTTCATTAGACGAGGCGATCCTGGCCAGCCAGTCTGCCTCTTCAATTTGCAATCTCGGGACACGTTCTAGTAAGATCTTCGTAAACCTCCTGGCTAAGCTCTTCGCCATTTGGCAGTATTGTTTTATATTATCCTCTCTGGCCTCGTACTCTCCCTAGACTTGTTCCACCACCAGTTGAGAGTCGCTACGCACCACTATCTACTCGGTCCCCATTCATCAAGCCATTTTGACTCCGGCAATGAGTGTTTCATATTCCACAATGTTGTTGGTGGCAAGGAATTTAAAGCGGAGAGCATATTCCATCTTATAACCGTCTAGAGTGACGAGGACCACGCCAGCACCATTGGAATCATTAGTAGAGAGCCATTGACGTTCAAGACCCAATGGTTATCGGTGAGGTCATCTTTAAGGGTGGCAGGGGGTGGATTAGTGAATTCTGCGATGAAATTTTCATCAGCCTGCCCTTTGATTACAGTTCGGGGTTGGTAGTGGATGTCGAACTAGCTGAGTTCAACTGACCATTTCACCAAGCGTCCCGACGTTTCTGGCTTGTGTAGAATGCTCTTTAAGGGCTGGTCAGGGAGTTCCACGACCGTGTAGGCTTGGAAGTAAGGTCTCAAGCGCTGAGCCGCAGTCACCAACTCGAAGGCCATGAGCTCCATCCTTGGGTACCGTTCTTTTGCCCCGCGTAATGCACGACTGGTGTAGTATACTGGCCTTTAGATTCCTCTTTCTTCTCTAACAAGAGCTGAGCTCACTGTTGTCGTCGAAACTGCCAAGTACAGAAACAGTTCTTCCCCCGGGAAAGTTCTGCTAAGCAGCAGACTAAGCTCAGATATTGTTTGAGTTGGTTGAAAGCTGCTTCACATTCTTCGGTCCACTCGAACGCCTTTCGCAAAATTTTGAAAAAAGGCAGGCACTTGTCTATGGACCTGGATATAAACCTGTTCAGCACTACGGCACGCCTTGCCAGCCGTTGAACATCCTTTGTCGTCCGGGGTGCTTGCATGTCAATGATGGCATGGATCTTTTCTGGATTCGCCTCAATCCCCTTGTGTGAGACCATGAAACCTAGGAATTTTCCCGAGGCAATGCCAAAGGCACATTTGAAGGGATTGAGCCTCATCCAGTATTTGCGTAGTGTTTGGAACGTCTCTTTGAGGTCTTGTAGATGACTGCTGGCCTCCTTGCTCTTTACCAATCTGTGATTTGAACATGAGGTTGACCAGCTGTTGGTATATTGCCCCTGCATTCTTTAATCCAAACGGCATGACGTTGTAGCAGTAGAGCCCCAAGTCAATGATGAAGGCCCTATACTCCTAGTCACACTCGGCCATCCAGATTTGATTGTAACCTGAAAAAGCTTCCATGAAGGTTAGCATTTCATACCCTACGGTGGAATCGATGAGGAGATCAATTGTTGGCAGGGGGAAACTGTCCTTCGGACATGCTTTGTTCAGGTCGATGAAGTCAACACACATTCGCCACTTCCCATTGGACTTCTTTACCATGACAACATTGGAGAGCCAAGTGGGGTATTGCACTTCCCTTATGAACTTTGCTTGAACTAGCTTCTCAGCCTCTTCGGCCACTACATCGTTCCTCTCCGGCGTGAAGTTCCTTCTCTTTTGCTTGGCGGGCCTGGCCTCGGGGTCGATGTTCAAGTAATGAGCTGCCACTCGTGTATCAATTCCAAGCATGTCCTCGTGAGACTAGGCGAATACGTCAACATTATCCCTTAGGAACCTCCGCAACTCCTGCTTCAACTCTTGTGGTGCAGTAGTGCCGATCTTCACTGCTTTGTTCTGCCTTTGAGCACCGACAGGAACATCCCCGAGCTCCTCCGCTGGCTCACCCCTTCTGACTTATTCTTCGTCTCGCGGCTCGAGCTCTTTAATGACTAGGGTTTCCTTGCTGGGTTCCCTTTTCAGGGAAGCCATGTAACATTCTCGTGCCTCCTTCTGGTCACCCATTGCGCATCCAATCCCAGTCTCAGTTGGGAACTTAATCCTGAGATGGTATGTGGACGTGATAGCTTTGAACTAGTTTAGAGCCGTTCGTCCAATAATGGCGTTGTAGGCAGACAGGCAGTCTACTACCAGGAAATGGATCATTTTGGTTGCTCGATGTGATTCCTCCCCAAGGGTTACCAGTAAGATGATGGACCCGAGGGGGACCACTCAGTCCCCTATAAAGCCGACCAGGGGAGAGTTGACTGGCTGTAACTTTTCCTTTCTGATCTGCATCTTCTCAAAGGCCCCTCAGAACAAGATGTCCGCTGAGCTCCCGCTATCGATCAGGATTCTCCAAGTTTTGAAGTTGGAGATCACTGTGGAGATTACCAAAGGGTCATCGTGTGGTTAATGTAGCTCGGTGGCTTCTTCTTCTGTGAAGGTGATCACGGGGCATTCGATCTTCGTCTTCTTACTGGTCGCCCCGACCATCATCACTTCTGCCTTGGTTCGGATGTCTCAAATGTGCTTCTTACATGTTGAAGAGGACTCCCCTCCTCCAGCGAATCCTCCTACAATGACCCTTATTTCCTCAATGGATTGGGTGGTTGTTTCGGCTCGTACCGGATTGCATCGGTCTCCCCGTGTTCGGTCTCGGCCAGCCACATATCGACTAAGTCTATCTTGTTTTATCAGATCCTCTATCTGTTGCTTTAGGTCAATACAGTCTTTCATGTCATGGCCGTGATCGCAATGGAACCGGCAATATCTTTTTCTGTTCCTCATGCTTGAGGGTGTCTTTAGACGCTTGGGCCATTTCAGGTCTAAGTCGTCCTTTATCTCCATCAATACATCCTTCAACTTCATCATGAGCAGGGTGAACTTTCGATCTAGCCCGCGATAGTGCTCGCATCTTTTTTCTCCTCAGCTCTGCGCCCGGTTATTGGTTCTGCTCGCCTTTGTCCCCCTTTCCTCGTTTGAGGTACCACTCAACCTCTTTTTATCCGCGCGCGAGCTGCTCTTTTCGTCGTTGTCCCACCTTACGCTCATGGCACCTTCTGCATTCATGTGCTTTTGGGCTCGAAACATCAACTCGGCCATATCTTGGGGTGGCCTCTTCGACAAGGAGAAGAGGAGCTTCCCCGTCCTTATGCCGCTCATGAACGCCGTGATGGCCACCTTGTCGTTCACGTCATCCACGACTAGAGTTTTCTGGTTGAACCTCCCCACGTACTCCCATAGTGTCTCATCTTTCTTCTGTCTCATAGTCAACAGGTATGCTTCTAGCTTTCTTTGCCTCTGAGCCCTGATGTAGTGGCTCACAAAGAGCTTGCTAAGTTCTTTAAAGGTGGAGACCGTCGCTAGTTTGATCTTATTGAACTAGGTTCACGCCGAACCCTTCAACGTGACTGGGAAAGCTCTGCACATGATCTCGTCTGGCACTACCTGCAGATGTATGAGCGCCCTGAATGTCTCCAAGTGGTCCATCGGATCTTTGGAGCCGTCGAATGCGTCCACGGTTGGCATTTTGAACTTCGGGGGGAGTGGGTAGTCCATCACCTTCTGTGTGAATGGTGAAGCCATTCCACCAATGAGTGTGTCCACAGTGTTTGGAGCCTTGGCCTCCACGGCAGCCAAGACCCTCATCATCTGGGTCTACATGGCCCTCAATTGTTTGTCCCAAGCGTGAGAGCTCACTACAATAAATATTATATATTGCTACAAAATCTATTGTGATGAAATTAAACTTGTCACAAAAGATATACTTATTGTGACCAAAATTGATTTTGTCACAAGAAAATAAAAATTGTGACAAATCAAAATTTCGTCGCCATAGTTTGTCACAATAAGTCTAAAATTGTGACAAAATCAATTTTGTCACAATAGTTTGTCACTAATACTGCAGCAATATTGGTCGTAACAAATATTTCGGCACAATAGGGTCGTCACAATAAAATTTTATTTTTACATACAGTGATGAAACACTTCATCACAATAAGTTACAGTTACTGCTACAATCCGTTTTCTTATAAAAATGTTAAGTTTGTTGAAATAGTGACAATATTTTTTGTCACAATAAATTCCATTTATTATGATAAAAAAATTTTTCACAAGAAAGTTTATCATTTGTTGATTAACATTAGTTACAAAGTAAGCACGTCAGACAAACTTATATTCAATATCAACGTATATGGACAAAATACTTTGTCACAATTGATAAGTACACTATTTCCCACCGAACAATTTTTGCTTGCAATAAATATATATATCGTGACAAGCCTATGTTTTGTAGCAAAAAGACTTACATTTGGCGATAATTGTTACAAAATATCTTTTGTAAGATTATTAACACCAAGTTTGGCAATTGTTTTTATTATTTGACTTTTTGATTAAAATTTTGACATTCGACCGAGAGTGGGCCGGTTCAGACCTTACATTAATTCTTAATGCTAGCTCAGGATTAAGATTTTAGGGCCTATGTCAGGCATGCCCAAGCTCGAACTAGCAAAAAATTTATTATAGCCTTGCCTAAGCTTGACTTGATGAATAGTCACCCCTAACACAGCTTTGATGACTCCCTAGGGCCATCCAGGCCGGCCTATTTTTATATGGCTTGGGAAATATTTTCAGCCCGATTATGTTAATGGGTGGATTTTGTGAATTTTATTTGAATTCTGGCTTGGCTTGAAGTATATATAAAATAATATATTTATATATTTTAATATATATTTAATAAGATTTATGTTATTTATTAAATTTTTAGAGAAAGAAACTATTTTTTTAAAAAAAATAAGTTAAATGAGCAAGATTGAGAATGTAATTTTTATTTTGGACAGGTTTAAGATTTTGTTTTAGGTCTTATGAGAATTATTTATAAAGTAACCTGACCCGAACCCAACCTAACTAATGTTCACTCCTACTTAGCAACAAATTAATGAAAAAATTACAAGTATCTTCCAAATAATATTTTATGTTTAGTGTTATGAAAATGTTCAACTTATTATGCTTCTAACATTTGTACATTCGTTGGCAAGTACATTATAATTGAAAGAAAAGTAAAAGAAAAAAATCAGTAATTAGTGAAATGAAACCTTAATAGAGTGTACATTCACTTATTAATAAATTAAACACGAGAATAAAATCTAAAAGAAAAAGAGGTACAAAGTGTTGAGTCAATGCCTTGATTTTGATGATAACAAAACATGGTTTAATGATCTAATAATTCTACTTAGTGTGCAGAGTAGCTATTAATTAGATCTTGACTTAAAGTTTATCATAATGGAGGTTTTGTGATGCAAAGATAAGAATGAAGAGTGAAAAGCATGATGAGATTGTGTATTCTACAAAGCTGATATTATAAGCAGATAAAGGAATCTCAAGTTGATAAAAATCTGAGATTGAAGATTGATGAGGTGACATACTCAACAAGTGGTAATCTTACAAGAGAATGAAGATATGGAAGAAATCACAAGACTTAGAAAACTTTCTTGGAAGAATTGTTGAAGTCTATGAAGAAGCTATATTGATTGAAGAATTCTAGAAGAAATCTAGAAATGAAGATGTTCGAAGAAAAATAGAAAATTAATTAAAGAAATGAAGATTCTAAGTCATGGAAGCTCTCTTGAAGATATTAAAGAAGACTTGAATTAATGGATGAAGCATTAATGATGGAAGAGCTCTACAAGTAATGAAAATGAAGAAAATTCATCTTGAATGGATTGAAGATGTTCTTGGAGTCATCTAACCTTGAAGAAGCATTTGCAAGCTTTAAAAAAGGTTATTTGAATGATCCTTGAAGAGATTGGAAGTTTTGGAAAAGAATGAAGAAAAGTTGACCTCTCAAGCAAAAAGAGCCGACTCATTCGAACAGAGCCTTGGA
This sequence comes from Euryodendron excelsum, assembly GCA_033060915.1. NCBI lineage: Eukaryota > Viridiplantae > Streptophyta > Magnoliopsida > Ericales > Pentaphylacaceae > Euryodendron > Euryodendron excelsum. Next base: position 21,833,064 of record CM065386.1, read on the forward strand.
TTTGTGCTGGAGACTCAAAAGAGTCGACTCCTGGCCAAAAAGAGTCGACTCATTGCAACAGAGAACAAGAATTCTGCAGACAGCTTAAAAGAGTCGACTCATTGTAAAAAGAGTCGACCCCCAGACAGTAACGGCTAGTTTTTAGACAAACGGTATGGGCAAAAATGCAACCAAATCTTCTCCCATACTTTTCTAACGGCTAGAATCGATTCATATCTTTAAATACAAGATATATACAGCTTCAATACAGAGGATTAGAGGGATTATACCATTGATTTCAAGAGCTTGAAGCTGAAAACCTCCTGTACCTCACTGCCACACATTTTTCCTGAGTGTTTAAGGTTATTCATTGAGTTGTATTTGTTCATATACTCACTAGGAGAGTTACCCATTGTATAACCTTTATTCATTTCACTTGGGTGGGTTTGTAAACCTGTAAGTTTGAGTGTTCTTGGGTAAAAACACTTGTAAGTTTGAGTGAAGCTTGGACAAAATCACTTGTAAGTTTGAGAGAAGCTTGAACAAAATCTCTTGGGTTTTGAAAGCTTGGAAATAAGCTTTTCTAAGAGTGAGCTAGGCACTTGTGGCAAAACCAGCAGCTGTGTAAGGAGTATTACATAGTGGAATTCCTTCGAAATGATCGAAGAAGAGAGGACGTAGGCAAGGTTGGCCGAACCTCTATAAATCTGGTGCACTTCTCTTCTGCCTCTGTTTTGCTTATTTGCTCACTATACATGTTTGCATAAATATATATATTGATGTATACTTTACTTGCTTGATATATATACTTTGATTAATTGTTGCTAAAATACATAAACTGTTTTTAGTTGCAATCTCTGATATAAATTCTATAAAACTCAATTCACCCCCCCTCTTGGGTTGCCTTCTTGGGCCAACACAAAGTTCAACACATAAAAATAAAATATTTAATTATATATTTTTATTTACTCAATGACGTGTTAGCAAAAAAAAAATGTACTCAGTTTAATTTCGAAATAATTTAAATAATAAAATGAAATTATTGCCACAGTAGTTATTTATCAACTGTTAATAACCTCATATGCTTTTAACCTTTCATAATAAGGAAATATATCAGATCATGAATTAAAAGAAGTCAAATAATTACTAATGGTTGGTTCAGTGGATAAATACTCAAATTTTCTCACTCAATGCTTCATTTCGAGTGTCCATACCCATTTAATGGGCGAAACTTACTCTTTAGATCCAAAAACACGTGGTGGAATTTAAAGTTCAATCTAACTAGGTGCAGCAGAATCTCCTGCAGATAATTGTGTGATGTTAAGGGACAATGCTCCTTAGGAGATGTGTAAAGTAGTTTATCCTTATATCCATTTTATGTACCCACAAAAAAAAAGATGACAAATAATTAAATTAAATTTCTTTTGTTTTATTTTTTTAGTAAATAAAATAGTCATATTATTCCCTTTTCACAAGCTAGTCCAATGAGAAGCAAATCATGATAGAAATAAAAAATAAAATAAATAAAATAAAAGAAGGCAAATGATAATTAATGAAAGGTAAATTGGAATTACTTTAAGTAAACTGGAATTAATTATTTTTTTTGCTAACTACTGTTTACTTGATGATAAATTTTATATGAGAAATATACTTAAAATTTTGTCTTTCCCCCCAAATTTAATTTTCTCCAAATTTTGTTCCCTCTAACGCAATAAAACGTAATTCATTTTGAAGATTCCCAAATGTTTCCCTCTTCTCCAACGAACCCTAGCCTTTCTGCCCCCAGTATGTTGTCTTCTTTCCCTCTCTCCCTCCCTCCATCTGCCCTCTCTCCATCTGGACCCTCTCTCTCCCCCTTCAGTAGAGCGAACCACCTGCCACCCATTCGCCACCCAGCCCCATCACACCTTGGTGCTACATATTCTTCTTCCCCTTTCTCGCAAAGCTCCATTGTTGACCCTGCCATTGTCCGGAACCCTACTCGTCGCAACCAGAGCTCTCAGTTGGGTTCTTCGCCCCAATATTTGGCATGGTTGGTTTAAGCTGTGTTTAATTTCTTGTGCAATTCTTATATGCATTCGAATGGCCAAAGCTAATTTGAATAATTGTTTTTGGGTTTCAGATTTGTGATTGTGCACACGTCGGATCAGATTCTCTGCCTTCAACTCCCTCTCTGGTATCATGCTATCTTTCTCTCTTCTTAATACTTGATATTAATTATAGAGACTGTTTGCAAGGTTCCTTCTGCTTCTTTATAAACATATTGTAGACGAGTTTCGCACATTGGTGATGCGAACAGTACGGTTTTTTTGACACATGAGTCTTGGTTGCTTCTCTAGTGGGATTGACTGAGCAATGATGTCACTGTCCAATAGTTTGTATGCTCGCTGGTTTGGTCCATCAGATTTGGGTAACACATTTACAACCAGGTCGAGTTTTATGCTTACTTTGATATGCTCTTAGGCATTTTTGGATGGTTTGTGTTCAAGCTTCATTATATTATTCACATTTTTAGTAGTCAAATTAATAGAGTAAACTCAGTTTTCTTGTTTACTTGTGTAGAGTTGGCGATCTCTCAAGTCATACATTCAATAGATCTTTATATCTTCTTATGGGTAGTATTGGGTGAATATTGTGTGCATTTAACATAAGGGTAAACAATTATTTAGTCTCTCAAACTTTGCCTCAGTTTTCAATGTCACCCTCGAACTTTTAATTCTTCTATTAAGCCCTTCAACTTTTAAAAGGAAGTCAATGTGGTTCTTTATTTTAAAATTAGTTAGAAAAAATAAAAATTAATTATACTTTGACCCTCTCAACAATAATTTAATATTACTTTACCCCTATTTAACTAAAAATAATCACATTTTCACCATTATACAATTTAAAATTAGAAATGTTTTGTCAAAGTTTTATACTAACCTCTAAAATAAAGAGAAAAAAATAATTTTATGACTATGAAATGTAAAAAGTATCTCAAAATGCCTATAAAATGATCAGAATGATTCAAAAAATTTTACTTTTGTGGACCACAAATTATTAGTTCTGACAATATTAAGAATATTTTTAAAACTATGCATTTATTAACAAGGGAAAAAATTTATATTGTGTTCGAAATACTACAAATGTTCAATTTATTTATTTATTTTTTGTCAATAGCATTAATACGAATTTAAATTCTCATAATTTAGGGGGTAAAATGTAATGACTTTTAGTTTAGCCGTTAAAGTAAAACTAAGTTGTATTTGAGAGGGCCAAAGTGTTTTTAATTTATAATTTTTCTAACTTATTTTTAAATGAGGGACCACATTGACTTTTTTTTAAAAGTTGGAGGGTTTAAATAGAAGAAATGAAAGTTCGAGAGACTAAACGATTGTTTACCCTTAACATAAATACTCTAATAATAGGTTTACTTTATGCTACTAGTACTGATCTGATGGGCCATAGTACACAAAAAATGCACATTAAGGGAGTGTTTGGACCCAACTTATAGATTAAACTTATATATTTTTTTAATTGTGTTTGGCTGATGATAAAAAAGTGACTTAAAAAAATTACTTATGTCTAACACATTTTTCTAAAAAAGCCATTTAAAAATGTAGCTTTTTGAAACTAGCTTGTAGCTTATAGCTTTTAAGCTATTTATTCAAACACCCCCTAAAGTATGTGCACTGTATCTTCTGAATTATGTGGTTAGGGGGAGGAAGCTACGAGGGAAATTTATTTGCTTGTTTAATGCTTGTGCTAAGTGATAACTCCTTGTGTTAAGTGATGACTTAACAGATCCTTTTAGTATTTAATGTTAGTGGTTATCTATTGCTTCCTAATTCAAATAACCAGACACCAGACACCCAACACCAATAAAAGCCATCACAAAACGGTATACTTTAAATTCTAAATGACCAATTTAACAAGGAAAATGACTAAGCACTATTAAAGTAATTTGTGTTTATAAGCTAACATGTTATATTTTGGGTACATCATGTAGAACTTGGGTAGCACGTTGGGAAGCTTGTTGCTAATTTAAACTGAGTTGATCTACTACATCATGATGGGCAGCTCGTATCTGGGTAAAGAAGGCTGAGGAAGCTGAGAGACAAGCTCAACAATCTTATGAGGAGGTATAGGAGTTGTGGCAACCACAAAGGAAGCTAAAGGAGCTTGTTGAGACACTAGTTACAAGGCTTGATCAGACATGTGCTTCTGGTTGTCTTCATGGTAACTCTTTTTTTTTTTTTTAATATGTTTTGTATGTTCTATTTCCCTCTGTTATCTATGGTATATGCTTTGTGTGTCATTCACTTTCCAATACTTTCCAGTTGAAATGCACAATGTTTCGTGTAGAATTTAGGAATTCAGTTTGTCTTGTCTTCTCCCTCGCAAGAAGCTACTTTCAATTGGAAGTCTTTACTTTTGTGGACTCAAGTTGGTATCTAAGGTCTTCTAGTTCATTGCAAGCCTCACAATTAGTTTCAATTACCTTTTTTTGTTTGTGTATATTAGATGAGAGTGCAAAAGCTCAAGTGAATGAAGATGAGGAAGGGGATGGGGCTTGGGGCTTTGAGCTTTTACATTCTGTGTGCATGTGTGTCTCTAACATTTTTTTTATGTTTTGAAATTGGTGTGATTGGGTGAAATCGATGATTGCATAGCCTCCCTTTATAAGGGCTAATTGATGCATTTGGTTTCGTATGTAGATGATATAGATTCCTCAAGCATTTCTTATTTCAATATGTTCGTTCATTCATGTTTGTTTTGAAGGTCACAAAGGGCATACATTAAATTTTTTACCGGCCAATTAGTACGCTTTCCATGTCTGTTATGAAATACTATTTTTTTAACATATTATTCTGACATTTAACTTTATTCTTTTTATTGCAGATTGTTCTGATGATTACATTTTTAATCTCAACTTTAGCGAAGATAAAGAGAGTTGATTACCCTCTTTGCCTTTCAGTGGATTTTTGCAATGTATTTTTGTTTCTTTGAGATGCTAGTTAAGTCTGAGATTGACAATTTTGTACAAACTAGCATTGTGTCCTTTAAAATTTTAGATTGGATTTGAGGCAATTACTTGAATGACTAATTATAATTCACTTTATTTTTGTTTGCTAACACTTGCGGTTGTTGATATGGAGGATATGGTATGACGAATGAAGTTTACAGGATTACTACATATTTATGGTCATACCTGTACCCAATGTACATTTCAAAATATATAATAAAATTATTTTAAAATAATTGTAGACTTGTTGTGACGAAGTACATTCAACACTAAGTAGTAGTTGATGCATGGCTCTAGTGACTAATAGCTTTATCACTATAGTCTTTTAAAGAAATTTTTTTATAATTATTTATCAAAATAATTTATTCTATTGTTACAAATATGTTTGCCACGACAAATAAAACTTGATCGGGACAAAATTGTTTTGTCACAAGAGTTTAAACTTTGTTTTGACGACCAATTTTGTTACCATATTGTGTACATAATGCTACAAAAGCATTTGTCACCATAAGTAAATGTTGTGACAAAAATATTGTCATAAAAAGTGTGACGAAATTTTTGTTAGGTAGATCTTGTGACGAAATTTTTGTCATAGTATATTTCTATGGAACGTGATTCTTGTGACAAAAGTTTGCGTATGGTGACAAAATATTTTATTTATTGTGATGAAATATTTTATCACCATTTGTGATGTTATTGTGCTGAAACTATTTCGTCACTACATGTATAGGCTTATTATGACGAGTTGATAATTTTGTCACAATAGACTTATTATGACAATTTTATTGTGACAAGCTTGTGACGAAAATTTTTCATCTCAATAAATTTATTGTGACAAAAATTTGATTTCTTGTGACAACAAATTTCATAGCAAGAACCTGAATTTGTTGTAGTGGCTTTCCGGTTTGTCGCCTACCATGTCTGTTTTCGACGAGATGGCATGGCTGGTTTGTGCTTCCTCGATGTAGGGCTCACGGCGGAGGAGTGGGTCCTCAACCCATCCCCCATTGCCATTGGGGGGAATGGAAGGGTCTTTGTCAACCTCCTGATCCTCCCGTTCCGCCACCAACAAGTTGGGTGGCGGTGGAACCCCTCCAAATGGAGCTGGAACTCGTTGGAGCAACTCTGCATTTTGGCGGGCCAATTGTTGTATGCTGGTCATCATGTCAGCCATCGTCTTCTCTAGGGTAGCTATCTTCTCCACGCTTGAATCTGCTATCGAGCTTCCTTCAGGGAGAGTGCTAATCCCAGACCTAGTCAAGACAATGAAAAGTCACAAGAATCTTCATGTTCCCACAGATGGTGCCAACTGATGATGCAACAATCTCGTAGTGTCTTGCCCCTAGGCCGTCAGCGAGCTCTCTCCCAGCGATCGGTGGTCTCCTGTTCTAAACACACCGGTGCGGTGCCTGCCAAAGGCCCTCCGATGTTCAAGTTAGATTCAAGGGTGATGATATTGTTGGAGAGTGTTTAATTTGCTAGGGTTTTTTGGTATGCGTACTTAGATAAGGTGGCTGTTGTTTTGCTTTGTATGCCTGCATGGGAGTGGTTGGTGGTTTCTCCACGTGGCGGCCTCTTGTTGGAGGGTCAGAACTGTGACAGGGCACTCGAGAGGGTGTTCTCTACACTCCATGGTAGCGTATGTCAGAACGGTGTCAGGAGTAGGGCGATTGTTGCTTGTACACGCCACGCCCATGCCCCAAGTGTGTGTCAGGGTATTCGGTGTCAGGCGTGGGCCCTATTGACGTGATCGCGAGGCCGACCAGAGTGGGAGGTTACTGAACGTTTGGCTCCTTCAGGACCCGAGGGGGAGGTACTTTGGGGGTCGGGGACCAACCAGGAGATGCGGTACTGGATGATCTGATCGGGAACCGACCAGGTACGCATGAGCTCTAACCTGGTCGGGAAAGCGTCATTACCACATAGTATATATGAAATTTACAATTACTTACACTAACAATTAAAAGACTAAACAACTAGTATTGGTAACGTGATTTCTTAAACAAGTAATTATATCACATATATAAAGAGATTCTAGAAGCGAATTTTTAGTTTTTCTTGTGTACGTGCTCCTAAAAATTTGACATTTTTTATTTTTACAAGGTGCTTAAAGTTTTTTTTTATTGAAATATTGCCCTATTTTTTTACTTTGTGAGACAACTCAATGGGGTCAAGTTCTATAAATAGTAAATTTTATTTAAAATATTACACTAATTAAATATGTTTTTTTAAAACTCTAGTGGGTCAACTGACACCACGATGCAATACGTGGTGCCGCTCGTGATACTACTATAAAAAGCCAACATCGGGACTTTAGCCAGGATCTATCACACTAGTTTACATTCCCAAACTATTCTAAAAGGTTCAAAAAATTATTGCAAAAATCACTTCAAGGATGAAAAAATAACAGAATACCCTTCTATCCACACATAACCCAAGTTCTCACATTTTGTATGAATACACAATTCAGTAATCACTAGCAACTTATTTAGTGGTACAAAAAGTAATTAAGCGTAGTATAACACACACATAAAACGTGCCTCCTTTTTAGTTTTTTATATGAACAGTATTTTCCTATACATAGTCTATGCATCTTAGAATGTATTCTGCACATGTTAATATTGTAAATGCATGGTTAGCCGTAGACTTTAAATCCCGATTGTTTTTATTTTCTTATCCTTTAGTATTATATCTAAATTTCCTCATTGTCTGTTGAGAAAAAAGAAAAGGGTGCAGTCATGTTCACACGTAATGATTTGTATCCCTATCACAGGGCTGTAAACGAGTAGAGTAGTAGGTTCTTTGAGCTTAAAAATGTAAAGAAATAAATAATTAAGTTGTTCATTTCTCTAAAAGTTTGAGCTTATAGGTGAGTTGATGGTTAACAATTTAACATAGTATCAGAACAGGTAAAGGTCTTGAGTTCAAATCCCACCGCCTACCCGTGAATATTTTCATGTATTTGGGCTACTTATGATCAAGAGTTTGGCCACATGTAAAAGAGCGTGTAAAGAAATAAATAATTAAGTTGACTCTCACTCTAAAAGCTTGAAATTTTAAATGAGTTGGTGATCAACAATTCAACATAGTTATTGAACTTGCCTTGTATTCTTCTTCTTCCTCAGCCATTCATTGCAGACTACCTTCATCCCTATACTATCTCTACTGTTTTATTTCTTCTTCCACCAAAGCTCTCGTTATGTCACCTTATATCTTTTATTTTCCTTCAAACCTAACAACACCATGGCCAACTCCGAATACCCAATTGAAATCACACATGCTATCACCATTGTTACTGATGAAGCAATTACCACTTCTTATCTAAAATTTCTGTGCGACATCAATTCCCCTTTTTATTAATATACCAATGACCAAACCCGATCCTCATTGGTTGATCTCTCATTAAACCGCGGCAACTATTCCTCTTGGAGTCACGCTGTCGAAATCGCACATAATGTGGAAAATAGACTCAGTTTCGTCAATGGTTCACTACTTCGCCCATCAAATGATCTGATTGGTTTACAAATATGGAGCCAAAATGCTGACATGGTGAAGTCTTGGCTAATAAACAACGTCGATTGTTCCTTAGCCAAAACCATTCTCTCCTCTAAAAACCCCTGTGCTATATGGTTGGATCTAAAGAGTCATTTTTCTCACTGAAACAGTCTTCAGCCAATATCCGCCAAGACACACTTTTCATCACCGCTTACTACAATGCTCTGATATTATATTGAATTGTTGACCACCAACTCATCTAAAAACTCAAGTTTTAAAGAGGGACAACTTAATTATCTATTTCTTCACAAAAAATATGTTCAAACTTGATTTGTTTAACTTTTGATATAATCTCAAACGAGCTTTAATCAAACTGATACGAGCCGAGCTCAAATAGTTTAAACTTTTTAGTCGATATTAGCTTTTCAAGTCGAGTTTGAGTCAGGCTCATAAACTTAACGAGTTTTAAAGTATATTCAAGTTTGGCTTGTTTATATAACGAGCCAATCAAAAACGAGTTTTCAATGAGCTGAACCCGAGCCAAATATGAGTAACTTGGTTTATTTTACAGCCTTATATGCCTCATTTTACAGCTTTAGATGAATCTCGGCATATAGAAGGATAAGGATATGAAAGCAATTTAGAAGGTTGTGGATGTAGTCTCTTCCAAAACGAAACTCTCTCGGAAGAGAAAAACCTTTTTTTTCGAATGTGTTAAATAAGTAGTCTTATTTATATGTAAAGATATCCTTAAGAAAAATGAGAATTAAACACAAGAAGGAAAACGAAGCAGTTCTTAGTCTGAAATTTAGAAAAAAAAATAATTAAATCGGTGCAACTCAAACGAAATTAACAATTTTAAGTTTGATTGTCATTTACTATCACACTATGGGAATCTGGGATGACTACTATGTACTAAACAAATGTAGTTAGAATTCATATCACCGATGCAACACAAAGTGTGTATGTTGCTTGTGACTTATAATTAGTGAAAATACAATAGGAAAATTTATGCAAAATTTGTCGTCAGAATAATGTTGTTGAAAAAGAGTCATTTACCTTAAAATAAAACGCTAATCATAATGACTATTAATTACAAAAATACTACTGTCACATCATTTTAATATAATTTTTTGTATAAATTTCATAGAAGAATAACATGTTCTTAATAGTTAAGGTGAATTCAAATTCTTAGGAGGGTAACAAACCATAAATGAGAAAGAACCAAAAAAAAATTAATAGTAAAGAAACTCTTCAAATAAATTCTTTAATATGGTTTACACTAGGTTTGTTTTCACACAGCAACCCCAGCTCCACTCATCAACCGTTGGGAACTAAACCAACCCAAACAAGCAGCCCAAAACCACAATCAAACCCAACACAAAACAAACTGAACCACTAAACGCCGGTGCAGCTGACGGAGCTGGACCTGGAGCTGGCGCCGGGGATGGAGCTTTGCGAGTGATGTTCCTCGCAGCCAAGACTACGATGACGAGCTTTTGATGACCCTTCTCGCACTTGCCGCCCTGGCCACTAATGAAGAAGAAAGGTCCCGACCAGTCAAACTTAAACCCAGAGTCTCCATCTTCTAAAGCATTGATGGGCTTTGTTTTGTTAATTATCTTTATTCACAACTAGAACTGAATCAGATCCTTTCTTGTACTTGAAGACTGCAAAAAAATAGAATAGAATCACCCTAACTCAAATCATTGAAAGATACATTAATGCATACATATGGTGCCAGAAATCAAATAAACACCCACAAAGCAATTAATTGGAGAAAAAAACTTCACTATTCAGAGAGGAAAAAAATTTACAGAAGAGGAGGAGGAAACTCACAACTCTCTCTCTCTCTCTACTACAACTCTCACAAAAACTCTCTGAAAACTCTTCTTGATTTGTCCTTCTCTCTCAACTCAACCCTTTATTTATAAAGGAAGGATAGACTTCAAGTCCAGCTTTTGTCGTTCTTTGGACACATATACAAACACCTTGCAACCAAACACTCTCAGGTGAGAGTAGGAGACATTCTTCTTGTCAGACCATACCATCTTCGGAACTTTGAACTTCAAAGGCACTGATGGTGATCTATTGATCAGATAGCAGGCAGCACGAACAGCTTCACCCCAAAATAACTTTGGCAGATTAGCCATACTGAGCATACACCGGGTTTTTTCCACAATGGTTTTGTTCATCCTCTTGGCAACTCCATTTTGTTGTGGGGTACATGGGACCATCTTCTCATGGCAGATACCGCGTTCTAAGCAGTATGTCTTGAACTCCTTAGATGTGTACTCGCCTCCATTGTTTGTCCGAAGACATTTTAACTTCTTGTTAATCTCTCTTTCCATCATGGCATGAAAGATTTTGAAGTCCTTGAGTACCTGATCTTTGGTATTCAGAAAATACACCCACACCTTCCGTGAAGCATCATCTATGAAGGTAACAAAATACTTGTTACTGCCTAATGATTCTTCTTCTATAGAACTGCACATATCAGAGTGTGCTAGGCTCAACAACTCTAATCTTCTTCGTGTTGAGGAAATGAACTAGATTCGATGTTGCTCGCCAAACAAACAATGCTCGCAGGGGTTTAGTGCCATCTCATTGTTTGCTAGAATGAGAGCTTTCTTCACCAGCGTGAATACCCCTTTTTCTCCCATGTGAGTGAGTCTCTTGTGCCACATATTTGGTGATGGCTCGTCTTCAACTACATTGAGGTTGTCTGAACAAACCTTCATATAGGTTCCATACAGCATGCCGTAAATATACCTTCGGGTAATAACCAAGGCATCTTTTGATAGCTTCCAAGTGTCATCACTGAAGTGATTCTCATAACCTTGTTGATCAAGGACTATCCCTGAAATAAGATTAAGCTAGAGGTCGGGCACGTGTCTGACGTTCTTCAATATCATCGTGCAGCTAACACTGGTCTTGATCCAAACATCACCAATGCCTATGATCTTTGATGAACTGGTGTTCTTCATTCTCATAGTACCAAAGTCTCCAGTTTTGTACGTCGTGAACAATTCGTTGTGGGGTGGTAGAAGGTTGTTGTGTCTACTACCCATTTAGAATCCTGGTTGGTAACGTGGAGGCACGTCTCTTGTTCCACAGAGAGTACTATGACATCTCCCTTAATGGTGACTAGGGTGTTACCATCTTCCTTGTTTTACCGATGACTACCTTGACCTTGCTCCTTTTTTAATTTTCGACAAGTTTTCTTTATGTGACCTTCAATGCCACAATGATAGCAGGTAAACTTGCCATGTCCATCACTAGATCTGCCAGGATCCTGTGGCCTTCCTCTACCTCTACCTCAACCTCGGCTTTGTCCTCTGCCTTGAAATCTTCCTTGGTTCTCTATCACAAGGACATGTGACTGATCTAGGCCAGTCTATTTTCTTCTAGACTCTTCGGTGAAAATTACCTCTTTCACCATTTCCATGGATACCTTCCCATTTGGGGGGGAGTTGCTCAGTGTGACTACTAGTATTTCCCAATTATCTGGTAGGAAGCCGAGTAATAAGGCCGCCTGTCCTTCATCACTCAGAACCCAATCTGCTGCGGCAAGTTGGTTCATTAGGTTCTGAAATTCACTTGTGTGCTCAGTTATGGAAATACCAGCCTTCAGCTTGAGGTTTATAACTCTTCTCATCAGGAGAGTTTTTTCTACGGATTCTTTGACTGGTACATGCTCTCTAATTTCTTCCAAAGAGCATATGCATCCATTTCTTGTGCTACATGATGGAGCACATTATGATCAATCCACTACCGAATTTGGACAATGATTTTCTTGTTCATTTTGAGTCATTCATCATTATTTGTCATCTTTGGTTTAACACCCTTATGATCTAGAGGCTCTGAAAAATCTTTCAGATTTAAGATATCCTCCATTCTTAGCCTCCATATTGAATAATTAGTGGCCATTAGTCTGATCATAGCTACCGTCGTTGAGTTCTCCATCAACTTACTCTCCAATTGGCTTGTACAGTACTATAGAAGTAGAATTTTCCAAAACAAAGTGTACGGTTGTGTCCGGAACAGCAAGAAACCTAAAAAAGGGCTTAACTAAAAAAATTTATTTTTGGGGGGCCAAACTGTAATTTCTAAAAAATTAGGGTCAAACTATAATTTTAAAAAAATTTTGGGGTCGAGTTGTAATTTTTAAAAAATTTTATGGCCAAACTATAATTTTTTAAAAAATTTTAATGACATGACAATTGTTGTTGACTGCGAGACAATGTGGCAGCTGATTGGGCACTGGCGTCACTAATGATGCAATGATGATGTCAGCAATTGTGTCATCTCTTCTTCTCCTTGACTCGCCGGAAACAAACTTTTATCAGTTCATGTGGGCTCATTTTAGCTACGTTTTCAATGCGGTTTGTGGCGTTGAACTCATATTGTTGAGACGAACATACTGATGTGATCGAAACACAATTTTAAGAACTTTGATTTCTGGGTAATGAGCAAAAATTGCGTTGTTTTTGCTTTGGTGCCTCTAACCTTGCTCAAATACCATTTGTTGTACCAGAAATCAAATAAACACCCACAAAATAATTAATTGGAGAAGAAAATTTTACTATTCACAAAGAGAAAAATTTACAGACGAGGAGAATTAGTCTCATAGCTCTCTCTCTCTCTACTACAACTCTCACAAAAACTCTCTAAAACTCTCCTTGATCTATCATTCTCTCTCAACTCAACCCTCTATTTATGAAAAAGGAGGAGTACCGATTGTTAAGGTTTGGCAGTCACAAACCTTGACAAACGGTGATCAATAATGGAAATAAAAGACACCGTCGATCGACGATTCCGGTGGACAGCTTCTTGAAGGTACAGCGGCTTCCTCCCTTAACTTCTCTACAACATGGTGATTGGCTTTGATAAGAACCCATATCAGCAATACATGCATATATATAATAGTGTATATGCACATCAAGATCACAAGAAAAAAGAGGTATCTTTGGAAATCCATTGCAGAAGCAAATCAGAAAGAGCAGACAAGTCTACTCTAAACCAGCCCAAACTAAGTGAGAGATCTTTAGAGAGAGAGATGGAAAACTCAAGCCAGGTTAACTAAATTTATAGAAAAATTTATACAGAATTTATCACTAAAATAATGTGGTTGGATAATAATCATGCACTTTAAAATAAAACATATATTATAGTAATTCTTAATTATAATAATGCTACTACCACATTATTCTGTTGAGATTTTTTTATACAGATTTTATGAAAAAATAATATTTTTCTTTCCTTTATAAAAAGGTTGTGATGATGTTATCGTTGGGACTGAGCTAATGCCTACTTATATTGGAAATACATGTGAAGGCTAGGCTGGACGTTTGAGAATCCGTCTTAAATTTTGCAGCTAAGCTTTTCAGATTGATACTTAGATTCTCCAAGTAAGCGTTTACACTTGGCATAATATCAAATATTTAACGGTCGTATAGAAATTTATTCAAAATTTTTGTTTTCGTTTTCATTTTTCATGTAAATGAAAACTGTGAAAATATCATAAATCTTCTTACATTATCTTCATTTTTTAATACAAATATTTTATAAAATGATTTTTATTTCTTAAAAGTGGGTATTTTCTGAAAATAATTTACGGAACCAATTCAAACGTCCTTAGCAATTTTTAGAAAAGGATATCATAAAATAGGAAATGACACAATCAAACGCGGCCAAAATTCCTCATGCTTAAAAACTTTTCATTGTGATTTGTTTCCTATTTTACTCTTTAATAGACGTAAGTGCTAACCCTCTAAAAAAGTAAAGCAAAGGGTTAGGGGTTTGAAATTTTAAGATAGTGAGTATCCGTATGACCATCAAGAAATCTCCAAATTTGAAATTGCAATAAATGAGTGAATTGATGGGAAATAAAAATAAAAACAAAAACAAAAGCATTCATTATTTGACCATTCGTGACGGCAATTAGCCATTACTCAAAAACAAAAACAAAAATAGAAATGAACAATTTCTAGTTTGATTATAGTATGACAGCAAACTATATTATGACTGTCTGTTTACTACTAAATAAATACAATTAAATACATTAACAATTCCTATCATGGATGCAACATGAAGCATGTGCGTTGCTTGTGCCTTATTAGTTAATGTGAATTCCAATTTGTGGTAGGACTAAACTATATAAGGAAAGAGGTTTAATATGTATAAGGAAAATAATCTGTATAGTTGTATTGTTGGACGCACATTAATAAATACACCTAAACATTAATATGAATAATTAACTAATTTTTATTTCTTGGTAAAATTAAAAGCAGATAATAGACTTCTTTGTAAGGAGGGTAACAAACCATTAATGATAAATAATAATAGTGAAAAGGCATACAAAATAAAGAAACTTCAAATAAATCATTGAATACCACAAACATTTTGTTTTACACTCGCATTATTTTCACCCACGAAAACCCCAGCCCTTCTCATCAACCCTTAGAAACTAAACCAACCCAAAGAAGCAACCCAAAACCACAATCGAACCCAACACAAAACCGACTGAACCACCGAATGCCGGTGCGGCTGACGGAGCTGGAGCTGGGGCCGGAGAGTCAAAAACCGGCGGATACGCCGGCGTTTCAGTACTCTTTGGAGAATCAGCTTTTGGGTTCTTAGCCTTTGGAGAAGCTGATGGAGCCTTGGGTGTCGGAGACGGCGCCGGAGTTGGAGCTTTGTGAGTGGTGTTCCTCGGAGCCAAGACTACGATGGCGAGCTTCTGACCCTTCTCGCAGTTGTCGGCCCGACCGCTGATGAAGAAGAACGGTCCCGATTTATCAAACTTGAACACAGAATCGCCGTCTTGCAGAGCATTCATGGGCTTTGCTTTGTTGCAATTGTAGTAATTGTCTTTACTCACGACTAGAACTGAATCAGACCCTTTCTTGTACTTGAAGACTGCAAAAAACAGAATAATCATAGCTCAAATCATTCAAAGAAACGTATGTTAATTTGTTGGGTAATTATTCTTTACTCTTTGTAGTTGAAACGAAAATCAGCTCACCTTGTCATTTAAAAAAGTGGGCACATAATTTTTACACTTATCTGCAAAATGGGTGAAATCATAACAGCTCTGGTGAAATAAAAAAAATGCCTTGTTAAGCACAATTCTTTATTTTAATATAAAAAGATAAATCGTATTTTTAATATTCTATTTTGAACTGATAAAATAACAAAAATACTTATTTAATAGAGTTATCGTTAAATCTAATTGTCTTTATCTATTTATAATTATGTCTAGATCATATGAAAATTAAGTGTTTACTTTTAAACCACAACGTAATGATTTGATTTTGTTTAAATCTCAAAGGTTAAAGTGCATTTACCGCATGCATGCATGTCTCTAAACATGTATATACGTGTCTGTGTATATATATATGTATATTTATAGAGAGAGAGAGAGGGATTACTGAGAGAATCATTGACTTGAAAACGGTTTCTTTTTGCCCAGTGACTGTAACCCTCAGAAGGTTTCAAGACCCAACCATCTTTGCCACCAACAGAGAAATTATAAGCTTGTGATGATGAGCCTAGAATGCACATCAAGATCACAAGGAGAAAAAGGTATCTCTGGGACTCCATTGCAGAAGCAAATCAGGAGGAGCAGACAAGTCTGCTCTAAACAAGCCAAACTAAGAGAGATCTTTGGAGAGAGAGAGAGAGAGAGAGAGAGATGGGAAACTCAAGCGAGGTTGGCTGGATATATAGGGAAGTTGTGATGAGGTTACCGTTGGAAGTGAGCTAATGCCTTAATGTAATGGACATCTTGTAAAGGCTAGGCTGGAAAACTGGGAATCCGTCATAAATTCTGCAGTTAAGCGTTTTCAGATTGATACTTTGATTCTCCAGGCAAGTGTTTACACTTGGCATAATCACAAAATTTTAAATGTCATTGGAAATTTATTCAAAATTTGTGTTATGTTTCAGAAACGAAGACAATGAAAACTTTGAAAATATTATCATTTTCCTATATTTTTATATTGTTTTTATTTCTGTGTGAAAATAAATTTTGAAAACTCAAAAAATAATTTGTATTTGTTAAAATCGAGGTCTCTTCAGAAAAATTTCCTGAAAATATTTTTTAGAAATTGTTTAACAAACGCGTTCTTGATGATTTCCAAAAATGAAATCTTAAAACAAAAACTGAAACCATAATCAGCAAAATTCCTTATATTTTACTCTTTATTAGGCCAAAGGGTTAACCCATTTAAAAAATAAAAAAAGCAAACAGTTGGGGTTTTGAAGTTTTAAGATTGTGGGTATATATATCTGTATAACCATCCTACAAATCTCAAAAATCGAAATTGCAATAAATGAGTGAATTGATGGAAAATAAAAAATAAAGCATTCATTATTTCACCATTTGTGCTGGTAATTACTAATTACCTAAAAACTGTAATTTTTTTCCATTTTTTCCTGTGGACACTACTTTTGTTTATTTCTCCTTAATGCTCAAAAATGCTAATTTCATTAAAAATATCATTCCAGGTAGAAAGTCTTTCATAATGTCACTAACTTTTAATAAATAAATAAAAAGACTCTGTATCTACCATATGTTACAACAATATGATTAGTAACTTATTTGGAACTTACACATTGTTATTATTTTGCAACATATAGTCAGAATTATACCTGTAACCATAACTCGCCTTTTCAATTATCATGCCACAATTACTATACCACAACTTTGCATGACTTGCACAGAAGAAATTCAATAGGAAGGTAAAAATCGAGTTTTTATATATGACTTCTATTATAATTTTGGAGTAATTACACTTTATCCCTTATAGTTTGAGCTAAAATCAAATGACTCACTTGTAGTTTAAAAGTGAACACTTGACACCTTGTAGTTTGGACTTATCTGTAAAATGGATAGAAATCGTAGGATTTAGGGGTATTTTTGTCATTTTATCTCTGCAAATTAGAATATTAAAAATACGATTTGGTCCTTTTATGCCAAAATAAATTATTATTTTTCAAGGGTTTTTTTTTTGTTATTATTTTACCAAATTGTCTTTTTGATGTTCCAATTTGGAGATATAAAATAATGAAAATACCCGTATGATAGAATTTCTATTAAATCTAACGGTTTCTATGCATTTTGCAAATACGTACAAACCACAAAAGGGTCATGTGTTCACTTTTAAACTATAAGAGATCATATAATTTTGGCTCAAACCATAAGGAGGTAAAGCATAATTATTCCCATAATTTTTACCCTACCGGAAAGAGAAAGCTCATTTTATCATCTCGATGGCTTTTCTTCATTTATATTAACTAAAATGGCGATTGGGGAGATAATTCATGATTGATGAAAATTCCGAGGATCATTTTAGTTTAAAATTGATCAAAGAAGCTATAATAAGCACCTATTGCTGGCTGGGTCCATGAACCATTAGGTTTGATAGCTACGCGAGTTGACTCAATATTAAACCCCACAAAAAAATAATTACACTATATTTAAAACAATCTTGCAACTCAAAACTACTACTAGTGAAATAAGTTTACGAATCAAATTCATATATATATATATATATATATCTTGGGCATGGATAGCTCATTTAAGCAATATTTGGAGATTGGATACACTTCCTACGGAATTTGCTATGTTGAGAAGTAACGTAAAATAAGAGCGTACTGCTTGTCTAATATCTGGTGTTAGTTACTTTGAAGGCAGTTGGCAGTTTGAGCGATTCATACCTTACTTGAGACTGGTGGATTGTAGAAGTTTGCCAACTTCTCTAGAAGTTTACTTACTAAAGATAGGTTCGAAGGGCCCTTGGACAAGTTCTCCTACGTCATAAATAAATAATAAAAAAAAGATCTTGGATTTACAGAGGAAAAAGAAAGAAAAAAGAACCGATAGATAAAAATAAAAATAAAGTGCAAGAAGCTATTATTTTCTTTTATTTAGTTATGTTAGAAAAATGTGAAAAGACGAATTCTAGCATCAATTGCAGCTGTGCAACAGTTGCCGATTGATGCTAGACAACTTAGCATTAGCCCACCATCAGATGGTGGGTCCTACCTGAGTTGTCTAGCGTCAGTCGGCGACTGTTGCACAGTCGTGGCTAACACTAAACTTTCTCATGTGAAAAATAAGCTGATATGGGTTAAAAAAATCTATTTTTTTATCCATAAAAAAATAAGTATAAAAATAGTTTCATTTCCTTTTTACTTTATTTTCTCTTGACAAATTGAAGATGCAAATATAGCATTAAGGTACGTAAACACTGAAAATTAGGATGATTTTGAGTTTTCAATAGTCATTTCTATTGAATTGTGACATGGTATTTTATTACATCAACAACTTGAATTTATAGTAAAATAGAGAGACTTTTAAAGAACCAGTGTCACATGTCATAATTCAATAGGAATTACTATCGAGAAACTCATACTACCTAATTACTAGACTTTTTTTTCATCAAAGGAAAAACAAAAGGTCCATCACTATTGTATATAATAACAGAAGTGACATTGCTACATATTTCCATAAAAGAAATTATACAATTTTGTTTCCTTAGCATTTTTCTATGCCTATTTCTTTGCTTTCAAAATTTCAACTTCATTAGATTGACATTAAAAACTGTAGGCACCCTACAATGTTAGTTTGGTCTTCAATATTATTTAGATTGTTGTAAAATTAGGTCCAAAACTTTCATATCAATTGTTGACGCAAGTTTTAAATATTTTATCTCAGTTGTATTGGTAGCGAATAACCAGAAAAATATATTAGAAAAGAACGAAAAAATTATAGTATTCAAATTATTTCATCCTACCAATCGTGTGGATGTAGAAATCTAGACAATGACAAATGAAAAAAATATAGAACTTTTACACAAAATTTCCATCCAAAGTGATCTATGGAGTTACATTTTAAATTAAAAGAAATAAAGATGGCTCTGTTATTTTAAAGCGATATTCAAATCCAACATATCATGTGGGATAAAAGTGTTTTTTCTAAATTTTCTAGTGTTGTTACATTTTTTTAAAAACAAATCTCATTCATAATGGTACAATAAATTACATTTTACACTTACACTTTATACTCAATCTCAAGACTTTCACTTTTTTTTGTAACAATCAAGTCCCTAAATTTTTAATTTATTACAATGTAAATCTTTCGTTAGTTACCATTTAAGTAACAGACAGAAATTTGTCACATGATGGTCATATGACTAGAAACGAGGGGCTGGGTTTGGCAGTGAAGGAGTGTATTTGGTGGTGGGGTGGTGGGTGTGCGTGGGTGTGGGTGTGGGTGTGGGCGTGGGCGTGGGCGTGGAGGTAGTGGAGTGGAAGGTAGTGGAGTGATGATGGGTAAAGTTGCAATGCTTGAGAGAGAGTATGGCGGGGAGAGAAGGTAGAGATAGAGAACATTTACTTTTTTAAGTTAATTTTATTTTCTAAATTAACTAATCACATTTTGAATTAAATATTTAGGATAAGTATATATGTTGTTTATTTTGCAAGTTAATTGTAACATTTTAGTTGGTGAATTATCCTTTCTACCCTTAAAACAATTGTCACCTGTGCATTTTTGTCTACTTCTCAAATGGAAGTCAGGAGAAGGTTGACATTATAAAAAATTAAAAGTGTAAGGCTTAATTATGATAAATATGAAAAAAGGTGAACATTCTAAAGTGAGATTGGGTGCAAAGTGTAAGGGTACAAAGTATAATTCTCATAATGGTATTAGTTACAAAATTCATTAATATATGTATCCAGAAAAACCAAAAAGAAGATAGGAAAATCCTAGCAATAACCCTCAAATTTTTAATTCAAAAAATCATTTAACACTTATAGTCTCATAGATTTAATCCCATAAATTTTCTCTTACAAAAACACATTCTTCATAGAGGAGAACCCTTCTCTAAACTTGAGTTGGGTGCACACAAATTTTTAATATAAATTTTTTTTATTATAGAACTTCAGATCAATTTTTACTACGGTAAGATATTTGTTGCAAAAGTCAAACGGAGAAACTCTTCATAAATAAAGAATTTATATAAACCTGGAAATTTAAGACAACTTCCAACGTAGCTCCTACTCATTGAGATTCCTTATAGTGATTGAACTTATCACTGCAATAGAACTCTTTTGGTACACATTTCTCCAGTTCTTTCTCGTAGCCTTGGCTAGACATTGTAAACTCAATTCATGTCTATGAATTCATTCAATTTCACTTATTTAAAGTCCATCTAAACCCAATTAAATTTGTAAATGGACTTAATTGGATTGTATCACGTAAGTCCAATTAAAAACGGATTTAAATAGGTTGGACATGAGTACCCAATAGATTTGTTAAAAAAAATGTAAAAAAAATCTATTACCTACAAAAAATTATTTTTTTGTATTTATTTTTAAAACAAATTTTCCTTTCTTCCCCTCCCCCAACCCCACCACCACCACCCAACCCCAACGCCACGGCCGCCAGCCACTGCCGCCACTCCACCCGTGGCCGACCGTCACCACAACACCCACCCGCCAGCACATTTGAAATATAAAAAAAAAATTCTTAAAGCTAAAAGCAAACAGAATTTTAGTTGATCTCTTAACTCTCTCTCTCTCTCTCTCTCTCCCCTTTTGCATTATGAAATTGGAACCAATGTCATGCTTCTCTCATTTCTTTTTTTGCAAATGTCATCTCTACAGGACGATAGCATTTTAATGAGTTATACAAAATTTATGCTTCTAGTTTTCTGTAAGTAACGTATCTATACATGTAACACATACCGTTTGATCTTTAAAGGTTTTGATTTCCAGACCACAATTATCCAAATGGCAGATGTTGAAAAACACGGCGTTTTTCCCATGGTTAATTAGCCATACACGAAATTATTGTGGCCAAACCTAGGTTGTAAAAAATTAGAATCCTACGGTGAATAGGGGTTTACATGATCGGATCATAAGATTGGATTAATAGTCGTAATATCCAACAAAAAAAAAATGTATGATAATTTTTATATGAATAAAATTAAATTGAAATAGACACTAAATGAGCTTAAAATACGCAAATAATAAAAATAATATAAAATTTTATATAAATCACATAAATTTCGAAAATATATAAATGGGTCAAATTTGAGTTTATGAATTTATATTGACCCGTTAGTGACCCGTTTATATTTAACCCGTTTATTAATTGGGCGAGTTTGAGTTAAATTTATTTAAACTCAAACCAATATAAAACTGTCCAAATCCGTCCATTTGCCACCCCTAGCATTGGCGGACAACTTTATGGAGGACCCCAAACGTAGAACTTGATCTGGAGGAGACTAGTATAGACTCATCACAATCACCCAACCTAATCCTAGTGGGAAAAGTCCTAACTACCAAAATTATCAACCATGGGATTAGTAACATTCTTCGAGCAGTATAGAGAACCATAGAGGGATTCACAATATCGGTTTGGGGTAAAAACCTATATGGATTTGCCTTCAAATCAAAGACTGGTCTAAAGAAAATTGCACCATGGTCCATCATGGGAGGACCATTGATTCTGAGAAGATGTGATTCCCACAAAACAATTGAGGAGCTCGTTTCTCATTTAGCCCGTTTTGGATTCAAGTCCATGGTCTCTCCCTTTAGCCACATGAACTCAAACAATGGAAGAATTATTGTAGAAAGTCTGAACAACATCATAACAGTGGAACAACCGGGGACAAACAGGGTTTATTTTCAGCTTCCTACGAATCAGGGTGTGGATTGACATAACCAGACCACTTCGAAAAGGGTTCTATCTAAAAAGACCAGAATCGAAAAATCGTTGGATAAAGTTTAAGTATGAGAGATTGTTGGATTTCTGTTACAATTATCGTTGGATAGGTCACTTGCATGACGAATGCCGCAGTCTAATGAAGGAGAAGAATTAGCCATGGCCAGTTAGACCCGAGTTGAGAGCTGAGCAGTTCAAAGAAGGTCATTCTGTAACTAAAAACTAGAGGAAAAGATTACCTAGTGATTTCACAGAGTTTCAATCACTTCGTTATAGGAGTTTCATAGCCCACCCAGACGATGCGTGGAGTCCAACCGACGATCAACAACATGGGTAGGGAAGATATGATCAGAGGTCTGGATTTTGAGAAAAGTGGGTCTGCTGCAACAGCCATTGCAAGTGTCAGTGGTATGGCTGGGGACAGTGATGCGCATCCCAGCTGGAGAATGCCACTCTATCAATCAGGAGGACACAGACAAAGGATGCAAAAACATCACAAAGAATTTGGCGTGGATAAGGCATTAATACATCTAAAGGGACAACAGAATAATCTAGGGCAAAGGCAATCTAATTCGACCAAGGAAAGGCTTACGAAGGATACCTAAAAGCGGTTAACCATAGTCCGAACCATGGTTATATTGTGGAAGAGCCCCAGACAGCCTATGTTAATCAACTACTGCCTTTTGGCCTAATCCAGGTGACTCCTAAGACAATGGCCCAACAACTTGAAGAAAAGGCAACCAAATTGCCAGCCGGAGGAGAAGTCATTCTAGCCGTGGTTTTCAACGCATTCTCTTGCTTAAGAGAAAGGCCCAACAAATTCATGTTAGTTCATCCCACCAAGTTTGAACCAGGACTATGAGCCAGAGGAATTACTCAAACACTGAAGATACCAAAGAGGATGGGGAAGAGGAGGATCCAATTATTAGCACCAGTAGCAGTACCAGGGGAAAAGCTGTGCAAGCGGAAAGGAAGTGGCTAAAACCTAGGAAAAGAATTAAGGATCACATGGTGTTATCCATGGAAGAGCAAGATCTAGCAGAGGTTGTTGTTCAAGAGAACCAACTGCCAAGCCTTAGTGCTCAGAATCAAATTCCTGTGGAGCCCTATCTTGAGGTTGATTTTGTCCCTTGCTCTATTCCTTACCCCCATGAGATTGATGATGTTGAGAGGGCGATGGTGGTTGGCCTAGAACAGCAGCACGAACCATGTTAATCCTCTCAAGGAACTGTCACGGAGTCGGCTGACCCTTGACAGTTCTTGCGTTGCGAGAGTTTATTAACACTCATCGACCCTCCATCATCTTCTTGATGGAAACCAAAATTAAGAGAAAGAAAATGGAACAGTTAAGTAAGGTTGTTCAAAAATCTATCGGACATGATTGACCAAATCAAAACCGACCTGAAATTGACCTAACCAATCCTATTTTGAGTGGATATCCGTTGAAAATTTTAAGACCCAAACATATTCGATTCAGGTGTTGAGCCTTGTTTTCATCAACCTAACCCGACCCAACCAACCCTATCATTTTACACTTAAAAACTATTTTCAACCAAACCGACCCCATCTGCCCCAACCTGATCCGATCATCTATTGGGTCAGAATCGGTTCCAAAAATTTTCAACCAAATAGTTTCGGGTCAAGTGGCGGGCGACTACTAAACCCGACCCGACTTGTGAATACCCCTACAATTAAGAAGAAACCTTAAATTTGACTATGGGAGTTATTGGGGTCTTGTTAGCCAATCAGGAGGTCTAGCAATTTGGTAGAAGAAGGAAATCCAATTGCCTATTAGAAGCAAAAATTCTAATATCGTCCATGCACATTTGAGTTTGAGTAACCTCTCTTGTTGTTGGGCAATTTCTATTGTCTATGGTAGCCCGTCAGTCAAAGGCAAACAAGCAGTATGGGATGCTCTGAGAACTATAGCAAAATTTGAGATGTTTCCATGGGCCTGCATTGGTGACTTCAATGATTTAGCTGATACTAAAGAAAAATAGGGAGGGAATCTTCCAAAGAAGTACCGCATCTGTGATTTTCAAAATATGTCATTTGAATGCAATCTCATGGACCACAAGTTCAAGGGCCAACCCTTTACTTAGTTCAACAAAAGATCTAGTAACAATTTTATTAAAGAGAGGATTGACCGAGTTTGTGCCAATCCGGCCTGGTGGGAATTATTTCCTCAAGCCTTGGTTTTCAATGAAGTTGCTATTGGGTCTGACCATAGCCTTATCATCCTTGAAACAGAGTTTCCTATTAAGAAAGTTAAGAGACCTTTCAGGTTTGAGTCCATGTGGACATTTGAAGGCGAGTGTGTTGAGGTTATTGAGTCCAGCTGGGATCGAAGGGGTGAAGGCTTAGCGACGTATCAATTCACGAAAAACCTAAAAAGCTGTAAAGAAGATCTAAAGCATTGGAGCAGAAATCATTTCCATTCTCTTAAATACCATATTACCGAATCGAAAGCGAGAATATCCAAGATTCAAGCTAAACCATTCTCGACAGATTCTAATCAGGAGGAACTCAAACTTCTATCAAAGGTTGAGGACCTTATGGAGAAAGAGGCAATGTTTTGGCATCAAAGATCCAGAGTTAAATGGTTAAACTTTGGGGACATGAATACTCAATTCTTCCACCTAAACACCATACAAAGGAGGCAGAGAAATCAAATAGTTAAATTGAAGGATAAGGGTGGCATTTGGCAATCAGACCCCTCTGTAATTTCACACATTATTTCAGATTACTTTCAGAATCTTTATGCTGCTCCAACAGACAGGGATTATAGCACTGTTCTAAATAGTGATGAGAAAAAGATTACTACATCTATGAATGCTCAATTATGTGCCCCAATTCTTAATGAAAAAATCGAAGTTGCAGATTTCCAATTATGAACCCTCAAAGCTCTAGGATTAGACGGCTTCTCAGGTGTGTTCTACTAGAAGTATTAGAATATAATTCAGAAGAGCCTCTGTGATGCAGTGAAGAGCTTCTTTAATGGAGGATTTCTGTTAAAAGAATTGAATCATACAAATATTGTTCTAATTCCCAAGACCCAGCATCTCGAAGAAATGTTCCAATTTCGTCCTATTAACCTTTGCAATTTCAACTACAAGATTATATCCAAGATCATGGCAAACCGTCTTAAGCCCGTTTTGGGTTCAGTTATATTTCAACAACAATCAGCCTTCCTTCAAGGTCGACAAATTTAAGATAATATCATCATTGCCCATGAAACCTTTCATTTCTTAAAGCATAAAAAGTAATGAAGCAAAGCCTCTATGGCTATCAAACTCGACCTAAAGAAGGCCTACGACAAGGAATGCTAGGATTTCTTGGAGGAAACTATGAGAAAATTGGCTTTCAGTGAGCAATAGGTTCTTGGATTATATCTAAGATCATGGCAAACCGTCTTAAGCCCCTTTTGGGTTTAGTTATATCTTAACAACAATCAGCCTTCCTTCAAGGTCGACAAATTCAAGATAATATCATCATTGCCCATGAAACCTTCATTTCTTAAAGCATAAAAAGCAAGGAAGCAAAGCCTTTATGGCTATCAAACTCGACCTAAATAAGACCTACGATTAGGATTTCTTGGAGGAAACTACGAGAAAACTGGCTTTCAGTAAGCAATAGGTTCAGTCGGTCATGCAGTGTGTCATTGTCGTCAAATTTTTGATGGTCGTTAATGGTGAAAGCTTAGGCAAGGTATCCCCCAAATGAGGGTTAAGACAAGGGGATCCCTTATCTCCTTATCTTTTCCTTCTTATTGCGATGTACTTTCAGGCCTTTTAACAAAAGCTCAGCACCAAGGCCTAATCTCGGGAGTAAAAATTAGATTCAGATGCCCTCTTATATCTCACTTGCTCTTTGTTGATGATTCATTGGTTTTCTTTAAAACTAGTACAACAAAATGTGAGCAGCTCATTAGCATTCTCAAGGCCTTTAGCCTTAGGTCAATCCATCAACAATAGTAAATCTTCTGTGTTTTTCTTCGCAAATTCTGCAATTATTGAAAGGATCAGGTTACTCAAAAGCTGGTCATGCAACTAATGGCAAACTCAACTAAATACTTGGGACTTCTAGCATTATGGGGTCGATCAAAAAAGGAAGCCTTATCCTTTATCCATGACAGGATTATAGGCGAAGTTCAGGGCTGGAAGGAGAAACTCTTATCCTCGGCTAGAAGGGAAGTTCTGCTTAAATCTATTGCCCAATCCATACTTACTTTCCCAATGATGTGCTTTAAACTGCCCATTTCTATGTGTAACAATATCAATGCAGTATTCAGGAAATTCTGGTGGGGAGGTGATGATAATCATAGCATCATTCACTAGTGTGATTGGGATACCTTGACCATGCCAAAGGGGCTTGGGGGTATGGGTTTTCGAGACATGGAAAGTTTTAATACTGCCATGTTGGCAAGGCAGTTTTGGAGGCTTGTTCAGTATCCTGATCAATTATGGGCTAAGGTTTTAAAGGGCATTTATTTTTCAAATGACTCCCCCATGCGTGCCGGAAGAGGTGGTAAGGTTTCCTTGATATGGTCAAGCCTGTTACAAGGAAGAGATCTTCTCTCAAATGGGTTGAGATGGAATGTCGCAAATGGGTCAAAGGTCAAGGTGTGGGAAGACAATTGGATCCCAACCCTTCCGAATTTTAAGATATCCACTCCTCGCCCCAATGACTACTCGATTTCTCAGGTAAAGGATCTTATATCCTCTCAGGATAAGAGCTAGAATGTCAACCTTTAAAAGAGGCTCTTTTCTGAAATTGATGCTCAGGCCATCTCAGCAATTCCTTTAGCAAGGTCAGATATTCAGATAAGTTGGTTTGGCACCCTTCTCCCTCGGGTCTGTACTTGGTGAAATCTGAAAATTTGGTAGCCTATTCGATCAAGCTTAACAGAAAGAAACCTAAGCCATGCCCATCGTTCTCTCCTTCTGAAGCGCTGTGGAAGACAGTTTGGCACCTTAAAACCCTTTCAAAGGTCCATCACTTCATTTGGAAGGTCATCAAGAACAATATGGTTACAAATGAGAACCATCATAGAAGAAAAAGCAGCAGTGATCCTCTGTGTCCTCTTTGTCATAAGGAAGTTGAATCTATTGAGCATGTTCTCTTTCACTGTGATTGGACCAGATCTGTCTGGTTTGGCAGCTTATTGTCTTACCAAGTGGATCTGTCCTTCTTGCACTCGGCAGCCAATGGTTTGAAGAATTGTTCAAGAGGAATTCTGGTGGAGGCCTTGAAGACCAATTTGTGCACTTGTGGCCAATTTATGTTGGGCCATTTGGGAGTCCAGAAATGACTTCATCTTTAATGGGGTCCCTTTGAGCCCGGAGGTAACTATTCATCGTGTAAGTACTGCAGCTTGTGATTCATCTAAGCATTATTCAGAATTCATCTCCAGTCCAATTCCTGTCCTCCACAAGTTGATAATCTTAGGGGGTCTGCACCCCACCTAAGATAAGCTTCAAATCTTTTTTCTTTTTTTTTTTTTGGCTGACGGGGAATCCGCCCAGTTTATCGGTCAACCCCCAGTGTAGTCGAACCGTAAATCACCCCAGGCCCACGCTATACCCCACTAATTATGTGATCTATTTAAGACGCAAGGCTTACACCTCAAGAATCGATCCCAAGACTTCCAAGTGGGGAGCAGATCCACTTAGCCATCTGGGACAATCCTTGGGGTTTCTAGCTTCAAATCGCCAATGGTGTTTCTCATGGTGTAAGCGTCAGGCCAATTGTGGAGCAGATTGGTTAGCTGCTACAGCCTTTTCAAATTTATTTTTCTTCTGTAAGCCCCCCTTTGTTCCCTATCCCGGCTGCTTTCCAACAGATTTTGGACAGGGACCTCCCTTAGTTTTCCTGCATTTTTTGCTGTATTGCCCTTTACAAAAAATATATATATATATATATATGTAGTACGAGGGAGAAAATTAAAATAGTAAAAAACAAAGGCAAAACAAGGATGTCACAAAGACAATAAGTAAGTAAAAATTTTAACCGCGCTGAATTTTCATGCACTTGCGTGGAAGTATTTTAAAATTAGAACCATTATGGGCTTTTTGCATTATGGTGATGTAATTCAATATTTCCCAAGTACCTGAAAAAAAAGAGGAAGATGTACTTCGGGTTTGACACATCCTTCTACATGAAATTTTTTCTTTGAAGAATATTTCTACTAGAAATGTTAAACGATTTGTGGTAACTGGGAACGAAAATGATGCTTCATCTAAGTTGAGAAAAAGTAGGCTATATAGCCTCCTCGCACAGTTCATGAACAGGGGTGGAGGTTGAAGAGAAAGGAGAAGATTCCTGATGGTTGAATTTGTCGAGGAATAGAAAAATGAAAGAGAAATAAAGTAAACACTCTTCTTTTTTGGGGGTGACAAAAAAATTTGAATTCTTATAACCCCTCATTTCATTCTCATTTTCCTATTCCAACCAAACAGAAGGAAAGGAATTTGACTTCTTTCACTGCATTTTCTTTCCTATCTTTTACCTTCTTTATCCTTTCCCTCCATAATCCAATATCCAAACATAACATAAGTGTATATTGTTTGCATATTAATACATGAAATAAGTTCGATTGGATCTCAGATCTGAATCCCTCTTCCTTATCTTGTTTCTCCACATCATTGATCACAATCTTGCACCTTTCTTCTTTTCATGTTTGAGGTTTCACTAGCACTGCCCAAACCACAATGACAAGTTTTGTCTCTGAAATGAACAGCGTCCATGGTTACCTTCTCTGCATTTTGAATCTGGATACCAGCTTTGAAGTTTGGGGTGTAGTCAACTGCAAAGGCCATAACTAGTATTCAAGTTAAAAGTTGACAAACAAAGAAGGATCACAAGGTTCCTATATGGATTTTAAAAATAAAAAAAAGCCATGTAGTTAATCAACCTTAGATGAAGCTGTTGTTTGTTCCCTCGGATTTATTTCTAAGTTGTGAGTGTGCTCCACAATTGAACCCGTAAAAGCCTGCAAGTTGAGAAAAGAGAAAAGGATAAGGCTTGCATTACATAATTACTTTTAACTTCCCTTTTAATGAACAAAAGCTCCAAGGAAACATGTCCAGCGACTATTACTGCCTAGTGTACAAGTCTAGGCAACTGCAAGTATATTGTGTACATTTATAGGCATTTAGACACACACTTACACATGTACCATCAATACTTTCAACAAAAGCAAGAAAATGATTTTTCATTGCACCTATCATGGTAAGCAGCCGTCTTTCTTATGTGATTTGGTTGAAGATGATAAGTAAATAAGCAATAAAGCACATCCACCAGTGTAGGGCCTCAACTGTGAAGGTAATTTACCCTCAAAATATATCTTCAATGCATCTTCTATCTATTTTAGGCTGAAATCTTACTGATAGGGAAAAAGAAGAACAAGAAACTGCATTGACCATATCACAACAACTTTCCATTCAGGGAAACTCCCACATGCAAGTGCACGTGCACATGCACACAAAACAAGAAGATAAATAACACCAGAGTGAAAGTTGAAAGAATACTGACTGCATCAAGCATGCAATACCTTATTTTTTGATTGAGGTTCTGCTTGAACATTCTCCTCTTCAGGAAGTACCCAATCCTCCTCAGCAGAACTGGATTTAGTAGGTGCAAAACTTTGGTCCCTTGAAGATTTATCTGAAATTAGATAATGATAACAGACTCAATCAGTGGAAGCAACTCAAGATAGAATTACAACTACTGTTGTATGTAATACGCTCAATATTCTCAACAGTGTACTTTCAAATGAAGATTTTAAGATTACATGGTTGTAAGCTTTGCCAAAAAGAGAGCATGTCTCCAATAAATCATGATAACTTGAAAACTACTAAAGATCTAAGGAATTCAGTCAAATCGAACTCCAACTTAAGGAATAATGACAAAGGGCTCAAAGAGTAGGTGGATTCTGGCACTCTCCTCAAATAAAGAAGTCATAGCCATAAAAGTCAAATTGAACTCCAACTTCTTAAGGAATAATAATAAAGGGCAAGAAGAGCATGCAGATTCTGGCACTCTCCTCAAATAAAGAAGTCATACCCACAAACATCAAAGATAATCCTTTATCTGGCAGATAACTGACTATCACAAATACATCATCAAGAGGGGAAGCTGGAGATATAAATAAAACGGAGTTTATTTCATCAATCATATACAACAAAAACCGTCAAATCCCTTTGTAGATACTTCAACTTCTTGAATTGTTTTTGCCCTTGTGAAGACAAACTAAATACACGTTTTCATAATTCTCAAAGTTTGCCAAGTGGTACTTCGTGTTTTCTCATCTGGGTAAATTTTTTTATCTTAGATGCTCAGCAATGATTCAATAAATAAGGGGCAGTTACCAAACCTCCCAAACAGTACAATCTACAAACTGTCACCAAATAATTCCCCTTATATAAGGAATTAAACTCGAAGTTGACATTTATTGCTGTCTGCATGTAAGCAGCATTCTTGAAGGAGTACAACCTACATAATATCAATAATTCAATAAAATTCAATATTTAGAGTCCAGAGCCAATAAAGACACAAGCCAATAAACAGAAAAGTTTTTCTGCCATGTATTTCGAGTACAGAGAAAAGTATGTCTACTGAGAACTCTGCATTCTCTGGTTTTAGAAGTGACACATCACTGGAAAACCAAACATTATGATGCCACATGCAACAAAAATACAAAACCGCGTCTAGAAAGGGAAAAAGTTTCTTTGCTAGTCATTCGAACAGGTTTTTGCAGAATGGCTTCAAGTGTGTCCATGTTGAAATCGTTGTGGCCCCTTCAGACAATACTACTTTACCAGATACAGACCATATGGTACAAAATATTATCTGTATGTCAATGTCCCTGATTTTGAAAGCAATATCAGGATTTGCACTAAACAAACATCAAATAACCATAAATGAGCTTCCATGAAGTCCATAAACCAAACATATTGACATATTTTTTCAAAAATGACAAAAGATTTACTTTTCCTTTGAATGATCAAAACCAAGGTAAAGAAAAATATACATAATTTCCTCACAAAACAATATTTCATCTTTAGGTGCAGCATTGCGCTTCCACCCATCACATGTATATCATACTGTTCGCATAATAATTATCTCTATCGTAATGTTGGAAAAAATGGACCCATCCATGTTTGTTGTTGTCAACATCATTATAGCCTTTGCCATTGCCATCTTTATTCACCAAGTCATCGTTACCCTCATCTTCATCAATTCTGACCTTTGTAGAAGATCAGCATCATTATTATCAAACGATGCAGCTATTACCTTAGTCATCAACTTCACCATCACATCATATGGTAGATTTGTCAGGGAGACAAAAGCTAGAAATAAAACTCTCAGGCTTAGACAACACAGTAACATTTGCACATTTAAAGATCTTTGTAGGGATGCTGGCACCAGATTAGATTTTCATAGAGGCTAAGAGCCTGGGCTTGCTAAAACATATCCCATAGATCTAGAGAAGAGAGGAGGGAAAGCTTCCCTTACCAGCTGATATGAAATTCTCTTCTTAGGCATTTTATTTGCTTGCTGCTCAAGTAGCCCCCCAAGGCCACAGTAAAAACATACGATCATTTATACTTAATTGCCCTTAACAGATGTACTTATCAAGAATAAAAAAGAACGGGCTCTTACCTGCTATATCTAACTTGAAGGCAGAACTAGATCAACAAAAGGGTATGAGACATTTGATGTTACTGAAGGGGTCTTAGTACTTGAGTTGGTTCAGATAAACCAAGCCCCTAAACCAGAACCTATCTGAAGGGTTGGTCCCCCAAAATCTGGAACCAGCACCATACCAAGGGCATTGAAAAACCAAACCATACTGACCATAGATGTCAGATTGGTTTGGTTCTCTGGACGAGATGTGCAACCTTCTCAGATTTTCAATTACATTATGTGTTCAAAGCATCCCAGTGACTTAGTCCACATCAAAAAACTTACTAAGATACCAACAAAGAACCAACCAAGATACACTACTATGCAGCTAATGAAATTCAAATAAGAACCAATATAACAAAACAGAAGTGGAGATGTAACCAAATACCAAAATTCCTAATATTGATGTGAGAGCTCAATATACATTGTTGGGCCCATTTCCTCACAACTTAAGCTGTTAGGGCAAATAGTTGTCTAATGGAATCTGAGTTTTGGTTCTACAAGTCTTGTCTTATGTCTTTGTTATCCCATAATGTTTGTTAGCGGGCACACCATTTCACATGTTCGTGTACCTTGTTTAGTTAGTTTGTCTCTCTCCAAATGCAAGACAGGACAGCCCATAAGGGAGGGCGTGAGATTTTAATGTACATTGTTGGGCCCATTTCATAACAGCTTAAGCTGTTGGAGCAAATCGTTGTCTAACAATGAGTAATTTCAGTTACCAACTACGACTATTGTAATGACGAAATCAAGGGTTACTTCAGAAGTTAACAGCAAAAGAATGCATCTACGTCCTTCTGCTGTTAAATAATTGTTATAAACAAATTACTCCCTCCTTCCCATTTTTTGTGTCTTACTTTCCATTGTTGGAAGTCCCATTTTGTTTCTTAGTTTGAAAAGTCAAATATTTTAATCATCACTGTCCTATTTTTCCCTTCTTTGAGTTAGGTGCAAATACAATCTACAATTTCGAAAAAATTAATTCCAGTAAAAACGGGCATTTTTTAAATTTTATTTTTCAAGGGTGCTATCCCTAAGTTGTGTGCATTGTCAATTAAGACGAATAAAATGAGACGGAATATATAAACAATCCCAGATTTTTTCACAACTTAGTTCTGAAAAGAGATATAACATAATTGCAAATTTGACAGTATAGACATAACAAGTGCTCATGTATGATGCACATATAGAAAAACACAGAATGCATCAGAAACAGGCTAACCTTCAGATAATGATTGCGCCTTCAAACCTTCAGACTGCATTTTGGAATTTCACAAATGAGTAAAAATTGAAAACAATTAGGTGTTTTGAAGAACAAACTAATCGAACATGCAGTTAATTTATAGTCAGCAAAATATGGAAAATAGCCAGACAAGGAAAGCAATGATAAAGATATAGCTACTGCATTTCACCTGGTTGCACAAATCTTGTTGAAAAATGAGTTTATTTGGAAGCACTTTACTAATTGTATGTTCATCCTTCGGCTGCTTTGGTGGATTACTTAACTGATGCCCCTATTTGATCAGTTAATGAAACTAGTTAGATATATATTGTAAATCTGGTGGAGCTATTAGCTCCGCATTTCAAGCTAAAAATCACCTATGCTATACATTACCTCTGAACTTCTGTGCTTGTGAACAACAGAATGCTGGCTTCCATAGTGCCCAAAATCAGCTTTGGTGTGCTCATCTTCATAGCACTCACTGACACTTTCAGCTGGAATTTCCTTTTTCTCAAGTTCATCAACCCTGGACATCATACAAGCATATTCTTCATCTTCATCAGACTCATTGACACTTTCTGCTGCAAGTTCTTCCTTCTCAAGTTCATCTATCCTGGACATTATATGAGCATATTCTTCATCTTCAACAACAACTTTCATGCTGTCAGCCTCAGAAAAACTAGGACGATCTGGTTTTGCTAGACCTGAAATCATACAAAGAGTGTTGATGCCTCAACTGCAGACAATCTCAACATCAGCCCAAAAAAAATCAGATGTCCAATAGAAATGCCATTCTGTAACATGAAGAAGTCAACTGATTGGAGCTTAGAAATAAAGACACACAAGAAAAGGTTCAGCTAATTCAAACCTAACACTGCGGCAAAGCACAGTGAATCTCACATATCAACAGGAACTGGAAATGATTGCTTTTGGGTGATGGGTAACAAACACTCCTTTGTTATGTTATTTCAGGTGCTTCTAGAACATAAAAAAACACCGCTCCAATACTCATATCAATCTCATTAATTTATGGTAGAGGAGGTTCCCAATAAACAAAACTTCAAAGAGTGGTGATCACACGGGAGCGCTCCATTGTTGTTATGACAAGAATGCCCCATTTCCTCTCTCTAGCCACAATTTTGCCAGTTTTGGGGGCTTTTAAAAAATCAAATGAAATTATTCTTTTCACCCAAAATAAATCAGCTTAATACAACTATTTTGACTGGCTAAAAGCAATTAAGTCAATATTTCACTACACCTAAAGCCTCCTAAACGGCTAGACCTATTGCCTCCCTCTCTCTGGTTAACATCAACGACTTAGCAAGAAATCACTCCATTGTTAATGAATCAAATTCAACCAATGAGTTTCTCACGATCTTTGTCAACAATCCAGAACCTATATCCATTTGCCCCAACACGACGCCGAAACCTCAAAAGAGTATGGGTTTTCTCTTGGCTTTCTTGCCTTCGATTCTTCTTACTAAATGGGGAGGGGTCTTCATCAAGTGGCCAATGATCTTATTCTCGAAGCGAAAATTCAAACTTACCAACATAAGGAGGAAGAGGAGGCACAGATTCTTCGCTAGCACAGAACAAACAGTGGACAGCAAGTCATCTCTCGAAGAATCACAGAAGCTTGGGCAAGAATCACACCCCAGAAACTTGCTAGTTTAATATCTCTGGCCAAGTTTCAAAGAAATAAAATATTGATCTGGGGCTTTCTTTTACAAAAAGACTAGGCAAGGCAGCAAGTCCTTTCTGATGGTTTGTTGGCACTTAAGGTGCTCTTTAGATTGTGTTATTTATATATCTAAATAAATTATACATATGTATACATTTCTTATTCTGCCAGTGGATTACGGCTTGGTTTTCCTGTGTTTTCTTTTCTTTTTCCTTTTTGTTGTTTTGTTCAATAGCAAAAAAATTGACTATTTTGTTTTTTAATTTTATTCCATTTGATTTGATATGATTGCCAGAGAGCTGGGTGAAGAGAGAGATGTTTGTTAAGAACAATGAAGTACAGGTGCAGAAGTCAGAGAGATGAGAGAGGAGCATTTCTTGATGCTGTTGAGAAGAGAGAGAAAGAGACAGAAACGCCAATATAAAAAAACAATAATAGCTCGGGAGAAAATGAATACTCTTTCCTTGTCAAAAACTGACAAAATCGTGGCTGGAGAGAGGACATGGAATGATCCCGTCATAACATCTACGGGAGCGCTCCTGTGTGATCATCACTCAACTTAAAAACCCATGATAATTGTAATAGCTCCTCACCTTATATTTAGAACAGTTAAATTCTTTTTCTTTTGCTACAAAGGTTAAGGAGGATCCAATGAGAAATATTATGAAGATGTGGAAATCCGTAGATTCTGTACAAAGACTCCAAACAATGAATATTGGTGAGATTGGAAAACTATCCAAATAATGTCCTCAGCATCGACAACAATATCCTGACTAGATTTAGATGAAGCAACTTATCCTGAGAAACAGTAAAAAGCATTAAACCTTTGCAGAAATATTTCACATCCAAGAAATGAGGATTAACAAAACAACAAACTTAAAGAAAAGGTCCAACCCAAAGATTTTTGTCAACTAACCTTCTTATTTTTTTCTTGATAAGTATAAATCCTTGTGGACTAACAGGACTTGAAAGTCCATCAACTATCAAGTAAGGATCACTTTGCTCTAACTGATGACTCGTAAAGAAGAAAAATTCAAGTTTGTCTTTAAACCGGTGGAATTTCCACCTCCAAGTAATTTATTCAGCTTTTAAAATTATGATTTACATCATATCGCCTATAAACCCAACAGGAAAACAGTAAGCAAAAAAATTGACAGTACTAAAATCAATTAATATATTCTCTAAACACTTACAAATTCAACTGCAGTCCAAAATTTCAAAGGATATTAATTGACAATATAAAGAGGCAGGAACCTGCCTGCTTTAGAAACCTTCTCAGCAGAAGTTTCCTCAATATATTCTTCCCTTATATCCACAAGACCCTCCTGTTTTACCCATCAATGGAAATATCAATAGATGCACATCAGCACATGAAAGAAAAAACAGAGAACAGGATGAAAATTCATGGAACAATGTATGTAATTACACGTGTATGCCCACCATATCAAGCAAAAAGACAGGTTATGTTGCACTTGAAGTTTGGATAAGAAGTTGTGAGCAAGCACAAGGCACACAGTAGTAGTAGCAAAAACAAGAAAATTTTGCAGAATCATGTCATTTCACATAATTCTCAAGAGTTCTGGCCACATCTAACACATGATAATGCAAGTGTAATATCTAAATGCATATAATGTTATATACTGGGTTGGTGTCTAAATTAAATTGAACTAAAAAAAATGCAAGGCACATAACATCATTATTCATTACTGTGTCATGGGCCCAGGTTGAAATAAGAACCCATCTCGCCCAGGGATCTTATACTCCGTAGTGGCACCCCTTAACATGTCCATGTGTGATTATGACATTCTCCCCCAACCAATCTTCTGAAGCGCCCATCACGACTGCCCCTCCAAGCTGCTTGTGACCCACATGACAGTCCCCCATCCAATCTCGTGGTGCCCCCATCACAGAGAGGTCCACATGAGAATCCCACATAGCTAATAAGACTATGACACACTTAGACCCACTCTAATACCGCTACATGGACCAAAGAATGAAACAGCAAAAAAAATTATATCATAAAAAAGTGTTTAAAAATAAAACTAAAACCAATCTAAACATAAAAATGATCTAATAATTAAATAAAGGACACAAGACTACAGTACAATTTGGTACTAAATGTCAATACGAATCAATAAGTTATAGTCAAACAAATTATCAAACATGGGTGTGTATGATTCTAGATGTGCATAAGGTTCCTATCAAACAAGGTTTACAGATATAAAAGAAATAACAAAAAAAAAAAAATAATCATTAACAAACGTCAAAGGGGTTCCAAGAGGAAAGGAGGTATTTTTGGTTATAACTAATAAGAATCAGATTCAACTGAGGTCAATAGATATCGAAGATAATAGACAAATAGTTCAAAGAGGTGGGTTGAGGAGTGGGGTTTGTTTGCCATTATAAGCGAAAAAATAAGAAATGCTAGATTCTATAAGTAATATGGAAGAAAAAGAAGAAGCAAGGTACTAGTAATTACAATGAAAGAACAAGAGGCTCAACCATGCCTTCTTTCTTTGTCTTTTGTTCCCTTCTTTTCTTCATTTTATTTTCCAATAATTTCAATCACATTTGAGATGTTTTCTTTGTTCTCAAAACTTCTCATTTTTTTATTTAAAACAAAAAAGAGGAAAACAAAAACAACTTTTTTAGGAAATCATGATAGGTGCCAAAGCAAATTTTTGTTTCGGTATATTTCTCAGTGTTACAGGGCGTTTCATTTTATCTGGATAGAACCATTCAAATTTCGGTATTCCACTAATGTTTTATGTTGGTTTTCTAGGCAATGGAAAAATTTCTACTATTTCGATGGAAACAGAGCGAAATTTTGCTCCTCGGAGTCTACCCTATAAAAGCACATCTGGCTCAGGGATGTTATGCCCAAGTGGCACTACTTTATGCGATAATGTCCTTTCGTGACAATGAGTGCAAAACAGCTTACGTATTACCTGTCACACACAGAAAATTCATCATCACCAATCTCGTAATATCATCAATGCACCATTCACCCTATCACAGCTGTTTTGGAGTTAACCACTAAACTACAAAACTAACATGAGCTTGTGGCATCTCTATTATACAAGTTGTCAAACTAGCTTTTGGGACCTTCTACCTAGCCAATAACACCTATTCTCAAGGGTGTTATGTGTTTACGGTATTCAAGCCAAGATACTCATCACTGCCGAAAGTCAAATGCTAAATTAAATATATCAAGTGATGCGTATTAGTACAGCCAGATTCACCACAGTCAAATACAAAACCAGTTCTCAAAAATAAGTTTATTGAAAAAGTTTGGTGCAGATAATATCTGCTCATATGATTCTTATTTTTATTACATGTCCCACATTTCAAAAAATACGAAGCAGCAATTTTGAGAAAATTTAAAACTCTTCTCATTTCATATATTTGTTCCCTGCACTTTCTCTTTTAACTCAGGATGAGAAATGCACCTCCAAGGTTTTTTTTCTTCTAAAAAATCGTTTGATGCAAGAGTTCAAGCTGTATTTTCTTTGCCATCTCATCCATTGGATTTCTTGGTAGATGGGGACAATTATCTGATTTCTCTAATCATGACTACTGGTTAAATATAATGTATTTATGATAGTACAACATAAGAAAGAACTTCATCTACCCAATCATGCAATCTAAAAAATTATTTGCATCTTTTATGTTCTGATAGCAATCTCAGTTTGACACAGGATGTTTGTGATTTTTATTAAGAAATTGCATGAAATGTATTTCAAAGCTATAAAACTCATCAAATTAAATCTTATTTGGTATCTATAAATGTAGGGTCATTTAATGTTTCATTCCCTTTTTTTCCACAACGATGCGGGAGGCTAAGCCCTTAGGAGTCACCACAAACCAATTCCTAGTATAACCCTCTGACAGTATCAAGTCTGATAATGAGGTAATGGACTTGATTAGGGATGGCAATTTGACCTGGAGGCCTCGTCCCGCCGATGGGTTTGGGGCCTAATTAATCAGGGTCAGGGCAGGTTACAGGGAGAAAAATATAAACCAAATCAGGTTCAAAGCATGACAGGGTTTAGGTAATCCCATTCTTGTAATATTATGAAATTCCATAGATATTCCTCTTCCATTATAATAATACAAATACATCTTTTGTAGATACGAAGTAACATATAAAGTTTTAGTGTGGTTTTAGTTACATACATGAGGGTTTAACCCAACCTATTCCAGTCAACCTGAACCCTTTTAGCTTAGGTAGGGCAGGGGCAAGGGAAATAGTTTGAGCCGAACCCACCTCGTTGCCATCCCTAGTGTTGATTTCTTCATTATTACGAAAAAAACAAAGGTCAAGTATCTTCAACACTAACAGTGAACTGCATAAAAGCACCAAAAATAGTAGAGGTTGATTTGAGGCAAACTATTTATCTTCTTGTTGTGTTAGATCCGAAGTGTTGCATCAACTGGGCAACTTGAGTAAGATAGCAACTGCCACATGCTTGAGTCTGACAAGTTATATCCAGACTTAGAAAATAGTTAATGGTATAGCACAATTCTTCTGGTTAAAACCAGGTGAATTTGGATACCTATGTGACAGTATGAATTTAAATGCTTGAGACCTGATTCAGGTTTATAATGAGTAAAAGAACTAACCTTCTCATGAATAAATTCTTAATTCAATCTAACAAAGGAGAAGAAAATTGCAAGGATTCATAAGAGGATATTAAAACAATCAACAAATGCACATTATTTAACCAACACAAATGCTCTGTACAGACCTATAGCCGGGCTGTTAGTAGTGTTGTAATAACCTTACAAATTATATCCACATGCTTCTCAGCCCACTGTTACACATTTCTCTAAATGCATCAATTCAGTATTTAAATGCGATGATGGGGTCACCCATACTTTATACAATTAAGACCTCAAGAAACGATGGCTCGATTATTACAAAGAGTGTCTCTACACAAAGCTATAACATATTCAAATGAATCAACCATATATCTGAACGTGCAACTAATTTAAATAAATGAACATTTGACATCATACTTTCATAGGTGATCCAAATCAAAGCAGTGCCTTGCAACATAAAAATAAATAGAAAAAGGAACTAATACAAGATAAGATTTTAAGGGAACAAAAAATAAAAAAGAAAAAAAAAACAAATAATTGCATGCAAGAGCTATCTAACCAATGCATCGCACAAGAGAGTTCATGTCACCATTGTGAATATTTACGAGGTACATATAAAACTAGTTTTTTGCTTATAGTTCACATAATAAGGTTTTTCCCAAAGATTGCTCTGGGGGTTTTCTGTTTGAGAGTTGAGAGAGCTTTTTCTCTTGTTGGTAATGTGACCAACTTACATAATCAGGGACTGTTCCATTAGTATAGCAGGGAGCAGCCTACCCTTCGCTGATTTTCAAGGTTTTTGAAAGCAAATGAACCACAAAATTTCTATACACTAACTATCAAGGGACAAAACTTGTAGGCATTGGTACTGTGTGGTGCTTGTCTTGGCACATCCGAGCAAACCTGACAAGGCCAGGAGTCTTTGCAAGCAAGCAAAAATCAAGACGGGTAATGCTAACACAGCTATAGGCACAAATGTTTGCATTTTATTACGCATATTTCCTATTTACAAGAAACGAGCATTGGCACGTATTATGGGGCAGAAGACCTCCAGACTACAATTATGAGGGGGAAATTAGCAGTTTTAGTCACCAGCCCCATTTGAATTAGAGAATTGCAATGCTCTTCAAAGCTGCAAGATATATAGGGAAAGTGGAGAAGCATCAAACAAGAAAATAGCAGTCTAATGAAATGCAAAAGGGTGCCAATAGAGAACAAAATAAGAGTGAGCAGAATTATGCTCATCTGAGCACATGTAACTGGGACCTTGTCTTAAATCATGACGGAGGAATTTTCTCAATATGAAGGAATTACAAAATCAAATGAAAGGGAAAAAAAAGACCTCCAAGAAAGGCATGACGACATATGCATTTAAACAAGTTTGGGCCCTCAATAAAGTTGATGGTGAAAAAATGACACATGTAGCCAAAACTAGAAAAGCCGTGGAAACCAAGATAAATGAGTGGCTAAGTTAACTTGAACTTCTAAATGAGAATGGACATAGAAAAGTATCACTACCATAGAGAAAAAGAATACATCAAATGTTGAATTTTATCTTGGAATGTCTTGATTTGATATCGATTTTTTCTTTGTAATTGTGTGTTAAGTTTGCAATTTTATGGATATCCATCCCGTGCCTATTCTCCACGCTTAAAAATAATTAGTGATGAAAGGGACAAGAACACAGCAATATGTTACATTAATCCTCATAATAACAGACCTCAAACATACCCTTCAGCCATAATAACATTACCAAAGGTCATAACGATCCACATTATTGCTTTTTATCACACAATTCCCCCCCCCCCCCCCGCTTTTTTTCTTTATTGGGGGGGGGGGGGGGGGGGGGGTGTTATAAAAGCGATGAGGAATTGCTAATTCAAACAATATTTGTTTAAATTCCATAAAATAACATTGATAGACTTACTGCTGCTTCGGTAGCTGTAGCATCAAAAAATGAAGCCTCAGCCTTAAGATCCTGCATCATAGCCTTAAGGGACTCAACTTGGGATTCCAAAGCCTTTCCTCTTCTTTTTAAAATGTCATTGGTTTGTTTAGATGTTCTTTCTGCATAATAACCTTCTCCCAAGAGAACCTGCAAGTACAATAATTGTGACTCGCAAGGTCAAACTATATTAATTTGAAGGATTTTATTTGCGGCATGTTAGTTCACAAAATAATTTCAGAGAAATGCTCTTCCACGTTGACAAAATGGATATCAAGAACAAATAAGTCCCAAAAGGCAAATTGGCAATGAATATCTATGCCAAGATGACTGGTCTTCCATAAATCAATCAAGAACCTTCCAAAAAAACTACTGACTCATACAACAAGAGTCTCATATCTACCAACTCTTCATTTTCCCTCTTTTCAGGTAATGCTGCTGCCTCGTCATCTAAATTATTAATAAGATAACTATTACATTCTACACTTTATATTTTTTTCTGAATCATTAGGGCCTGTTCAATTTTCCCAAAAAAGTGGAATAGGCCATTTGGAAATTAGGTTTTTAAAGGCCTATTGGAGAATTAAATGTGTTTGGTGTAAGTCGTAACATAGGAGAAGTAAACAAATTTAAATTTTCACCAAGAAAGTTAATTTACAGCACCCCTCATTAATGGGGACCAACACTGGGTCCTTTCGTAATAAAAAATTACATAATCTACAAAAAATACTCAAAATCTATCAAATTTGCTTACTCAAAATAAATGCGTACACCAATTTTGTATTGTTTAATTAACAAAATTGCGGATTCAATAATTAACAGGCCCTAAATAAACATTACTAGTATGCAAATGTTTTCATGAAAGGAAACTGTGCATATCCAACGCCAAATACTCGAAAAGTTTGAAAGTTCTGGTGGCAAAACAATCCTGCCAATTGCAGAAATAATCCAATCACATAAAAAAAAAAATTACTACGAAGTCATAGAGCAGCTGCATGTAAAGTACAACGATTGATTGATTCACTGACAACCCCAGGCCAATAAAAGGGAAATTATTTTGCAATTTAATAACATAATTGCAAAATTTACCCAAATTAGTGCTTAAAATTAAAGAATTACCAGGAACTCATTGGTGTGAATCAAACGACCAGGAAAGAAGGCAGCTTTCCCAAACGGAACCTGCCAACCACCGCCAGAAAGAACAATTGAAGACTGAAAATGAGACTACATACGCATGCACGTATGTGTGCATACATACATATAAAAATATTCATATAGATGTGTGATATTTGACCAGTAATTGGCGGGTTTTGGAGGGGTGCTTGCCATGATGTCGTGGTGAAGTTCATCGGGGAGTTTCTGGACAAGGTTGATGAGGCTGTTGTTATCGGCGATGAAGTCCCGGAGCTGGCCGACCTCTTTCTGGCGCCCGGCCATCGTGTCCTGCACTCGCTTCGAGGCTTTCTGGGCTTCCTCCGCCGGGAAAAGGGATGACAGCGACGTTACTGTTCCTTTAGCCGGCTCTTCCATGGCTTATCTCTCTGGTCTTCGGTCTTCAATTGGGCTGAAAATTACAACATCAAAGCGACAAATGCATACATTCGTGCCCAATCTAAAAGGGTTTTAGGGGTTTTCATGGGCCAGTTTCCCTTACTAACGTGTTTTACAATCTTAATTCCACAGGTAAGGCGTGTTTTAAGGTAATACCCAAAAGCAAGTTAAACGCCAATTGAATTGGCGGTTTTAATGAAATCGATTTCTTAAAACCGCCAATCCAATTGGCGGTTTTATTGTATTCATATCAGTAATCATATCAGCAATTTCCCTAAACAATTCGAAACCCATAACTTCCAAACCGGGAACCCGATTGACGTGCCGTCAACTCCCACACGTCACTCGTGTCACACCAGTGCCTCTCGTCAAGTTTCGCGCTCTCCGGAGCCTTTCTCGCCATTTTGGTACCCCAATGGCCGAGTTGGCAAAACTTTCAAAACATAAGTTCCGGAATTCCGAAACTTTGCATAACTTCCAAACCGGGAACCCGATTAACGTGCCGTCAACTCCCACACGTCACTCGTGCCACACCGGTGCCTCTCATCAAGTTTCGCGCTCCCCGGAGCCTTCCTCGCCATTTCGGTACCCCAATGGCCGAGTTGGCAAAACTTCGAAAACATAAGTTCTGGAATTCCGAAACTTTGCATAACTTCCAAACCGGGAACCCGATTAACGTGCCGTCAACTCCCACACGTCACTCGTGCTACACCGGTGCCTCTCGTCAAGTTTCGCGCTCCCCGGAGCCTTCCTCGCCATTTCGGTACCCCAATGGCCGAGTTGGCAAAACCTGAAAACATAAGTTCTGGAATTCCGAAACTTTGCATAACTTCCAAACCAGGAACCCGATTAACGTGCCGTCAACTCCCACAAGTCACTCGTGCCACACCGGTGCCTCTCGTCAAGTTTCGCGCTCCCCGGAGCCTTCCTCGCCATTTCGGTACCCCAATGGCCGAGTTGGCAAAACTCTAAAAACATAAGTTTCGGAATTCCGAAACTTTGCATAACTTCCAAACCGGGAACCCGATTGACGTGCCGTCAACTCCCACACGTCACTCGTGTCACACGGGTGCCTCTTGTCAAGTTTCGCGCTCTCCGGAGCCTTTCTCGCCATTTTGGTACCCCAATGGCCGAGTTGACAAAACTCCGAAAACATAAGTTTCGGAATTCCGAAACTTTGCATAACTTCCAAACCGGGAACTCGATTGACGTGCCGTCAACTCCCACATGTCACTCGTGCCACACCGGTGCCTCTCGTCAAATTTCATGCTCCCCGGAGCCTTCCTCGCCATTTCGGTACCCCAATGGCCGAGTTGGCAAAACTCCGAAAACATAAGTTCTGGAATTCCGAAACTTTGCATAACTTCCAAACCGGGAACCCGATTGACGTGCCGTCAACTCCCACACGTCACTCGTGTCACACCGGTGCCTCTCGTCAAGTTTCGCGCTCCCCGGAGCCTTCCTCGCCATTTCGGTACCCCAATGGCCGAGTTGGCAAAACTCCAAAAACATAAGTTCCGGAATTCCGAAACTTTGCATAACTTCCAAACCGGGAACCCGATTGACGTGCCGTCAACTCCCACACGTCACTCGTGCCACACCGGTGCCTCTCATCAAGTTTCGCGCTCCCCGGAGCCTTCCTCGCCATTTCGGTACCCCAATGGCCGAGTTGGCAAAACTCCGAAAACATAAGTTCCGGAATTTCGAAACTTTGCATAACTTCCAAACTGGGAACTCGATTGACGTGCCGTTAACTCCCACACGTCAC
The DNA here is from genome assembly GCA_033060915.1 of Euryodendron excelsum. NCBI lineage: Eukaryota > Viridiplantae > Streptophyta > Magnoliopsida > Ericales > Pentaphylacaceae > Euryodendron > Euryodendron excelsum. Next base: position 21,877,737 of record CM065386.1, read on the forward strand.
TCGTGTCACACCGGTGCCTCTCATCAAGTTTCGCGCTCTCCAGAGCCTTTCTCGCCATTTTGGTACCCCAATGGCCGAGTTGGCAAAACTCCGAAAACATAAGTTTCGGAATTCCAAAACTTTACATAACTTCCAAACCGGGAACCCGATTAACGTGCCGTCAACTCCCACACGTCACTCGTGTCACACCTGTGCCTCTCGTCAAGTTTCGCGCTCTCCGGAGCCTTTCTCGCCATTTTGGTACCTTAATGGCCGAGTTGGCAAAACTCCGAAAACATAAGTTTCGGAATTCCAAAACTTTGCATAACTTCCAAACCGGGAACCCGATTAACGTGCCGTCAACTCCCACACGTCACTCGTGTCACACCAGTGCCTCTCGTCAAGTTTCGCACTCCCCGGAGCCTTTCTCGCCATTTCAGTACCCTAATGGCCGAGTTGGCATAACTCTGAAAACATAAGTTCCGGAATTCCGAAACTTTGCATAACTTCCAAAACGGACCATGTTCATCAGTTCCGCAATGCCAAATATGATCCAAGCTTATATATATATATATTATATGAAAACATAATAACGAATTTTACATTATACTGAAATAAAAAGTACACCAGGCTTTATGGACCATGTTCATAACAACATAGCGGTTTGCCAGCAACGCTAAGACTACTTGGTAGATAGTTTTGAAAGTCATCGTCACCTTCTTCTTCTGAGAAGTCTGAAAGTTCTGGGTCAGAAACTAGCAATGGATCTTCAACGATTTCTAATATTCGTTGTGTTGGATCACCACAATGTTCCTTTGCTTGCTGTGTAAAATGATATCTATCCAACCTTCGTTGCATTTGATCAATCTCGCGTTCAAGTGCTTTTATGACCTTGCTGTTACCTGATCGTCTATTGAACAACTTAGCTGAACGGGCCTTTGGGACACGAAGGCCATGCCATCGGCAATACATCTCTTGTTCACACCGTTTATCGAACAAGTCTTCCCACAGCGACCTTATGCATTGGGAGTCAGTCACCCCGTGGGGTGGAGCTAAGGACACAACACCAATGAAGATGTGGCTGACCGGACCCATCGTATCGTGCATTAGGATTGGTTTGTTAAGAAAACAACGCTTTCGGCCATACCATTTGTTACCGACTGGGTCCGTGTATGTATGCACCATATGGATGGGTGAGGATTGGTTTTCATTTGTGTCGCCGCTTTGAGCCGAATGACTACACGATGCTCCAAATAATCCTTTTCGCTTCGGCATGTTAGGAAGTGTGTATGGTTTAACACTTTTTTTTGTAATGGCATGACGTATATATAGGTAATACAATACAATGCATGAGTAAATGGTTCACGGGATTTCATTGGGATGCGAAACTAAACTTTTGTGCAACATTCACGTGAAGGGTTCAGGACATGCTTTCACGTGAAGCTAGTGCACGCTTTATATTGAAATGACGCATCACCTCGTGCAGCCTTCATGTGAAGAGTTCAGGACATGCCTTTACGTGAAGCTAATGCACACTTTATATTCAAATGACGCATCATCTCGTGCAGCCTTCACGTGAAGGGTTCAGGACATGCCTTCACGTGAAGCTAATCCACGCTTATAAAAAAATTGATACAAAAACGTATGAACTACAAAATTTGATACATCCATAAACACGGGATACCAGAAATAACCATAATATTCGATTACATCAACAAATGTTCGACAACTTCCTGAAAATGTACCTAATACAAAACCCATACCATCAAGTACTATACATGACCACCTGTACCACATGGGGGTGGCCTCCTCTCTCGTCTCGACTTACGGGTAAAGACCCGTGTGATACTCCGTAGTCTCGACTGAGATGGCTCTGCCTGGGTGATCTGTGAAACGCCCTCAAAAGGTATATGCTGATGTGGGTCAATGGTAGGGCCTACGTCGACTGTATCAATAGGAGGCCCCATGCTAACCTGAGTGAGCTGAGATGACCCATCTACCTGTGATGGTGGTATGGGATGTGTAGTCTCGAATGGCACAGTAGATGGACCGTGACCCTGGGTGTCCATGAAAGGCGTATCTATACGGTACCCTTCAGGTAATAATGGATCGAAAAGTGCATGAAATCCCATATCATCTCCGACGGGGGAGGAACTAGATCGCTGGTCATAAAAAACAGGAGAAACGTCGTGGTGGGGTGCAGTGCGACGAGGTCTCACCTCGGAACTGGTCGCATATGATGACGAGGGTACATATCGAGGGTCACTATGATATGTATATACTGGCATACTCGGTGTGACATGTGATGTAGGTGTCTGGATAGAGGCTGGCTGGCCAACTGAGTGCTGTGCCTGCGAAACTGAGGGCTGGGCAACTGAGGGCTGTGCCTGCGAAACTGAGGGCTGGGCAACTGAGGGCTAGGCCTGCGAAACTGATGGCTGGCCAACTGAGGGCTGGGCCTGCGAAACTGATGGCTGGGCCTGCGATATGTGCTGCTGCTCACGTAATATGTCTAGTGACTTGGTACACAAGTCACGAGCCCTATACATGTCCTCTAGTGCCGGCTCAGTCCCAAACCCATATATAGCACGATCTATAAGATGATGCACGGTCGTGAAATGACGGGTCTGCAAAATGAAGCATAATTTTTATGTCCCTTTACCAATTCATATTTGCTTTGAAAAACCGTATTACGTAAAAAACTACTAACCGCAATCTCTACCGTAGACCCAACCTCTAGGTAGCCTCGATCTGGGCGGTGAGCTGGATTGCCCACTAATGGGCGTGTGATACGACGATACCACTGCATATATGGATCGTCATATCGCATGTCTCCAGCAATAGGAACCCCAACTACAAGATGATCGCGGCGCTGCTGCCATCGCTGTATGTACTGTATATGATACTCCATCCAATCGGTGTTATGTCTCCCACGCCCATCTAAACCATGTAAGTCAGGAGATGTGTTATGAGCCTGTGGAATGACCTGTCTAAAACCAAATTGTCGGCATGCACGATCAGATAGATGCCACTCTACGACCTCAAAGCACAATAATGGGGATCGAGTCATCCAGATATCGCACCCAGCTCGACAATAATCTGGAAGTGAATCGATGATAGCATCATATGGCCTCCATGTGAACTACAAACATATAAAAATGTGGTACCCATTACTAATTGAAATATATGAACCAAAAAACTAAACATAAATATAGCTAAGGAGTATTCATACCTCGTCCGGCCTCAAGCGGTCCAACTGGTCGCGATATACACGGACAACATGGGTCGACACTGTATCTGTATGATATCTCGATCTCCATCTGACAGATTTGTGTACATAATATGAAAACTATGTTTAATGACTGAAGATATAAAGGTAAACATAAATAACTACTAGGTACATACCTAGCTCCCCACGGGCCACCGGGTAACTGTACCCCATCTATATCCAAGGGCTGCTGAACATCAGTAGGCTGATCTCTACGACTAGGGCACATGCGCGGGAATCTCTCCCAAACCCATATCTGAATAAAGTTCAATGTTAACACAAATAGTAAATGAAATAAAAATAAAACATTACGGCATACTGGATAAAGTGCAAAGTTATTGAACCTGCAACAAAAGTAGTGCTCCTGCTATCTGCTTCCCGTCTGGCTTCGTCGCCCGGCACATCGACCTATACAGCATAGCTAAGGTGGCACTGCCCCAACTATATCTCCCTACCGCGTCTAAGTCCTCCAGAAATGGAAGGTATGACAGTCTGACAAGAGTCTGGGATAAATCTGACATCAGCACCCCCCCCAATCAGGCGAAGTATGTATGCACGTGCGTGCCGCTGTACAGTAACATTATCAGCTCCAGCTGGAAGGGCCTGGAAAGTGTCACGGAGCCATGTAAGCCGAACACGCCCCCTATCTAACTGCTCTGGGGGTGGGGCCACACCTAACAACTGGACACACAAGTCCTGCCACTCCTGCACAGTACTCCGAACCTCCCGTCGGATGATAGGATGGCCATCGACAGGTAGTCCTAATAGTATAGAAACATCCTGCAAAGTAATAGTAGCCTCCCCGATAGTCAGATGGAAGGTATGGGTCTCCTGTCGCCAACGCTCTATGAATGCCGTGATCAAATGATGGTCTAACCGGATCATCCTTACTCGGTAAACACCATAGAACCCAGCACGTAGTACATACTGCAAAATACGTGGGCGTATCACATCGTATAAATGACTGGCGGCACGTCTGCATTTAAGAGGATCTGTACCCTACATCATTAATTGGAAGGGCATTAGTATACACATGAAATCCCACAAAATATATGCATAAATATAAAACATATTATAAATACGCATACCCCATGGTCCCATATCCAACTCGATCAATGATGGCTCTGTAACGTCAGCACAGTACGATCGATAGGCCCAGGAAGAGCTATAGCTGTATCCATAACACCTGTAATTGACACGTAACATATGGGGTTAAAACAATAATAAAATAAATGATGTAAGGGTCTGCAAAAGTCATTGGATTTCTGCATAAAAGCTGTCAATGATAGGATCAAAACCTCAGAGACCTACGAATATCACATCTATGCATGTGAACGATGTGACAAAATCCTAAAAAAAACTATCAATGAAATACAAATAAGCCTTACAATTAATACGATAAGTTCAAATGCAATTAAGTTCAAATATACGCTTAATGACAACCAACCATTATCTTAAATAGAAATACAAATTGTTCTTCGCTAGGTAGCTAATTGTTTCTTGCAATACATAAATCAGGCGGTCCGGTTTGGACATTTACGCCTATCATGGCCTTGTTGTTTACAAATACCGCAATTATTGAATTGTCGTCTCCTAGAGACATCCATCTCATTCTGGATTCGTTTGTTTTTTGGACGCCCTGGCGTAGCTTCTCGTCGACGGGTCGGATCTGGAATGAGCTTAGGACCATCATAGGAAACCCAATAATGCTCGTGCACCATCGGTTGGAAACTTGATTCATACACGTGAGCAAAAACGTCAAGATTATATTGAGGAGCAATTAAGCCCCATGGTTGTCTTCCTGTTTTTGCGCAAACTGCCAGCATGTGCGAACAAGGATAATGGTAAATGACCCATTTTCCGCAGTCACACGAGGGAGGATTCAAGGTCACCGGATGTCTGTTATTCCCTTTCGTGCCTACTGGGTTTGTAATAACCTCAGCGGAACCCTGAGCCCTGCATTTGGAATTTACTCACTTCATAGTTGTAATAGAGATGTAGACTTGTAGAAATCTATAAATAAACGGTGTGAATTAAAAAAACTGTATAAATTTTGTAACATTACCAATTAAAGACATTAACCCGATGCATCGCCGATCGAGCTTGATAAGATTCTATCTTCTTTTGCACTTTCGATGTGTACCTTAACCCCTTCTCTGCGGCACGATGAATTTGTACTCGTTTCTCGGTGAAAGTTGCCACCAAACGGTAAAAAGTAACCTGAACACATGCAGTTATGGGCAAGTCTCGTGCACCTCTTAAGACATTATTATAGCACTCTGAATCGTTGGTGGTTAAAACTCCCCAACGATAACCTCCGTCATGCGCCAATGTCCACTTCCTAGGGTCCTCATTGCACAGGTCACGAAATGCTTTTGTCGCCGACTCCGTTTGTAAATTTTTAATCTCATCCATTGCCTCGTCGAACTTGCGCACCTGACGGGCAGTTCCAGCTTTTCATATAAGATCCCTAATTTTAGCATTGTTGAACTTTTTTTGGTAATTACTTTTAAAGTGCCTCAGGCAATATCGATGGACTCCAGCTGGTTGCCCGTCTCGTGGACTTTCCTAATAATCTTTTACTGCACTCAATATGGCTGCATGCCGATCAGAAATTAATGTGATCGCTTCTTTTCCTGGCACAATAAGATGCCTGACATGGTAGATAAACCATGACCAATCACGATAGTTTTCCGATTCAACTACTGCGAAAGCTAGAGGGAAAACATTGTTGGCAATAGTTTTGGCCACAACAATCAACAACACTCCTCTATATCTCCCATAAAGGTGGGTACCATCGATACAAATCACTGGAGGGCAGTGGTTGAAACCGTCAATGCATGGCCGGAATGCCCAGAAAATTCTGTCTAGCGCGACGTCGGCAGACCTTCCAATGTCACATGTTTCCAATACCACCGCTGTGCCCGGGTTCCTGAACTGCAACATTCTCATGTACCTTGGTAACTTCTCATAGGACTCATCCCAATCCCCGAAAACCATCGCAATGGCCTTTGTTCTTCCAAGCCAAGCTTTTTTGTATGAGACTGTGAAACCAGCACTAGTTTTTACACTCTCGATTATGAAGCTATCTTCCATCCAGGGTCTTCCTGTACATCACAACAAAATAAATATTCAATCTTTATATTCATATGAGCATTACTGCATAATATCCAAACATCTTACTTTTAAGTTATAATTTATAAAAACTTACCGCAACTTGTGTGTTAATCATGTGTGCAATGAATGTCGAATTAAGGTTGCGGTGATCCAAACTCTCCATCCCATGTAAACAAGTATGAGGCCCAGGATATTGTGTGATTTCAAACAAAGTATGCTTCTTCTTTAAACAGGCACGCAATTTCCATGGGCAATCGTGTCTGCACCTGGTGCTCCAAACCTTTTTATTTGTTTCTACAACATAATAATGTTTGTTCCTCTTCACATGATACCAATTACATGCACGGATCACTGCATCCTTATCTCTAAAAACCATCCTTTTTTGCAAACTCTGGATTAGCATCTGACCATGTTGGACCGCGATAGTATAAGTCTCGATCAGCTGCGGAATCATCTACCCCATCCAGGTTCGTAAAAAAGGGCACCGGATTGTCATTCAATTCAGGAAGGTTCAATTGTTCTTGCCCATCGTCATCAGAGTCGTCATTTTCATCATTTCTTATTAAAACATCAACATCTTCCTCTGATTGATCGGATTGAACAATATCTACATCTTCATCTTCATATATCCCTCTACCAATCTCATCAAGGCCCACAAGTCGTTCTACAGGATCCATACTTGCATTGGGACCTCCCGTCTCTACGCACCCCCCTTGACCCGAAGCATATTGTGGGTGATATGTGGGTGGATTGTCAAAGTCATGCAATTGTTCAACATTACTCGGACCCTGTGAGTAATCATTGTATGGGGTGAACAAGTTAGGTATCGGTTGTCCTGGCGCATCCTCTTCCATTGCGCTTCGACTACTATGCCCAACTGTAAGCATTCTAGTAAATGTCTCCAAATCCGATGCATCACCTCTCCCTCCCAAGATTTCACCGTAGGACTGGACATCTCCCCAATTAAAATCAGGACGACTGTGACTGGTGGTCATTGTGGATATGTCTTTCTCAATGTACATTTCAACACAATACATGTCAGGATATCTCGAAGGGAGATTTAACACAGTTTGTAATGTCTCGTCATCCTTAACTGACAACCTCTTATATATCCATACTTCTCCATTTCGTCTAACAGGGTATCTACATATGAACTTTATGTTTACATGCTCTCCAAACTCATCCATCTTAGGAATGATTATGTCTCGTAACCCACCAAGTGAGGTTCCCAGTTCTACATTATAACATCCACTAGCCTCTATATCATAGGCTATCCCTTCTCTTCGATCTCGTACTATTTTTCCCCCCCAATAAAAAACAATACAATTGTCGTCATTACTTACCTGTGCCTACCATAAAACAAAATGGTTTGAGAATAAAAAAAAGTCACACATATATTTACAAAGGAAATAATTGGTTTGACAAGTAGGGTACTAACAAACTAAAAGTTGATCTTAACTCATATATTTACATGAATATATCTATTTATGTGTTCTATATGTAGCAATGTAGCGGAGTTAAAAATGTTCTCATCCATAGTTTATTCGAAATTATGAAAATAAAGAAGCCACGTTCAGCCTCCAATGATCTTAATTGCTTATTCCTATTTTAAATTTAATTAAAAATTCTTAACACTTATAATTTATATATGCAAACACATGATATAAGGCCATTTGTTGTTTGACCAATAAATAATGATTTTTTTCTCCTGAATTCCCTTACAAATTTTTAATTTAAAATATATTTAACTTTATTAGCCATTTTAATTTTTTTATTCATCAAATATTTTTAATGTAAATATCTCATTGATTAATTTTTGTATTTTCCACACAAATCGAACAATTGCAAGAGAGGTGCTTATATATTTTTCATAGAAAGAGTAAAAGAGTGGTTAGTTTCATTTTGCCCTATATTTTTTTAAACAACAGTTATGTTGACAATATTGTCGAAATTATAAAATCTTAGGTGTTTGTCATACCTAATAAATTTAAAGCTAATCAAAAATTAAGATAAACATCCCACTAAACACTCAAAACTATACTAATTTTTTTTAGAAACGAGTACATACAAAAATGTATATAGTATGAATGATTATGGAGAACATGAAATAAATTTTCTTAAGGAAAGTAGAATCAATAATGCACATACCAGTGGTTCTAGTATACATAATGCACATATTGCACATATAATAAAATAAAATCAAGAGTAATACATACATAATGCACATATTCACTTATAAAAGTTGAATAAAAACAAAAAAAATAAACATACCAGTGGTTCTAGTAGCTTCACCCACACTCGGAGTACGAACTTGTGAACGAGCGAGAGAATGAGAGAGAGGCGAACGAGAGAGACAGAGAGAGAGGCGAACGAGAGGCGTAAAGATGAATGAGGGAGAGAGACAGCGGGCAGATGGGGAAATTCGAAGGAACTGGGAGAAGAAAGGAGCTAGGGTTTTGTGGGTCAAAAAACCGCCAATTCAATGGGCGATTTCACTAAATCGCTAATTCAATTAGCGATTAACTTGCATTTGAGCATAAAGTTAAAACACACTCTAATTGTGGAATTATGTTTATAAAAAACATGTGTTAGGGAAACTCGCCGGTTTTCATGCCCTCCTGTCAGACTCAGAGAGATGGAGGTGGGAATGCTAATAAGCGGGTAAGGAAATACAAAAACCCGGAGAGAAAGACGTCGTCGTTTGGTGAACAGACAAAATGGAACCGTAAAATTACAATTTTCTCTCTATATAACAAAATATATGCGATGATATAAAATTGTTTTCTATTATATAAAGGAAAAATATAAAAGTACAAAATCTAATCTAATATAATTTAATTTAATATATAAAACAAAATTAAATTGGTTAATGCAATATATAGTGGCACTTACATGAAACTCTAGTAATTTTCATTTATTGACTGATATTAGTCCCACTCTATTCATTATTTTGTAAAAATATTAAGTATTTTATTAACTAATATTGGTCCCACTCTTTCTATTTTTAATGGGTTGTTTAAGTGGTTTGGCTTTCTATCCCAAAAAAAAGAAGTATTTTATTTATAAAAATCTTTATTTTAAGAAAATATATGTTAAATTGAACTATGTAGACACACACATGTATATATCTTATAGACTCCAAAAAAAAAATAAGAATCTAACAAACTTTCTCACCAAGAAATTATATATTTAAAATTATCCAAATTCAGTTAATTATCTCTCCCAACCCTCCCAAGGCTCATTTTTATTTTTTTGTGCAAACTTTTACTTTTCTTTTTCTTTTTCTTTTTTTTTACTTTTCTTGAATATTCCTATAACATTGACGTGAATGGATTAGTAAAAGGTATATAAGAGGTGATTTAGTGGCTATGTAAAGATAGATATTCAGAGTTATAACAGAGTTAAATTTGGACAGAGAAATAATGAACGTACTGCTAACATACGATTTTATGATAGCAAAAGTAGACTTTAAAATGAGGAATGAAATATTTAATATTATTTAAAATGAAGTAAATCTTAGCCAAATAGATTTATTTCTTCCTAAGAAGACTGACAAATTAAGAAACGTGCAAAGATGTGTATAGTCATGTTACCTCCTCGATGCTCCTTTTACCATCAAGAACGTGCTGCTCCTTTTACCATGTTACCTCCTTGATGCACTAGACCATTGTCTGCATTCAGGTTGCACTTCATTCCATGATTTTGTTGCTGCTTGAAAGTAATGGACCCATTTGGAGGCGTTGGTAGTTCTACTAGTTTAGTTGTCATTGCTGACATGACTTGAGCTCCCTTTTTATGCACTTCATACTAATGCATAATGCTAGTGTATATGTAAAGATGTAAAGCCACATAGATAAACTTTTTTTTTTTTTTCTTCCGATGGTGCTGCGGTGGCTTTCGGTGGTAGCAGCGATGAGCTTCAGTGGTGGCACAGCGGGGGCTTCCGATAGTAGATGCGGTGTCTTCGGTTGTGGTGCAGCAGCTCTGGTGACAACAATGTGAAACTGAGGTTGCGGCAGCTGAATGGAAGAAACAGAGAGAAAAGTAGAGAGAGAGAGAAAGAGTCATCACAGAGGAGGGGAGCAAGAGAGAGAACCTATAGCTTAATTACAAATAGCGAAGGGGAGGCCAAGAAAAGGGGAACCAATTTTTGAAAATGGAAATTGACAAAAGATGTCATTTTGGGCCATCACTAAACCACGTTGTTTAACTTATAAACACATTTGCTTCAAGGTAATCATGTCGCAATAAATATCATAATATCGTTGTAAGAGGGGGACGCATTTGACAAACTACCATCGTTTTGAATACCATTTTGTTATAGAAATGACTGCCATCACTGAAGAGTCGTCGCCAATGACTATTTTTTGCAACGAAGTCATTGGCGTTGCTAGTGAAGGTATTTGCGACAGCAATGACCCATCGCAAAAAAGTTCCATAACTATAAGTTAATGGTATTTGATGCAAGTCTATGAGTTGAAACTTGGAACATAAAGAGTTTAAAATCTATAAAATCTGATTCCGTTGTTTTCTTCGGGTTGTTTATTTATTTGCTCTTTATAGCTCGGACAAAAAAAATAAAAAATAAAAAGGAAATTACTAACTTAAACTTCAAAAAGTTAGTAAAAAATACTTAAATAGAGAGTCAAAATATACTTAAAACAAAAAAATAAAGTTATTGGCTTAATAAAATTATTTATCAAGGGTCTTAGAGCATCTCTAATAGTGTTCTATAAAATATCTAATCAAAACATACTTAAAATTTAGGGTCCGTTTGGTAACGCTGTTAATTTTTATTTTTTGTTGTGTGTTTTTGCTGTGTATTTTTTATGCTTTGGTGATGAGCGTTTACAAGTTATCGTTGTGCCAAAATATTAGACCAATGCTTTGATAAGAGAAAATACACTCATTTTAGTATTTTTAGTTTCTTTTTTTCGAATTTTGTAAAAAACTAAAAAAAAAATTTAAACAAACGCTGTTTTTTGTTTTTTCTGAAAAAAAAAATAATAAACAAAAAAAATAAACGTTACCAAACGACCCCTTATATTTTATATTTTAGCTAGCTACTTTTTAATACATGCTCCATCGCTGCTATTTATTTAGCTAGCAATTTCATAAACTATTATTTTTAACATACAATTCAAAAACAAAAGACAAAAAGAAGAGAGAAATTGAGATAATAATATATTATTTTTTTACTTTTAGAGAACTTCTGTTGGCTCTCTAAAAGGGGTAATTGTTACATTTTAAAGAGCTTATTGAAAATGCTCTTACTAATATGTTTTCAAAGCACAAGCTAAATCGTATATTATTGAATAATAGAAAATGTGGGACAATTTTTCACACTGTTCAATACTATACAGTTCTATTCATGCATGCATAACATGATCCTCAAAGACATGGGTTAACATTTGTTCATTGCAAATAGTTTGTCATTTTCCTCCCTTACCTCACTTTAAAGTTCAAACATCTTTGTAAGATCTGTTAGACCACCTACTTTGTTAGAAAATAAATTCTTAAAAGATTTTATATGAAAATATTTGGGAGTAACAAGATTTATTTTTCTTAATTATTCATATTTTACTAAATTTCAAAATTTTCATAGAAAAATAATTTTATGTCTAGTTTGTCTGAACAAATATAAAAATAGTATAATTTTATATCACTTGATATAATGAGATTGAGAAAGATTTGGACTCTTCGTTTTTTAATTTTGTCTCAAATTAACCCATTTTATTGATTACAGAAAGCAATTTTCTTGTCAAATTTTATAATATTATTTTCCAAAAATTTTTACTATTTAAAGATAAATTTCTTAAATTTTTTGATTTTAATGCAAAACAATCACCAAGTTATAACATTTTCCTAGAATTTAATTCTCTCCCCAATTCTCCAGTAACACAAGGAAATAAGATAAAATTTGCGAATGTGTCAGAAGGTGGGTGCACATATATATGGTCGCTTTTATGTGTATCTTATATATTTTTAATGGACATTAATTTGGGGCGTAATAATAAAAATAAGAACAAAAATTAATAAAAATTAGAATTAAAGTATTGAATGTTTTTGAATAAATTACTCTGTTAGAATATTTAATTATTAAAAATTTAAGATAAATTTTGAAGAGAAATTTATTAGTAAAAATAAAAAATAAAAATTAACCTATGTCACACCTATTCAACATTCAAAAAATAACTGACTAGTCATCTTTCTTTGATTTAAAATTAAAATTATTTGGAGTGAATTTTCTTTTTAATTGGTAAGTGTGCATATACATTATCAATTAATTGTCCAACCATTGAATATGTTGGATTTTAAGCGTGTATTGCATCTTGGAGTATTCCATTATGTTTTTTTCAAGTGGATTTTCATTTTTGATTAGTCGGTGTTTTGAATGGTGAAAATTGGTGGTATTTGATGGAATCTGAATTTTAAAATAAAATTTGAGATGTTTGGAATGGATGAATTTAAAATGGGATTTGATTTTGTGGAATTGTAAAGGAAAAAAAAGGCCACCTCGAAATCCTTTCAAAACGGTCAGATTTTGTGAGAATTGAAATTAATAAATTATAATTACCCACATTACCATTTTCTTCTTTTTTGTAAGTTTCTTACCAGTTAACCTATAATAATGCATTACCGGCGTAGGTTGAACCCTCAACTCCTCTCTCTCTCTCTCTCTCTCTCTCTCTCTCTCTCTCTCTCTCTCTCTCTCTCTCTCTCTCTCTCTCTCTCTCTCTCTCTCAATATATATATATATATATATATATATATGCAAAGGGGTTGAGATTTGAGAGAGAAGATAAAGAAAAATGTATAGAAGAATGAAGAAATACATATGCCAAGGGGAATTTATGTATTATTATAATATAATAGGGGCATTATAACTATTTTGTTACATAATTGATTGGGGTCGAGTAAGGGTTAAATTGAGAAAATTTAAACTTTAACCCATTTCAAAAATTTTTTTTTTAATATTCCTCTTATAACTTAGGTTTTGTTTGGTATAATTTTTTTTTATTTTACTTTTTTAGTTTATAGGTAAAAAAGCTGATTTTTTTTAATTTTTTCACTTTTTAACAAGATAAAATAAGTGAAAAAATTCAAAAGCTTGAGAAAAAAACTCAGGCTTGAAATCCGCTTATTAAACCTTTAGACCCTTGTTATTAGGGTAGCGCAGGGCGAGACCCACGTTTTTTAGTCAAATTACCACACTAACATCAAACACCGTAGACAAAAAGAATTACCAAAGTAACACTTAAAAATTAAGTGAATAAAAAACACATAAAAGTAAAGGTATTTTTGTTTTGTTTTGCGCGTATAAAGATGCTTTTTCCAATTAGCTCTACAGATGAAACCAACCTTTCACTTCACTTACAGCAAACTTTTGTCAACGTCACAGTCTCATCTCAACCGTCCTTTCGGATTGTGGGTCATGTAACCTTTGACCCCACATTCAGATCCATCATCTCCGTCATCAATCATCATGAAGGTGACAGACAGTACACTATAATGAACCGTGTGATTCCTCGTCTTCAGATTGGACCGTGCACTTCACACCTTTCTCGAGCGCGTAGCATTTATGGTCACCCACCCACAGTGTGAGACTGTCTTCTCTGACCTTCGCTTACCCGTACAAAGAGCACAAACTAAATAAGCAATAACGAAACCGCCAACCACAGTAGTATTTCTCTTACAGCTTAGAGAAAGAAAAAATCAAATACTCACACAACCCTCCCCAAACAACAACCAGAAATTATATATATATATATATATATGTAAGTGTAAATATGTAATTGCCCAATATATACATATATGTTTATGTTATAGAATTGCATTTAGACCAGCTGGGTCTGAATTGACTGGTGAAGGTCTGCTTTGTTGAAACACTTTTCTTAGTTTTAATCGGTCGTTGAGCCCTCACTTTCCGTCTATCGATCGGTTTCTTCGTTGTCGATGTTGGGTTGTTGTATTGTTGACTCCGCTTGAAGCAACATCCTTCCCCTCCTCCAACTCGCTCTAAAACTCTCTTACCTTCCATGGGTTTCATTTCTTCTTCTGGGTCAGTTGGAGACCAATTCTCGGAGGAAAATTGCAGCTGAATTGTGCGATGGGAGTGTACTGATTGTGACATTTGTATGGCGAAAAGTTCGGATTTTTTGGGGTTCGAGTGGAAGAGATTAGGTTTTATGGTTCGGATTCTGCTGGGTTTCTTGGTCTGTTTCGTGTTTTTTGAGTCTGTGTCTGGAGTGAGGCCTCTGAAGCCGAAGGCTCATCCTTGGGGCGATGAGGTTAGTATGAATTATGAGTTATACTTTCTCGTAGCTTAATTAATTTTGGCTTTGTTAAATGGTAGTTTTAAATCAAGAATAAGCTATTTGGGAGTATCATCCGTTAGTAGTTCATTTGTGCTTAATTATTGTGTAATTTGCTATTTTGGTGCTGTCTGCTGCTGTTCTACTAATGAACTTAATGAACTTTAGGATCCCAATTTACAGGTTCTCATTGAATTTTTCAATATCTTAAAAATGGTTCTAATCTCTTTGAACTACGAAACTAATGTTGTTTGGTTGGAGCAGATAACAAATAATTTTTAACAATTGCTTTTCATAATTCTTTCTTGTTTTTTATTTTGTGGTTGTTTGTCTCAGTAAGCTTTGATTCTATTCATTGTTTAATCCATTTTTTAAAGATAATTCTATTCACTTCAGGGGGAAAATGGCATATCACTTATTTAGATTTTCTCTTTCCAAAATTGGTTTTCAATGTTTAAATATATATGGATATGTAATTTTTTTTAGACATTGCATTGAACTGTTGAAAATTAGCTACTTGACATTATTATGGCTAATGTGTGGTCCTCTAATGCTCTTATTATATATAACTTCTACTTATTAGAAAAACATGGGCTCATATAAACAGCTAAGTGTATGGAATCTGAGCTTGTTCTTTTTATTTTGTCATCACTTCTTGCAGTGGCTTTCTATTAGAAAAGATGAGAACGAGTTTGGACCATTTTCACCTTGGAACATAACAGGGACGTACAGAGGTTTGTAAGTTATATAGTTGTTAATCTGATCATCTAGTTATTACAGCTGAATGGCAAGAGTTGTTTTAATAGTTTTGAGTTGCTTATTGCTTTTTTCCTTCTTTAATTTTATTATATGTTCTGCCTCAGGGGCATACATGTAACTTATATATTTCTGAGTAGCAATAAGTTTCTTGATTTGGGTGACTTGATTTGTGGTCTGTAATTACCCATCAGAAATGGCTAGTTTTACGGATCTTAAGCAACTGTGTGAACATATATTAATAGAATTTTTGTATTAGCAATGGAAACAATTCTTTTGTTGATATTTTATGGTACTAGGATCCAAATTTAGTTTGGAGGCCAATAGGGATAACCGATATGGAGACTCCTAAAAATTCGAATATCATAATTGTAAGTCTTGTATTTGTATGTATGATTGTTTAGATGGATTTAGGTCATTTTGACAAGTTTCTGAACCACAATCATGTCAATAATGCCATAAGGCCACAAAAAGGGAAAAAAATAAAAGAAAAATGGAACCCTTACTTCATTTATGATTCTTGATAGTTCTCTTTTTCCTTCACATTTCTAGTACTTGCAAAAGTTCCCTTCATAGATTTCATCTTTTCTTCCAGTTTTTGTTTCCTTTACTTGGGTGGAGGATTTTATTGTTGACATGAATAATTTTGCAACACACAAATGGCCCTTTTCTATGCTACACATACTCTGATCGGTTGCATATTTTATAAGGTGCTGGAAGTTTGATCAGGATCAAGCTAGATTGAGGTTGAAGCAATATCTACCTTTTATGAACAACTGAACCTCAGAATACTTTGCTTGGTGACAAATGTGAGTGCCATTTTTCTGAGGGTATTGGAGAATATCCCCTAGGGGAAGCTTGAAAATTTTAAAGTCGAACTTATGTATGCTTACATTCAACGTAGAGCGGTATGTTGGAAAGGAACTTCTTTTTTGGAAATCATGAAGAAAGAATAGACTGAGGATAGATATATTTGCCATCTAATGCTTGATACTGCTATTCTGTAACTATGAAATTTGTAATGTGTGTTTCATAGATGAGGCATCAATTGACTAGCGTACGGTGATATAGCTTATTAGTTGCCATGAATCTAATACATTATATGAAGAGGATAGGATCAGGCTCGGTTGTTTGATAATGAGATGTTCAAGGAAATGTGTCAAAGAGAGGGGAAAAGGGGAAGTGGCAGAAACTTCTCTTGATGTGTCAAGGGAGACAAATGACACTATGGCTGAAAGACGATGAAACTGAACAGAAGTGGAGTGATCTGGTCTAGAATTACTAATGGAAATTGCTTGTTGGGTGTAAGCTAGGAAAAAGTGGGATGCGGATGTAGGAATGGTAAACAAGAAAAATGATGTTTTTTAGAGGCATGAAATAACAAATGTCTGTAGATTTGTTCATTATAGAAAAATGAGTATGTTAAAGGCATTGTAATTTGGCTTGGTAGCTGTTAACATTGGTCAATAGTATTTTGATGCTATAAGAACGATAGAAATTCTTGGAATACTGGCTAATATAAAAGAAAAAAGTAGTATGAATTTGATAAAAATTGAACACACTAGAATCCATTTTAAAAATATTATAAAGCAAAAAAGTGAGGAGACATACAACTGGTAAGATATGAGGCAAACATTCCTAGAAAGAGGAACTACAGTGTCAAAGAATCAAACAGTTGTGTCAATATCGCCAATCTTACTCTTTTACCAATTGCAATCCAGAGCATGAGATGTGTCAACTTGTCAAGTATGCGAATGAAGACCTATTTGTGGAACTTTCCAGAGATTCTACATCTGTTCAATGCTTCATGGATGTGGTATGTGAAAAGCAGAGTGCATAAAATGACTTGAGGTTGAACTCCTGTATCCCTGTGCTCTTAACCCCATCATAAAATGGCAAAGGAATGAAGTGGTTTCATTTTTTGAAGTTAAGTGGGTGCCTTTCCAAAGCAAATCCTCATCTTTAAGGTATCCTGTAAGAAACCTGAGATCCTGCTGTTGTGTGGGCAGACAAAATTGATTCCAAATCAGATAGTTAATTAATTATTGATTCAATGGCTTGAGAAGAACTGGTCTCAACACATTTGGTGCATGATATACTAGTTTGATATGGCAGGAAATACTATAGTTATCAAGGCCACATACATAGTTCGAATGGCCATGGCTTATTGATCAATGCTTGCAGCATGTGGGGAGAGACAGCATCGCAGTATCACTGCTTCTGTCTTGGATGCTGAAGTATAGGATATGAATAAGGGCAGTCCCATTTGCTAAAGCATCTTTTGTGGTGGCTTATCATGTCGAGAAGTAGTGAAAAATATTACGGCGATCTTGCATGTCAATGATTTAGTGGAGAGTTGTCATGATTATTTATGGAACTGATGAAGATTAAACTGAAGTTTCAAAGAGGCTAAGTTAAAATTTGTACCTGTTTAGGGTTTGATCCATTATACATTCTCATGCTTGTGATGCTAGTTGAGTTCTATTTTTTATTTATTTAGAGGTATGACTGAGGTCTATTTAATCTTATTCCTTCCCTTAGCTCTTGGATGTAATTATCTCAAGTCAAAGTGTTTGGAAAATTCAATTCATATGCTTAAAAGAGTTTGGCATTTCTGATGACCAGTGATCAAAGGGCACTCTGATGGATGGAAGTTTTAAGATTTGTGTTTCATACACTTTTAGGGATCTCAATTCATTATTGTGACTGCAGGTCAGCACTTGAAAGGCTGATTACACACTGTTTTCCCTATCATAATAAACCTGGTTAATCATCTCCTTTTTTGCTGCCCAATGGCTAGGGATGTCTGGACTCTGGAGTCTGGTGTTCTCTTTGTTTGGGGTGGATTAGGGGATGCCTTGCTTAGTTGAGGCCTTGATGTCTCGCTAGGGTTGTGAATGTCAAAGAAGGAGGGAAAGGAATTGGATGTCATCCTGCTTTGTGTGATGTGGAATATTTGGAGAAAAGAAATAGCGGAGCTTTGAAGGAATGGAACATTTGATTCCTAAGGGGAATTATTCTTGTTTCCCTATTTTATTGGTTGTCTGTGTTTGTTCCATTTTGCTTGTCTTCTTTTGGAGTTTTTGAGAATTTCGTACATGCCTTTAGATATATATACAGTGAAGTTGTATAGGTTTTGAGGCTTTTTGTATGCTGTTTGTATGGGGGGTTCACCAGTTCGCCCCCTGTTAAGGTGGTCTCTTTTAATACATTTTGATTACTTATCCAAAAAAATTTGTCAAATAGTAGTGTTGATTATGATGTGGAAAAGGCCAAAGGCCCCTCCCAAGATGGTTTTTTTTTGTTTGTGTGGATGGCTTCTCTTGAGGCGATCCTTGCTATTAGAGAAAGATTGTTTTGGATTGGCTATATGTGTAAGAATAATGGAGAGTCTCTGAGTCATTTACTTCTTTATTGCCTGGTAGCTAGAGACGTGTAGGAAGTAGAATATTTTGCTGTTTTTGGTGGGGTATTGGTCATACCGGCTTCTATGGTGGATCTTATGGCTAGATGGAGTCATAGTTGCCCAAGATGGAGGGAGATACATGCTTGGAAGGCTACTCTTTTGTAAGTTTTGGAGATGTAGAGAGTCTAGTTCATTGTTTGAAGGGAAGCAGTCTCATTTCCTGTCTTGTTGGTTGAGAGAGAATATTTCTTTTTGTTTTTCATCTTTGGTTAATTTTTTGAATGGGTTGTTTATGTCTGTAGACATACAGGCTGACTTTTTTGTAAGCTTGGGATTTACAGGGCACGCTCCCTACCGGCGATTTCATCTATAGCTTTATATAGTTCCTGTTACTTATAAAAAAACATTTAGTTAAAATAAATGCTTATCTTTTTTTACCGCTTTTATGAAATGAAGAGTTTACACCTTCTGTCTAAGAGTTTGTGTATCACATCAAAGAACAAGTGGCAATTCCTTTCTGTTGACAGGTTTAATACTGTAAAGAGTGCTGTAGAGTGAGCAAAAACTTGAATATATATGCTTTCACTTACCAAAAAAAAAACAACAACAACAAAACTTGAATATATATGCTTCAAAAAAATTGGCACTGACGATATGCAAAAAGACAAAGAAAGAATAATGGATAGAAGTTTCATGCCCAAGTCAGTCACGTGCTTTTCATCCATCATAAATCATGTTCATTATGGCCAATCTTCAGTCAACTGGTGGAATACATCGCATCAACCTGGGAGCATTAGCCGATCTGGTACATCAATACATGTTCCTATGCCCATTCCAATCTTGTCTAACTTTGCTAACTCCCCCTTCTAAATAACAATCCCAATCAGCTGCTCTTATGGTGGAAGAACAGATAAAGACTACTTATACCGGAGTGAACTTATTCCGGAAGAAATGGTTATCTTGATTCATTAGAAATTGAGCATTACAATAAATTCAAAACCATAAACAAAGGGGATTAACTGAGAAGTAAAGCTAAGCGATCTATTGAATGAAAGGCAGGAATGAATGGATGGGCAGCAGCTGCAAACTTTATTCGCCATCATCATCAGACATTATCAGCTTTTTGTTATGTTATTTCAAACCACTACTGTCTTCATACCACTGACTTTTCTAGTTTTCACTGGGTTCTTATTACTAGAGTTTTACAACATCGAGTTTTCCTCATATGCATGAGGTTTATGGGTTCAAGGGTTTCAGGGATGGTCAGAATCCTTTACAGGCATGTGAATCATATATTGGGAACAGGTGGCCGGTGCGAGCTCAGATGGTTGGCCACTTGGCCTTTTCAATGCACATTGCTAGATTGGCAGGTCACAAAAGGGGCACCCTCAAACCTCTAAAGGGGATCACTTGGCCTAATCCATCCCTGAGCTTGATGGGTACCCCTGTCCATTATTGAAAAAGATTCTTTCTCTGGTCTTGTGCCCCTAGTTCTTTTCTTGCAGTGTCTGGCCAAACTATAATGCTAGCAAAATATGAATGAGACTCAGAACAAGAGGTGATAGATCGGAAAAGATATATTTTTGCTGCTTTGGAAACCTCTCATTATCTCAAAGATCCACTGACATGTTGCATCCTTGTTTCCCCACTAATGTGGTTTCAAATAATTTTAAGGAAATTTTTTTTTCATGCATTTAAACAGTTGAAATTTTAAACCAGGTTGTGGTTACTATGGATGTATTTGCCCTTAGTCCCCTTACTATGCATTGGGGTTACAAAGGCTTCACCAAAATCTGTTGCTGGATTAGTTACAAACCCCCAAAACAATCTCCATCAGGAGTGAGGTAGTACAGATTACTCAATTGACCTAGCCTGCTCCCTAATTGGGCTGCATGCAATGTTGGATCTTGTGTACATATTTTATGTTTCGACTTCCAATGATAAACTCCTGGGAGATTCAATTATGCGATAGCATATCAGCTGATCTTAATTGATTGATGAGAACCATCAAGTACAAAGCCTTATGTTTGATTTTGTGGGACTCCAGTGCATTTTATTTGGGTGATAAGTATGGACTGCACTGCATATACTTGCTATATAGGAATTCCATTACAGAATAAGTTGATCTCATTTAACGATATTTCTGTGTTAGTCGTGATGTCAACTGTATTGGGATTACATTTGAACCAAAAGCAACAATTTCTTGTTAGTGGGGAATACTTCTGCTGCTAAGTTGTTGAATATATTGGATTCTACTATTAAATCCATTTTTCAATAATTTCTTGCCATTAGATTGTTATTTTTTATCCTCTTGCATCTTTTCTTCTTTCTATTTTGGAAGAGGATGTTTGAGAAATAAAGTAAACTAAAGTGGTACTTTTTAAAATTTAAATTTATAAGTTATAATATGGTGAGTGATCCCAATCAAGGGTTTAACTTTGTGGGTATGTGACTTTGTAGCTAAGAAGCATAGGCACTTCTAAGAAGGTTCCGCGTCCATGTTGGACACTCCCCGACATGTGTTGGACTTGCTTTCAAACGTTTCCTATTATTTTTTATTTTTTCTTTTTTAGAACCAGACACTTGAGGAATACAGGTTCCCACCGCTTAAACACATATGAAGTAAGTTACAAGTTTGAAAAAATTAACTTGGGATCCAGTTATAAAATAAAACATTGTAGATTTATACATGATTTGATGTTTAAACTATGGAATACATAGTTTTTACTTTTGTTTAATGTTATCTTGCCATTTTGCATTATCTTTGAGTAAAATATTCATCTGTATGGCAATATAAAATGTATAATTTTGTTATGTGCCGTGTGTTCTAGTTTCATCTATGTTCTAGTTTCATGGTATTAGTGCTCAGTTACTGGGAGATCATGTGTTCTAGTTTCATGTATGTGTTTGTTCTCCATTATGTTAATTTGGGTACGCTTTTGTTTTGTGTTTGTTCTCCCATTTGTTTACTAGGGTACACTTGTTCTATGTCTGTGCACCTTATTCTATTCAATTTCCCCACTGCTGTCTCTCCATCTGTGAGAGGGGATTGCACGTGAGGAAGGGTTTGAGTGCTTGATATACATGGTGGGATAGCTTAAGCTTTGCAGCATTTTGGTTGTCTAACATAGGGAGCAAAATTTTGTGACCGTATGTACTATCTATCATTAATCGGGTTACATTGGTAGCTGAATATTTAAAATATTGATATTCCAGTTTTTTTATTTATTTATAATACATCCTAATTGCTTGTACTTTTTTGATTATATACTTATTGGGGCATGTGAGATGCAGGGTCTTGGAGATTCATAGATTCCGCAAATAGCTCGTCCAGGTTTCCAGATTTTAGGAAATCCAATGGCAATTCTATCTTCGAGTTAGTTAGTACACCAACAAAAATAACCGGTGTACACTATGTTCAGGTGAGGCAGTCAGTCCACTTGTTGATTATGGTCACATATGTCTTTTCGTTGTTGTTTTTGTATCTATTTATCACATGACTAATGCTCCTAGTAAAGGAAAGATCTTATTACTACATCTTACTGGGATGTGCTTCTCTCTGTTGCTCTCTACCTTTCGTTTTTCCCACTATACGTATTAAGTGATTATTTTTGGTCAGAAATGTGTTTTTATGATGTTGGAAAATTGAACTGGTTAAATGAGGCTTCTTTTTGCAGTTTTGTCTCATTACGAAGTTGCTAGATAGTGAATGAATGGGGGAAAGATGTGGCATCTTGTTTGGATGCTATAGTTCTAGCACTTTATCGTACCCATCTGAGTTTCTGATATCATCATGTTAATTTTTTATTATTCCCAATAAATGCAGCCACTGAATTCTGGTAACTTCCTCTTTTTTCAACTTAAATGAATGTTTCTATCATTTTATTTTATTTTGGTTTATAAAAATTCTAAAAGGATATAACATATAATTTACCCAAAAGGGGGTAAATAGCCATGTAATGGTTGATAGTAGGGATTCCTAATCGGTTGAGCTGATGGTTTGGTTGTCAAAACATGCCACCCGCGCACACCCACCCTTCGGTTGAACTGATAGATTGGTTGTCAAAACATGCCTGCGTACTAGGGCTTTCCCCCTCCCCTCCCCTCCCCTCCCCCAACCAAAATCTGCCGTAGTAAAAAAATGCAAACGCTTGTTCTTGCACACAACAAAATGACTTGGGACCCTGCTTCCATTCCTTTATCTACTGAACAAACTTTTCAGTTGTCGTATAGATAGCATTGTTGCTTTGAAAGGCTCTACTGCAATATGTCTATACGTCACTCACAGGTGTAGCAAACTCATGTATCATGTATAGTACCTTGTTTGGCTAACTTGAAATTTCCTGTAATGGCTGCCTTCCATCCTGCTACTTTTATTTATGTGATGCACCTCATTGGAAAATTGATGACCGGCACAATGGATATAAGATGCTATTAGATTAAAAGTGCCATCCTCAATATACATGCAGATCTAAACAGTGTGTATTTGCACAGATGCATTGTGCATCCAGATATTATAGAATCTGCGCAGAGTAGCCCGTTACCTACCGAAAAACCCTTCCAACCTGGATGAAGACTGATTGAATCTTAGATCTTTGCTATGATTAATGGTTCCCCTCATGAGAAACTTGAACTCTTCGCTCCTACCTAATAGACCATAAATGTTTTAAAGCTCTCAAGTTTATCATGTCTCTTCCTGATGCTGAAAAAAATAGTTTTAATGTTTTCACGTGTTTATACTTCTTATAATTTCTTTGGTCTCATGTGATGAAATTCAGTCAAATCAGAAGGCCATAACATAAATCAACAAGCAGATATCCAATCTGCTACATTTCAGCGTAGTGCATATATTATTTTCACTCTTAAATGCTTTAGCTTTCTTTATTATTGATCTGTCAATGTGTGGTTATTGTTTTTATGGTACAATCATTATTCCATTTCCTTACTGTGTACGACAGGGGGTGATTATTTTTCAAGATGTCTTTGACAACAAACATGAAGTTGGTGGTGCTCAAATCAGGGTAGAAGGTGTATATATATGGCCTTTCAGACAACTTCGAATGGTAGCCAATAGGTACATCCCTTGGTACTGGTTTATTGGCTGTACGTCTTAAGTTTCTTCAAATTATTTTCCGGCTGCCCATTCTTTACAGTCTTGGTCTTTTAAAATTGCATTATTTTATTGTTTGACCTTTTTTTTCCCCTATACCTTAGATCTGCTTTGTCATTAGTTAATGGATAGTGTGTTCAATATAGTAGGTCTGCAAACTAATTAGAGCAGAAGTACCATTTCGATCGTGTCATACATTTCATTGTAAACATTTAAGCTTTCTGAAATGTCTTTATTGTCTCATTTACATGTAATTGTTATTTCTCCCTATTAGTGGGAGATTCGGTTAATCTAGTATGCTGTTTTCAATAATGTTATTTTTGTCTACATTTGTTTAGTGGTTATCATCAAACTGGAAGGATGGAAAGTATTTGGTGATATGTTTCCGTCTCAGGCAGAAATTGCTGATAATCATTTTAAGATCTTCCTATTACTGGAAAAGATATACCAAGGGATATAATAATTTCATTTACACAATATGACCAAGATAATCACTGATGCAGGAGATAACATAGTTGAGGCTTTTAGTTTTTGGGTCTCATGTTTGGATCTGAGCTAGTGAGCCCTAGTTGGAAATATCGGTGTTGGTCTGTGTAGCATTGTGTTGAAATTAGGGTTTGTCTTGTGGAATGTGTTGATGTACAACCTCCCATTTTCCCCCTTCTTTTTTCTCTTGGAAGGCACTTGTGAATAATCTGGCTAAATTATCATGAGAGCAAGTTCACTCTCCTCCAATAGGTTTTGCGTAATCTAGTTTACTTCACTTCATTTTCTTGAATTCTGGTATAACACATGAATGTTGAGAGCTTCATCTTAAACTGGAATGGTCCTCAGGCTGTCTAATATTGAACCAACAGAACTTATATTTAATATCATACACTATTACTTTGCAGCGGAAAAGAGGGAGAGTTCGGCCAAGAAGAAGATTATATATTATCCAATCCATATCACTTGGTAACACCTATTTCTTATCTTTGATTAAGATATTATTGATGATGATTCTATTGCCAATCTTTAGTGCAATACATCTAGCTGTTGCTTGATTTTGTGACTTAGTAATATATATTATTCTATTATCATGCTTTATACATTTAAAATTGTGAGTATTAGAATGATAAAAGTTAGCTTATTTAATGTTGAACTGACAAGGATATGGCTTCAAAGTATAGAAAACAATAGTAATTTCTCATGATTTTATGAGGCTTCATGTATCTTGAGGTATTTTATTATCTTGATAGGTTTGAATGGTTTTACTTACCTAATCTAGAGAGGTTGCACCCAGTGCACAAGGCTCCCTCTTACATTAGGGTTGGTTAATGTGTTGGATGGGGTTAGAATAGAAATGTTTTTGTGTACATCTAGAACACAAAACTCTTGATATGAATAAATATCATTGAGTTTTGAAAGAGCTTTAAGCTCTTTCTATTTCTCTCTCCTTTTTTTTTTCCTCATGTTATCGCTACTTCGGTATTTAAATGATTGAGAAGCTTGGAAAACTATTTTTGGTTCTTCCTCTTGAAATCTCCTCCTTCCCATTTTGTCCCTTCATTATAGAGAATACTAGAACGAGTTGTGTTATCTTTTGTCAGAGCAAGTGCTTGTTAGTGAGGCCTTTAAAATGTATGAATTTGTCTCATTTCTCATAATTGTATCATTGGGGCTATGGATCAATGATGGCAATGCTACCTTGTGAGATCAAACATCTCATGAAGTTCACCTGTGGTAAATTTCAGTTGTAGCTGTGGGTTGGTAGTGAGATAGAGTGTTTGATGGTTTTAGTTGATGGTATATAAAAGTTCATAAAATTTAGGCTAAGGAGAAGAAGAAGAATTAAGTAATGAAAGGCTTGGACGTTTATAGTGGTTGGGGAAAGACACCTGGGGGATGGGGGTGGTTTGGAAGTTTATCGATTGATTTTGTGAGAGTAAGATAATTCAAGGTGTTTAGGACTCTTATGCTTAGATTAGAGGCTACCTCATATGCAAAACTAATATATAAGTGTATACTCATCTTATGAGCGTATATGACCAAAATTATGAAGAAGAATAGAAAATGAATATGCCACACATGGAAAACCTGACCTCATGGTATAAAGTCTTAGGGATTGGCAAGAATTAAGATCACTTAAAATTTTAAAATGCAGCATCACAAGAGGAACGGGATTTTCAAGGGCCTAATTCCTTCCCACAGGCCACTGGAAAGTTGAAAAAACAGAGACTGAAATTGTCTGAAATTGTTTGAACTATTTAGATTTCAATGAGTCAACACAATTCAACAAGACTTCTAGCCAATTATTTGGGGTTGTCTACCAGGATTCCTTTTCTCCAATTGCTCTTTCAAACCATACCCTCGGTTTAATCTGAGGCAATCATCTCCTTCTCAGTGCTCAAGGCCCTCAATTCATGTCATTCTTGGCCTACCTTTGTCCTTTTGGCTCGTTTCACTTGGATTAAATAACTCCTTTGGCCCATGAGATTGATCCAATAGAATATCAAAAAAGAGGGAAAAAAAGGTAGAAGAATGAAAGATTATGGGAGCTATATATTTGAAAATATTTTCATTAGTCTTATCAAACTTACCTAGGTATCCTTTCCACTATATGAACTTCTAGAAGATGACCTATAGTGAAATTCTCCCTAACACCTCATACCCACAAGGATTTGTGGTATATAACTTTGTGGAGTGGGGTTCAGAATGGAATTCTAACTCCAGTTTGGGAACTGCCAGACTCATCCCTGTCCATTGACAATGCACTTGCATTCAAGGATGGAAAACATTGGGTACTATTAGTTTTTCTGATGTCTTAAAGTTTATTTATCAGTGAGGATTTCTGATGTTGTGTGTGTTACTCTTTGAACAGCTTGGAGTTTTCTCATCCCAGGTGTTCCAGGAGTCTCCTCGAGACAAGATTTGGAAGAGGAAACATTGTAATTTTGCCTATTATACCTCTATGTTAAGTTTGTTTTTATATTAACCATGCATTAATTATTAGGTTTGCTTATTGCAGCACCAATGTATGACATGGAGAAACGTTGCAATATAGAAATTGCCGCTCAAATTTCACGGGCTTCATCCACCCAAAATGGTATTTGAGTTCTCTCAGCATATGAATACTTTCTTTATTTCCTTTTTCTTCGATATAAGCATAATTTTTTTTCTCACCTGTCTCCTTGTTAAATTGTTTCTTGTACACGCTGCTATTGCTACCAACTGCTACATCAATAGGGGAAGGTTGATTCTACGAGGATCAATCTTAGTTCTGGTCCTTCTGGACAATGCAGTAATCTTCATGTAATGCTAGTAATTAAGAATAAAAGTGAATTATTTTACATGAGGTTGGGTATGTGAAAGGCGGTGATATATTTTCAAAGGCCAAATCCACTAAATTACAAAAATCTAGGACATGAGGATACAGCTGAGTTGCGAGTATCCAACTCTTCTTCTGCTAGTCTCAGGTAGGATAATGTATCACGGCCAACTTCTCTTCTGCCAGTCTCAGGTAGGATAATGTGCCTATACAATATAGTGTGTCTGAGATGGGTGTTTCACTGAGCCTAAAACGTGTGTATGTAGAGGTTTAGAGTGAAAAGATTCTTCAGAGAACCTATAGCAGTCTGGTAACATGTTTTTCTTTTTGACTTGCTACTTGCTTGTGGGTATATATTCCGCAGCAGGTGCTTCCAATATGTATCTGATACCCACACCAATGCTGTCTCATAATGTGTCTGACTCTGGTGATTTGCTATTCATTTGTGTATAAGGCGATAAGGGATGGCTTTTTAATTGTTGTGACTGCGACTTGGAGAATCGAATTAGGCTGTTACTTCAACTTAGTGCTTCAAAATTCTTCATTAGCAACAACACTTTCAAGGGAGGTTCCAAGTGACCCTGGTTATGTTTCTCCTTTTCAATTATTCCTATAACTATACCAAAAGGACTGCCTCTTAACTTACAAGGCATGTCGGGTGCGCATTCAAGAGTGTCCAATAGTATAAAAACTATGCTTAAAGTAAAAGGCTTTTTTTTACCATGTGGATAAATATAACCCAAGAGTATATGAGAAATTAGGTACCCATATGCATCTGATGCAGATGAACCATCTTGTATAAGTATTCTGTTACATTTTGGGATTGGCTTGTCACTTCAATTTGGGCATAAGAAATCAGAACTCTTCTGACTTCCATCCATTAGTTTCTGAAGAAGTTCTGGAAAATGTTTCGCTCATTTTGAGTTACTTAACTCCTTGTAGATGGTGATCATGATCGGTATCATATAGAAGGATTAATGGATAGCCCTTCAGTTGATGATGATGGAGATTGCTTCTCCCCAATGCTGTTAAATGCTACTTCTGTTAACATTGAGGTTTATTATAACAAAGCAGTCAACTACACCTTGATGGTCACTTTTGTATCCTTCATTACTTGTTAGTCTTCTGACTTCATCACATTGTTATCAACTGCTTTTTGGATGGATTCCTTAATTCTATGCACCAGGTTTCATTCCTTCAAGTTCTTTTGTTA
Organism: Euryodendron excelsum; assembly: GCA_033060915.1. Classification (NCBI taxonomy): domain Eukaryota; kingdom Viridiplantae; phylum Streptophyta; class Magnoliopsida; order Ericales; family Pentaphylacaceae; genus Euryodendron; species Euryodendron excelsum. Next base: position 21,906,208 of record CM065386.1, read on the forward strand.
ATCCGACAAATGGAACATAGCAACACTCAATCTGTAAGATCTTTTTTTCTCTATCATGTTTCATACGTTTTTATATGGCTGTGTCTTTCCTATATGATATTCGATAACAGCATTCTCTGTTTGCATAGATGCTACTTATGTTTTGGCTTTTGCATACCACATGATACATGTTGATATTTCTGCATCATAAATGATGGATTTATATCATTCTGTTAGGGGGCTGCCAAAGTTTCAATATTGATGATTGGGCAACAGGCTATAATGGATGCTTATCTTTGCCTTTTACATCTGACTGCAGGAATACTAGTTGGTACGTTTGATAGGGTCAGTTTAATTTTTTTTTTTTTTCATTTACCTGGGAAGTTTTACAATTCAGAGAAGTTCCATTGTTTTATTATGAGTGATTAAGGCCTTCTATTGTTTTATTATGTTAGTACTCGACTGATTCTTTTATTCATTATGATTGCAAATATTGACTAATTTTTTAAAAGTTTCTGTACAACATAGTTCATGTGAATTCCATCTTGTTAATCTTCCATGATTTGTAATAATAAAGACTTTTCAAGAATCCTAGCTAGCCAATGATGGTTGCATAACATTTTGGGCTTTTGTAGGATTGTGTTTTGGAGATTCTGCATCTCTGCCAGGCTGACCCCTGTATTGAAGTCCTTGTTTTGTAGCTGGAAGAGGGTATTAATCTATGTAACAGAAAAAATAAATGTTTAGAAGTGTCTAGACTAACTGGAAAGGTGGAAACAAGATTGGTTGTTATGAACTAATCCAATATCTCTTTTGATAGAGCCAATCATTAGTTTCTACCCATGGAGTGAATGGAATTAGTTACATAAATCAGTTATTAAAAGAATAGGAAAAGCTTTTGTTATAGCATCATTTCTTTCCTTGCTGTTACTTTCTATTTAGTGCATGTTAATTGAATAGTTTGTGTGTGAGATGGCACCAGTATAATAAACTTTTGTCTGTCGTCTCATACAAACTCTGTTCTTTTGATTCTTGCTTAGTTAATTTTGTTATGAGCTCTGATTGTTACTTTTTGTGCATGCAGAATCCCTGTTTAATGCTTTTGCAACTGCTGCATTTTTCAAGTTTGTTGTCTTTTCAATATTTGAGATGAGGTATCTTCTTGCCATATGGAAAGCAAGTAGGCCTATGAATAATGGAGAGGGTTGGGAAGCGATGAGGCGTGAGCTTTCTGTTCTTTATAGCCGGTTCTGTGAGTATTTTCCTTTCATACATATTCTTTGTAAATTGAATGCAAACTAGAATTTTTTTGACTGGAGATTTATTTTGAAGATTGACTTGGTGCGGTTATATATGTTTCATATCAGAAACCCCATTCTCCTTCTTAAACAAATATATTCTTCCTCTTTGAATGTGAATATAAGTAGCACTAAATATTGTGAAATGGGAATCAAATCTAATGTGCTAACAGTTACTTGCTCATTTTTGTTCTTTTGAAGCTTGAGTTGGATGATGTTGAAGAGATTTTAATTTTTATTTCATATATTTCACAGTGGCTTTTCTACCAAAGTTGAGTTGACTTTTTTGGAGTTTGAAATTGTTATCACATCATGAGGGAGAGACTTTTCCATCAGAATTACTTATCTAAGAACCCCTCCTGTTTGATATACGTGGCTAGGATCTGGACAATCTAAACTCATACGTCAACCATAGTGTTAGAGTTCGGAGAAATGCTTAAAATTATAAATGCCCACACAAGCATGTATTAGGATCACTGCATCCACTTTTAACCCAATATATCTTGTGAAGTGCTGTCAACCAAGTCTGGGCAGTGGAAATAGCTATAGGGTTGTCCTCTGAGGCCACCAAATTTTGAAGGAATCTGTTTAGGTCCCTCCATCTAGGTTTAGTTGCTGTCAAATTTCAGTATATTTTAGGCTTTACCAGAGTTTGAATGTTGAAAGGCTGCCTTTTTATTGTTCATTGATTGAGAATATCCATTGTAAGAATCAAATTAGTACAATAGGCCAAAACATTGAGCAGTCACATTCATAAAGGGTCCTAAACCAGAGGTGAGGGGAATATGAAATTACATCTGTTAGACATTGTTTTCTCTGCATGTGATTATGACATCTCGAAATAACATTCGTGACAGGATATTTTTTTTTAGTAATAGGATATTTTACAGAAGTAGCCTAAAGGGGTTCAACCTCTGTACAAGACAGAAATACAAGATCAAAAAAGCTCAACTTGAAGATTGAGCTCTCCTATAAAATCTACAAAAGCAAAAGGAGATTCTCAAAAACGTTCTTTATGTCAAAAAAGGAACCAATGCATAAGACTCATCTTTAGTCTATCCATTGATAACAGAGTCGTCAAAAGTATGCATGTTCTGTTCTCTCCACAGACACCATATGGTGCACAAAGATGCTACCCTCCAAGCTTTCTTCTTCCTCTTCTTCAGACAGCCTGACTCCCAACAATAGCAACTGAAGAACTGAGGCTGGAATCACCTACAACAAAAATATAGAAAAGCAAGGAGCAGAATTCCTTGGCAACATCACAGTGAATCTAGAGATGATCTACCAACTACTCCGCCTGGCAACATATACAGTACCAATTTGGGTATCTGTAACTTTGCTTCACCAAATTCTCATTGGTGTGAAGGGAACCTAGGGGTGCTGTCCAGACAAAAAATGTCACCTTAGTTGGCACACAGACTTCCAAATGCTTGTGGAAGGAAACTGACTCCTCACCTCACCCAACCCAAATTCTTAAGGTAAAAGGACTTGACCAAAATTTCCCTCCATCCCATCAGATCCTCCACATTCCTTGGAACCTCAACCAGATAAAAAAATTGGAAGAACTCATTCTCTAGTTCCGTCTCCTAATCTTTTAGAGGTTTAATGAAAAGGGGATCCCAAACAACCCCTGAACTTGAGAATCTCAAATAGTCCACCACCAAAGCATCCTTGTCCACAACAATGCTACACAGGTCCGGGAGGCCATTGATAGTGGAATGTCCCTGGATGACAGGATATAACAGCTACTATCTTCATTTGTTAATGTGTTTGTTCTGATGTTCGATTAAATACCCACCTTCTTCTTGCTTGTTGGTCTTTAACCTTTCTCCATCATTAACCATTATATCCAGACATAGCTCTTGTCTTGTAAAACTCTCACCAAAGTGATAGAACCTTTATCTGTACAAATGATAGACTTTTGCAATCTTGGTAATGGGAACATTATTAAAGAAGCTGGCATTTCATGCATTGCAAAGCTGACCTTGGACGATTCTTAGAGGTTAATTTTGATGGGAGAGAAATGTCATCATATCACTGGTAGCTTGCATACCTATCATATTCATCCTAAAAAGCATGTTATGACATTTGTAAGTTTATTCTTGGCAACCAATCATCATGAGTGTGGTAACAAAGTGAAAAAGGACATTTATTAGACCTGTTTCTAAAGCAAAATGGAAAACCTACATATCTTGTCTGCATGTCTATTTATGTTATAGAAAAGCTAATGCTCTAGGGTGTCTATTGTTTTTTATCACATTTGCCTTGCTGAGATATGTTTAGGCCCTTCTCATCTGCCCCGTAGTCAATCTTGGATCATGTGAGAACTTGTTATTTCTTGAACAAAACAAAAATGATACAGCTCCATGACTTATCAAAAGCATTAGAAAATCCATTACATGTTGATAGGGGATATGCAACAAATTTTATTTTGATATTGATAGGCTTGAAAGTGTTCAGCTAATTTTGAAAATATAATGTTAACACCAAATGCTAATGTATAGGCCATACTAGTTGAATATTTTTTATCACGCTATACTGATGACCGGGAGTAAGCATCTGCTTCAAGAATATTTCAAGAGGGAGAAAGTTGCATTGAGATCAGTCATGGGACTTGTTTGCTGTATATCTAGGAAGTTAGTTTTTACCTTATGCCTGTGGCTGATAGAAACCAATTGATTAGCAAAAATGGTAGCAACGATATGTGTCACCAATAACTGGGAGTAAGCATCTGCTTCAAGAAGATTTCAAGGAGGAAAAAGTTGCATCAAGACCAATCATTGACTTGTTTGCTGTATATCTCGGAAGTTAGTTTTTACTTTTTACCTTATACCTGTGGCTGATAAAAACCAGTTGATTACTAAAAATGGTAGCAATGAGTTCTGAAGAACGATTTAAATTTAATTCATTAGCAAAACAAAAGTAATTACCCAAAGAAAACCGGATCAGTCTTTGGATTGAGAGGGAGGATGGGTGGCTAGGTGGTAAATTGCTGGGTGAAGTGAGAGGTTGGATCAGTCACAGTGGTCATTTGGAGTCTAAACACTTGCGGTTGAGCCCTTATTTTGTTAGCTTATGTGGAGATCATCTTTTCCAATCAGATTTATTTTTTGAGAGTTATTGGCAGAGATATTTTGTAATTTTGCTTCTTTTTTTTTTTTTTTTTGCATTGTTTTGATATACCTAGGATGTCACATAGTTGGGCCCCCTTTTGGCCCTATTTAATGTTTTGTTTTGTCTATTTAGGAAAGGAAAAATCCTGTGTTAATTTGCTAATGACCAAAATTTTTAGGGATAGATTATTTATGATCATTTCCATGCTTTTGCACACTGTTCAAAATTTTCTAGGGATAGTTTCTATATTATTAATAATCATAAAAATTACCCTGTTATATGGCTTTAGTTTCTATTATTTGATTTTGGAACCTTTTGTAAGATATGTCTCTGAAATTGCTGTAACTATTGAACAATTGCAGATGGGATACTTTTAGGTGGCATTTTGGTCATGTATGAGTTTCATAAATATCTGCGGCCTATTCTTCTCCTTATCCACTCCTTTTGGATACCTCAAATCATCACTAATGTCGTTCGTGACTCGAGAAAACCGTTGCATCCTCATTACATCTTAGGCATGACCATCACTCGGCTAGCAATTCCATTATATGTCTTTGGCTGTCCTCACAACTTCATGCGCATTGAGCCTGACAGGAGTTGGTGTATTTTTTTGGGTGTCTTCATGGGATTCCAAGCATCAATTCTTCTTCTACAGCACTATCTCGGATCACGGTGGTTCATTCCTCGTCAGGTTTGATGCAACTCCCATTTTCAAGCTGCAATAATGATGTCTTCTTCCTGTACTGACAAAATACACATTCCAAACCATCTGTGCACCACACAAAGTCCTTTCTCATTATTGCATTAAGAAAGCACTGTGACCAAATAGCCAATTTTCTTTACGCAACATTTAAAACTTTTTTTTTTAAAGTGGCAATCTTCCCACACAAAGGAATCTCTGCCACAGACGCACACGTGCAAAATGTTAGTATTTTTATCGTCGTGGCACAATGTCGTTTAAACCCCAAAATTTTGTAAATTCGTCTATGTGAATATACTAAAACCTACAATATCATAAATTTTGCAAACTTGCTATGTGTATATGCACACACACACACGAAAACGTAAGCTTCAATATTAATGTGCCTTGATCAGTTATTTTACGGAAATACAGGTCAGTCTCAAATATTTAAGCGAACTAGGCTGGAAATAAGCCATGCTGTTTATGAACAATTTTGGCTGAATTTTCTTATTGATTGACTCAAGCTCAGTGAAGTGATGAACAAGTTGACCTTGGTCCTGTTGACTAGCTCGTTCAATTCTTATTAAAAAATAATAATAAAGCTCATGGAATTAGCTACCTGAGCCAGAACAGGCCTGACCTTGGCTTTGTGAGGCTCATGAAAAGAGTGTAGGGAGAGGTTATGGTATTACTTGACCCGCTATTGTTATTTTGTCATTTTTAAGAAGCTTATGTTCAGTGTGTATGAGGAAGGGACTGAAGGGTATATACCAGCTTATACAAATATGGTACATTTGCATGTTATCTGAGCACTAGGCCTATAGTGACATCATGATATATCATGTCAAGCAACTTTTGATCTTGTACATTTGACATTTCAAGTTTTAAATTCAATTTTTGAATGCAAAAAAGTTGGGGATGCCGAGCAAACTGCCAAAACTTAACTCTGAATATTATTCAGTGTTACCTGAATTGGCCATGTACCTAGCTCTGCCCATTGAGCTGACTAGAACAAGAAGTTTATTGGCTAGATTGAGCTCAAGCTGAGCCTGAGTACTTCACAGTTCACCAAAAGGACTTGAACAGCCTCGTGCTTGGCTCAGCTTGGCTCATTACAGCCTAGAGCCAGCTACTTGAGGTTGGCTGCAGTACTCTTTCTGGCAAAATTGCTCATTTAGGACCATATCTTCAACTAAATTGTTGGATGTGGCATACCATTAAGAACTTTTCCATGTTCATAATTCTTTTTCTTCATATGATTTGATCTTTGTTCTTCTCCTCTCTTTGACTTAAGACAGGCTGTGTAACATGATTGTGCATGCAGAAGTTAGTTGGTGATTATGTCATTGTTTAAAAGTAATTTGTCACGAGTAGGGTAGTAGTTGTTAGTACATTATGATAATGATAAGACTTGCCTACTAGAAAGGAGAAAGTAACATTTCTTTTCTGAAGTATTCATTATTACAGCTAGTCTTTTCTATTTTCATCTTTTTTGGAAACAGAAGTGTAGTTACATTTCCATCCATTTGTCACTTTAACTTGAAGCTTGTCATTGGCTGATTTTACATTATCTTGATATGATGGTGCAGATCCTACCTGAGAAATATAGTTATAGTAGAAGGTTTGATCAGGATGCAAATCATGCCACTGACTGCGTCATTTGCATGACTGCCATTGATCGTACTCAACGTTCTAATGACTGCATGGTACCGACCGTACTGTATTTATTTCTTATCTAATTATTTGAAGATGTGATCTCTCTTTGAACCTTTTGAGACTGAACTTGGAAAATTCTCTGATAGGTGACACCATGTGATCATTTCTTTCATTCCGGTTGTTTACAAAGATGGATGGATATAAAGATGGAGTGCCCAACTTGCCGGCGTCCGCTACCACCAGCCTAAGGGGATCGTATTACTCTCTGCTTATATCACTATGGATTAACTGACATTTCCCAACCCATTCATTGAGGTAATATGGTTTCATGCCAAGAACAATTTCTACTGTTACAATATCTTAAAGCACTAGGGCACAGTTTGAGCCCCTTTGAGGGCATTTGGATGGTGGGTTGGGAGCCCCGGCCTATTAAATGGTTTTTAAGGGTTAAATATTAACCCTACTGGTAAGCTACCAAAGTAGAACACTTCTATGCCATGGCTGCTGTTGAAATTTTTTTTTGAGCTTATGGTGACTCTTTTCTGTTCGTATGTACGACATGATGCAAAACAATTACCGGAAATGGTTCATTATACAAGAGACTCACAAATACTTTATATAGTCCAGATGGAATGCATGCTTATTTGTTTTTAGGGTAAATTACACCAACCTCCCTTAACATTTGGCTTAATTGTTTTTAGGGTAAATTACACCAACGTCCCCTAACATTTAGCTTAAGTACATAAAGCTACCATTGCTTTTTTAAAATTACAAATATCCCCTTGTCAGAGTTAGTTTGGTAAAGGAGGCTAACAGTGAAGGTAAAATTATTTTATTACCCTTGCTTTTTTGCTTTGAATTGTTGGTCAACATTCAACAAAACAAAAATAATTAGTTCTCTCCTCACTGTCTCTTAATGGAGCCATTACCCTCTCTCTCTCTCTCTCTCTCTCATGTAGAAAAACAATGGCTCTCTATCTCATATTTTTCTCTTCCCTCTCCATCACCAACTCCTACCCCCTACCCCCTACCTCTTACCCGACTGCCATAGTGGTTGGGGCTCCTGCTGCCCTAAAAAAGGCTTTAATGTAGTAATACCCATAAGGGTTTAGTTTCAAGGGTAAAATTGTCAACACACTAAACTAATATGCTTGTATCATCAAATTTTGTTAATGGTCAAAGACGTCTCACTAATACAAGGGAAATATGTTACTAAGTTTGAACTTAAACAGGGGAAATCTGTAATTTTCAAAAAAAACCAAAGGTAGCTTTCTGTATCTAGACCAAAAGAGAGGTTGATTTAATTTGCCCTTGTTTTTTAATTCAAGCTATTTTCCAAATCTTTAATGAATTTTACTTGACATTTCTTGATATTATTTGTTTTAATAATTGACTGAATCCCAGTGATGTTTGCATGACTTTGTTGTATAATTTTTGGCCTGATCTGGATATTTCATTTCATTTCATTTCATTTCATTTCATTTCAGGTGGGGGAAAAAAACCCAGATTCTGTGGGAGCACGTTAACATAATCAAATCAAGTTTGTTGCAGTTACACAGCAGTTTGCGGCTTTGTATAATGTATAATCATGTATGTAGCGTTTCAATGACAAGTTGTAATTGTTCTCAATTGTATTGTCCTCTTCCACTGCATTCATTTTTCTTTTCGAAAGTAGGTTAAATTCAAGATTAGTGCATGTCCACGAGGGAAAACCAAAAGCAGCAAAATTGAAGCTGCCAATGTGAAGTAGATATGTATGTATTTTGCTCATTTCTTTGTCATGAATATGCTGCATGCATTCATTTCTAGAGATTGTTGGATGTTAGACTAACAGAAATGTCGGAAAAATATTTGATTAAGCACTCACAAATCACCTCTTGGAAAACGTGAAGCAATTTGGTACCGCTATTGCCTCTGTCTTAAAAAGAAAAGAAAATTTCTATGTACTTTATTTGTAGAAATTGTTGGATCTTAAAAATGTCGGGGGAACGTTAACTTGTGTTTAGGGATAAGAAAATAGTGGTAAATAAAATCTTGTTCGAAGGACTTATCATGACTGTTTCTATATATCCAGCATTTTTGGGAGGGGATGTGAAAGTCCAATATATATATATATATACATATACATAAATATGTTTGGATGAGTAAGGGTCATGGATATCTAAAGCTTTACAGCCTACTTTGGAGGCAAGTGAAGCTCTTAGCTGTTTTGTACAATATCTAAAAATAAAAAAATGTTACCATCAGTCGCGCAATTGACGGTGGTCATCTCAATTGTAACCCACTAATTAATAGTGGTCTTAGATTGGTGGTAGCAATTCTCATAAAAATATATAAATATATTGTTCTACATCTCCTTTAGGCAAACAACTTCAGTTAGTTGCAGAATCAAACAAACTGAGTTTAGTACAAGATTTTCTCTTCTTCCTCCTCCATTCTATTAGATCTTGGATATGTTAAGAGAAATGAAATTTATTATACATATTTACGTTTTGTAAGAAAATAAAAAAATGAATATTACTGATAAGTACCTATTCGTTCTCTTCTCAATTTTGTAGCTCGACCAAAAAAAGTAGGAATTTTTCTTTCACTTCTAAGTTCAGTGTCTTTTCCTATCATTTCTTTTTCCTTTTTCTTTCTCTTTACGGATCAATTATTACAAATATAACTAGTCAAAACCATGTTTTGTTTGTAGTTTTAGTTCTTATTTTTTTGTTTTATATTCTTAAATTCGTTGAAACTATGTTTACTAAATTATTTTTGTAAACTACTTCTCCGAGACTGCATTTGGTAAACTGATTTTAGAAATTGTTTTCAAGAAAATTTTTAGATATCTTAGGGAAATAAATAAATAAAAAGTGTTTTATGAGTTTCCCAAATTGTTTTAATACAAAAATATTTCTGATGACCCCAATTTTTTGTTTTCAGGAACACGAAAAACAAATTTTTAAATTTTTTTTTTTTTTTTTTTGTTTATGAGAACATGAAAACAAAACCGTGAACAAACAGGAAAGCCTTCTACAGTTTGAGGTTCAAGAATCACATAGTTTTCATTGTTTAGATATTTCTAAGTATATCATATTCTGGAGGATGGATGTGCATATTTTAAAGATGACCCACTAACAAGGCACTTAAAAACATGTACAGAATTTAAATTAAAAGTATTTACAGAACAACTTGCTGATCCAAAATTGGATCTTTATTCTAGTCTGTAGCTTACAACCATCTTAGATGGTGGTTAAGATCATGAAACTAGGCATGGCAAGGAATAGGAGCTGAAGAAGGAGACACTAAAGCACCACCACAACCACCACCACCACCACCACCACCACCTCCATTAACATTACCTCAGTGATAATTGTAGCATTCTACAGGATGCTCAGTCACAACATCACATTCCTTCTTGCTCCTCTGAAGCGGCTTTTCCGGCAAACAATTCCGACGATCATCAAACGCAATCCGGCGAGAAGTCAAGTTCTTGCAAATCCCCTCTTCCTCACAGAAAAAGTTATAAGACAAGGTGAAGTTGGCCAAGTTTGGCAAAATGCATATCCCTTCCGGTACAGTTCCGGTCATCATATTATGAGCCAAATTCAGCTGCTCCAAGTGAGCCAGTCCGGCAATGCTGTAAGGTATCGGACCCACAATTTTATTATGGCTCACGTCTAGTAGCCGGAGCTTGTAGAGAAACCCCACCTCCGGCGGCAAACACCCTGACAGATTAGTATTTATCAATACCAATTCCTCCAGAGTTTCCGCCAAATTGGCTATGCTCGGAGGGATGCAACCTCCGAAATTGTTGTTGGCAAATACCAAAACACTGGCTTTGCTTCTGCCAAAATTCGGTGGAATCACTGAAGTGAAGCGATTGTTATTAAGAAATATAGCATCAAAGCTCTTGCTGAAAAGGGATGGCGGCAACGGCCCTTCGAACTCATTGTAGCGAAGATCAAGAAACGACAGAGTGGGAAGAGATAGAACAATGTCAGGGAAAGGGCCGACGAATCTGTTATTACTGAGGTCAAGCTCGAAGAGGAGAGTCATGTTGGCCAGACTTTCTGGGATGATTCCGCAGAAGCGGTTACTGTTCAGGTGGAGGAGAGCGAGGTCGGAAAGGAGGCCGAGCTCATTCGGCAGAAACCCGGCTATGTCGGCCAAGTTCAGGTCAATGCCCGCGACGGTGGTGATTCTGGTGTTGTTGGGGAATGGGGCACAATACACGCCGGTGTAGTTGCACACCGAGGGGCCGACCCAGTTGGAAGTGAAGTTGTTTGGGTCGGAGTAGATTACGCTTTTCCATGCTTGGAGAGCGATGTAAGCTTGGTGGAGCCTGGTGTTTGGTGTGGTGGTGGTGGGGCTCCGGTGGTGGCGGTGGTGGCGGGTGGAGGTGGTGGAGTAGCTGTGGTAGCTGTGTTTGGCGGCCAAATTGTTGTGGAAGGAAGATAGGTGGAGGAGTAAGAGAATTAAGGCGGTGGTTATGAGGGAAGAAGAAGAGTATGAAAAAGCCATATTATTGTTTTTTTTTTTTTTTTTTTGGCAAGGCTTTTGGGTGTGTGAAAAGAGAGAGTGAGATTTGTTTGTATTTGTAAGGAGTAGTTTCGTTTTCAAATCAAAATTGTTAAGTCTCCTGTTTCATCATATTGTTCATGCACAATAGAAACACTTGATTTCATTCACATGTAAAGGAACTATTACAACGACCCGTTACAGCGACGGTTAACCGCTACAAATGAATCCTAGAGCCAATGTCTACTAATTAATATCATAGATATAGTTTTATACCAAGTGTTTTGTTTACATGTAGGACTACAATGAACATCAGTTGCAGGCCGTGGTTTGAGGGAGGTCGGACTCAAGGCTAGAAGGAGAGGACGATGGAAGCGCATGATAAAGACTTAACTCCTTCCTTGTAGTTTTCGCAGTTGTTTGAAGTGGAGCAGGAGAAAGACAGCTTCAGCAGTCCTCAGATGGGGAGATAGAGGAGAGAGAAAGACATTCTCTCGTCAAACCGAAGGGATGAACATGTTTTCTTTTAGAGGCCTTGAGGTGATCAAATTAGGTGACTAGCAGCAGCAGCAGCAGGGATATAAATTTGGCAAGGAAAATGTTATTTTATTTTATTTTATTTTGTTCAAAGGTTAGAATTATTTCTGAGCTAGCTTGTGTGCCCCTCCACTAATCTTTTCTCCGGTCTGGTCAAAGATAAGTTATTTATGTCAAGACTAAGGTATTCATAAAAGATAAATCTATTACAGTCAACCATCGCACTTGGTGAACTCTTAACCTCCTAGAGAGATACCAAAAACTTTGACTAGTTGGGCTAACTAATTGGTTGAGAAAATTGTTATTCTTATAGAAAAGGAAAATTGCTCTAGGCAATCCCATTTTTCAATCTCTTGCTATGCAAACACAAAGTTTATTGCCATGAATTTCTAGACATAAGTGAATGGGTTTCGCATGAATTGATTAATGTGAGTCATGTAACTATATGTCTAGAATTGAAAAAAGAAATTAAAAAATAAAATTATATATAACATTACTCCATAAAAAGTTTGTACAAAAAATCTCACTTGAATGATATGGTAGTGACAATTTTATAATTGAGAGCTACTATGATGGATGTTCTATTTTAAAATGAATAACTTTCATTCAACCATATCATTCTATAAATAAATTATAATTAAAATTTTCGATTATGTAGCAATAATACCCTAATAAGAAAAAAAGATCATACCATACCACCAACAAATTTATATTAAATTTATCACCACAATGGTGTAATTGAATGATTCATTCATTTTTACACAAAACAACAACCATGATGATTTTTAATTATAAAAAATGTGGTTACATCATTCTGATAGAAATTTATGTACAAATTTGTTTGAAAGAATAGCATTCAACCACATCATTATCTTGCTATGCAATCTTTCTCCCTTCGCCTACAAAAAAACTAAAAAAAAAAAATTTCTCCTTCAGAGCACACAATGATCATGCAATTTCAAACACTAAATCCATTGCTATCACAACTTTGAGGTTTGAGCTATTACTATAAAGACAACATCAAATTTTTAATATGAAAAATAAAAAACAAGAAGACAAAAAATATCAAATATGACCGCTGAAATATTATATACAATGGGCAATAATAAAAGGATAACAGAAAATATGAAATTAATAAAAAAAAGCAAACAAGGCAGCAGGAATAAATATTAAATAATAACCAATATATAGAATTTTCCAATACATCCGTGTTGCAGGCTAGGTCAAAAATTGCCACGAAAGAATAAAAATAAAAAAAAAAAAAGCCTTTCACCACAATAACACAGAATAGCCTCTAGAACTTGGAAATCAAGCTACATAGTGACTAGACCACAAAAAAGAACAGCACAAATATCAACTAGTGTAACTTTGATCACTTACAAACAGTTTAAGTTATATGCCATGAGAGCAACAACAGAGATCCACCCATAAATGAATCATAATCTCAATTGCCAAAACAAAAAGTTTTTATCATACAAGTAGTTCATTGCTTTATTTGAGTAACCATTCCCAACTAGAGCACAGATGTTATTAAAACATCGTCTTGAGTATATTTCTTACCAAAGAAGGCCACTAAAAACAATAGTCTAGAGCTCAAGCGAGCACAACATGAACCGAAGATTCAAATACGCATACTATAAAACTAAAATTGTACGGAAAAAACTATTCGGAAACGCATGATAAGCCTAAATCATCATCATCGTCATCGTCATCCAGAGTGATATCAGACTAACCGCCGGCGCCAGATCCATATTTCTTGCCCAAAACAATGAGCTGCAACTTGTCGTAGCCAGCAAGCGCACCAGCTCCTGCAACAGCACGCAAGATGTTTGCTCCGGCACCCTTAAAGAGTGATTTTACGCCTTCGATCTTGATGATCTGAGAAAATGCATCCAGTGAGTTCTTGTACTTGATGGCTTCACCTGATGTCATCATCATCCTTCTACGCACGGTGTCAAAGGGGTAAGAGGCCAATCCAGCAGCAATGGTGATACCCCATCCCAGCAAGAAACTTGCCAGGAAGCTATCCTGTAGAAATTAAATACAGAAACGTATATTTTATATTTTTATGTGTCATATATAAGTATTTTACTCAAAGATGACAAATAAAAAAATGCAAGATAAAATCAAATTAAGTATAAAATCACATTATTTTTATTTTATAATTGGATCCGAGAAAATATTTGAAACGTGTCTCATGTGTGTCTATCTCTTAAGACACATGTATCCCAAAGCATGCATGAGTCATGACCGATTCTAAAAAAATGGGATACTTTTAGACGCATGTCCAACACATTTCAGTGAGTATCTAATGAGTGTCGTGTCTAACATGAATACACTACCTTGTTAGAAGTGTTTTGTGCTTCTTAGGTCAAGGCAAAAAATGTAATAAAGAGACATCTACTCAAGGACGAGGCAACATATGAACCCATCTAGGCTGCAATAAATTCCCATCAAGCCCATGTAGAGTTGAACTACCCAACATGAAACAAAAGGATCATGAATGAGAATGAACCAGGATAAGTTACCTGCAACTCACCAACCAGAACCACAGGTTTCAAGGAATCATACAGTCCAAAATAGAGCCCGCGGTAAACTACAATTCCCACACATGAGATGCCAAATCCACGGTAAAGCCCCACAATGCCATCGGATTGGACGGTTTTCTTGTAAACATTGATTAAACCATTAAACTGCCTTTCACCACCCGTCTTAGCAGATTTAGCATCATTAGCCAAACGCGTTCGAGCATAATCCAGGGGATAAACAAACAGAAGAGATGAAGCACCAGCAGCACCCCCTGATGCCAAGTTCCCAGCAAACCACTTCCAGTAACCGTCCCTCTCCTTCTTGAAATTAAACAGCCTCTTGAAGTAATCTTTGAAAGCAAAGTTAAGGGCCTGAAAAAGAAAGAGATGCGAGATGCGAGAAATCTAGAGCAACTAAAGACGAGGGAATCATAAATTCTGCAATTCATTTAATGAATCAAGATGTGATTGTCAGCTGAATCATCGATCAAAACAAAAAACTAATCACATCACATCAGCAAGCCAAAGTTTTTAATTCATCAGACTCCCACAACTGGCAGGATGAAGCTGTTTGAACTTTGAAATACCTAAATAAAATCCAGATTACACATCACTTCTTTTCAATTTCAGGATATCAATCTATCTCTTTCTTAGCAATAATATTACCTATGCTCTCTGTTATCAGACTCTACTAAAATGTATAAGTTACCCATGTCAGATACTCAACATTTGAACTCCGACACTTGAGTATGGGTATGGGTACGAGATAAATGTCTGATGTATTGTTAGTAATTCAAGTTTACCATATAAATAGGCATAAAACTCTCATATTATATATGAAATATTTTATACCGGCTTGTAAACGTTATTTTGTATTAGAATTTAATATATATATATATATATATTGTCGTGTCTGGACATGGAGATTGATCCATGAAAATTAGATCAATATGACACTTATCCACACCCGACGCCCGTACCCAAATCCATTCAATACAGCCTATGCTTATTACTAGTGGAAATTGTTATTTCCACAACCTTCCACAGTCATCCCTCTCGCATAGTGTGGGCCCCACCACATAAGAGGGAGGGCTGCGGAGCTAACAGCTCCCTTACTCACTGAGAGCAGAAAAGGGAAACAAAAGAAATGACAAGATTGACACTGACCTGTGATGGGAAGTATCTAATAACATTGACAGTGTTGCCTCTCCAAAGAGAGAGAATGCCTTCCTCCTTGATAGTTCTGGCAAAGCAGTCAGTAATTCCCTTGTATGGTTCAGACAGCCGACCTGCTTTGATCAGCTCATCCTGCGTCTGCATCAAGAGCTTAACGCGCTCTATAGGAGCAGCAGCGGTCTTAGATACAGCAGCAGAAACTCCTCCCATGAGGAAGTCCACCGTAAAACCATGAAAACCTTTTTCCGAGGGAGCTTGTACAGAAACAAGAGAGGATAGTGGTGATACAAATTCCAGGCTGGTGCCTCGGCATGATAGCAGCAGAGGACTCTGCAGGCCTCCATTCACGTATGCACCGGTCAAATTGGGTAAACCGGAATTGTTTCTGGAGTGCAAGTTGGGAGAAAATTGAAAGAAGAAATAAGATTGCCCATGTATCTTCTGGAGTATTGATGGATGCTGTGATCCATCTGCCATATTTGCAGCTCAAGGCGGTGACCTGCAAATGGAAACTAAAATTAATTACATGCAAGAATAAAACAGAAGCATAGAAAAGGTGGTAATGCAAGTAGCAGGGATGCTAAAAGTATGTCATTTGGAAGGTGAAAACATCAACTAGAATATATATGGTCACCATACTAGCCTAAACTTGGACATATGTTTGTATCAGAAGCCTTAACTAAAACATATACATTATAATATCATGCAGAAAAACAACATATGATTATAACACCAGAGCTTGAACATCTAGCCCATAAATCTTCTCTTCACTTCTCGCACATCACAAAAGCTAGCGGTGGATCCAGGAAATTTTTTTTTTTTTTTTGGCGGGGGGGGGGGGGGGGGGGGGGGGGGGGGGGGGGTGTGTGGGGGGGAAGGAGAAAATTCTTAAATTTTGGTGAGTAAAATTTTCTGTCATAACTATTGAAATGCCTATAGGACTTAAACAAAATTTCAAAAGCTCAGGGGAGGCGGGTGGAGGCCCCTTGATCTATAGTCTACACATGGTTACGCGCCAGATAAAAGCCTTTTGGAGGGTCAAACTCAAGCTAAATGCCTGCCTTAAACTCTATTTTGGTGCAAGAAAACCCAGGAAAGAAATGGGACAAGTTTCCAACTTCTAATTGCCCAATCGCATGGTTACTAGGAAATAAGAACTTCAACGTTAATGAGCAAGGTCACAACACAAGACTGTTAAGTTGGACTGACCCTTTATCTTGTGAAGCTTTCACTGTGGGTAAAATGACTACTCAAAAGTTTGGAAAATGAAAATGCTAAAGGTAACTCAACCTTGGTTACGCTCATTTCCAACAAAAACATTTGAAAATGAAAACATAAACCAACTTTACACCCAGTGGCGGACCCAAGAAATTCATCCAGGAGCAATCACTAATCACAGTCAAGGAATTTTTTTTGTAATTAACAATGGGACAATTAACTTTCACATCTATATATAATTTATATATGCTCATTTATATAACATATAAATGAGTCTTTAAAACAACATAAATATTCAAGGAAGGCATGTATAAATTTTTAAAGAGCAAATTGAAAAATATTTCTAGAAACTGTAGGTATAAAAAGAATTTTCAAAATTTGAGGGGTGTTTATAAATTTGTAGGTAAAAATATAGCTTTTGAAAAATTTAAGGGGGTTATTTATAAAATTTTTAGGGGCAATTCGGAAATATTTTTTTCAAAACTATGGTTAAAAATACAACGAATTTTTAAAATTTGAGGGTGGGGCAGCTGGCCCCTCTTGGCATAAACTGCCTCCGCCCCTGTTTACACCGCTTCTGGAAACAAACACTTCCCAACAAATTTAGGAAAGCAGTTCTCAAAACACACCACACCAACACGTTTTTTTCCCTTTAATGGCTTGAGATTCATTTCACTTACGTTCCTGAATTTTAACAGTAACCAAACAGAGGAGGAGGAGGAAGATTCCCACAGTTCAAACAAAAACTATCAAGCTCCAACAAAATCACTGCAACCAAAAAAACAAAACAATAAGTTCTCTAACTGATTAAATAATTGTACGATTCAAACATTACTCCGTTTGGCTGCTGAGATTCTCTCATTTTTCTGGAAAATCATCATAACTGAATAAAACATTCCAATAATCATATTTCATTTCCCTTTGCATGTTCAATTTTCTCATCAACCAAACAGAGATTAAAGAAACTTGACTTCGTAGCTAATGAAAAGCAAAAGCGAAAGAGAGAGTATAGAGATTCAAAGGTAAAGAAGAGACGATGAGAGGATGAAAAAAAACCTTAAACCTGTGAAAGGTCGCCGAGGAAGCAATGTTTGGCTTGGTCCGGCTCGGTGAGGAGAGGAAGATGACAACTGCGAGTGTCACTCGCATAAACTAGAGAGTACGAGAGACAGTATCTTAATTTACAGATCTGACACTGGAATAGCTGGACGCAGTGGGCTATTGACACGTAGACAATTGCAGCTGTCGAATTTTCTAGGAAACAAAAAAAAAAAACTATGCCAAGAAAACACGAAGAGCATGGAAAGAGTGATCCAAGTGAGACGTGGCTCCAGACAATAATTTGATCCAAACAGCCTTGCTTGGAACGTAGGAAAGGGGTGAGAAGAAAAAAAAAAATATTATAAAAAAAAAAGAAAAAGGAGGGAAATGAATTTTTAAAAGGAGAGAAAATTCATTTAATGAGATTTTTAATTATCTATTTTAATTTGTTTTTATCTTTTATATCAAATATCTTTTTATTAAATTGGTGTTTTTTTCTTTTGAAATTAACTAATGGATTGATTTTGGACCTCATTTTAATAAGTCTCTTATTTCATTTGGACAACATCTTTTCCTAAAAAACAAATATAGAAACCATATAACAATAGCGTGTAAGATTTTAAAATTTTGGGGCCTTTAAAAATTTTTTGTACAATTTATTTGTATGGGTTTAATCGGTGTTTTGCTTTTAAAGATATTTAGCATAGTTCATTTTAGACTTTCTTTTTATAGAACCTTTTTTGCTCATCAGAACTTAGGCTTAAATCACTAATTATAGCATGTAGGGTTTTTAAAAATTCTGAGGCTTTCAAAAAAATTTCTCTGTACAATTTATTTATTCATCTATTAGTTAAACTCATGTTTTCTTCCTAAAGCATACTTGTCTAGTTGATTTTGAGTCCCTTTTTTTTTCTTTAGCTTTTTTTTCTCACTTAGATGAAGGTTTTTTTGGAAAAATAAATAAATGTAAAAATTATATAGGCCTTTTCTATAATATATAAATTTCTAAAAAAATTTGAGGCCTTAAAAAATATGAGACTTGAGACGAACACCTCAGTCGCCTAGGAATTAAGCTGATCTTGATATCAAGCACACTTAGGCTTATTTGGTGATGGTTTTGTTTTTATTTTTATTTTTATTTTTTGTGTTCTAAGAAACATACAAAAAAAATTGAGAACTACTCATTTTTCTTGATTTTAAAAAATAACAAAATGGGACCATAAAAAACACAACTATTTTTATATCGGTTTCATTTTTTAATGAAAACAGCTCTAGAGTCTAGATATTCAAAAAAAATATCTTTTCCTTGACTCTTAAAACTAAGCTATTTTTAAAAAAAATTCAAAAACAAGTTCCGGAACTAATTTACCAAAATCAATCTCGACAAAAATAATTTTCAAAACTAGTTTAATGGATGCAATTTCAGCAAATTTTAAAAAACATATATAAAAACGGAAATCATAATGAAACAGTATAGCTCCAAATTTTCCTCAAAAGTGGGTTAATAGTAGTTATAGGCACTAACTAAATTTTGGTAAAAAATAGTTAAATAACAATGACAAGTGGCAGTTATTGTTCCAATATAGTATAGATAGGGACAAGTGGCAAAATCATAGAGGGTAAGAGTCAAGTAACCAACCTACGCAGCCTCTAAATTGAGGAGGAGGGATCAACTTAGTTCGAGGCCCCAACATCCATTATTCTCAACAAATCAATATTATTAATACTCCTCATAAGTTCCCAATTATTAGCTCTAGTTTTTAGTCCTCTATAAGTAGCCAGCTTTAGTGTAGTCAAGTAACTTTGTAAGCTCAGTTGCTTCAATTCAACACAATTTAGCGTTAGTGTAGTCTAAGTAATTTTGTAAGCTCAGTTCAATTCAACACAATTTAGCTCCAATGAATAAGAGCATTTCACTTTAAAATGACACAGCCATGATCATAGCTCTTAATTATAAAATTACTACTCCCGCATCATCTTGATAAAATTTTGTGAACAAATTTTCTAGTACTAGATTTATCAAGAGAATACAGGGGAAGGAATGATGAAAGGAGGAGCAATGGAATTGAATTTACAGAAGTTTAGACATAATGCACAATCTGCTGGTGATTAAAGCAGCATTGAAACCTCAGTTCCATTGGAAGATTGTGAATTCCACGTGAGACCCTTCAAGAAATGAACAGAACCTTCACTCATACACATAAGCATTGCGTGGCAGGTTCTCAAGTTTGCTTTTCCAAACACAAGCAGGGGACCAAATATATTGCTTTACACAGACAATTGAAAGGAGCTTACTGCCATCTAGATGTTGTTCAGGCTGCATCAGAAATAAAATCCACCATCGCAAGACCAGAAGATCTGGAGAAATGATTAGTGGATGCACTAAGCAGAACACAAGGAAGTCCTTTGCTTCACCAGTAACTGCTTTAATTTCTTAATCAGTTGAGGGTTTGAGCACATGTAATCCTGAAATGAGACTTTCAAATTCTTCAATAACTCCTTATGGTCGTCATTGGGATTAATGTTAAGCAGCTTCGAGAAAAGATTCTTCCACAGATCAACCTGCCAATAGCTGGAAATTGTGCATGCAGAATGAAGAAAGATTTTGCATAAGTGGCAAAGGATCTAGCTGTTCTGGTTTGGGCAAATCATTGGAAATATCTGGTACTGAAGAATCTAGATAAGCAAACTGAAAAATGGGCAGAACCTCTTTCTCATATTAACTGTTCAACAAGATCAATAAAAATTACTCCCACATGCATGAAAAGATGAGATAGCAAATACCGTTTGAAAGATGACTTGGGCCGATAAAAATAACCACCATCAGAAGATGTTTTCTTTTCAATTTCCATGTATGAATTGTGCAGCATCATATGAACAATAACACAGAGGCCATAAGTGTCTACCTGGTAGTCAGTTGATAGCGTTAATGTGAAGTCAATCATAAAAACAATCATAAGGACTTTCAAAAAGCTATATATTATTAAATGAACACTGGCCTGAAAAGTCCATGGCTTATTCTCTTGCATTTCGACACAACGAAAACCAGAAGTCCGACAGTCTCCCTCAAACTTTGTCTCATCAGGAAAGAGACTCAGGTCTATTCCCTTCCCCCAATCAACAAGACAAAGCCCCTGGATGATAAATATGTTAGAAATCCAATGCAATTAGATCAGATATTAATTTTGGGGCCAGCTGGAAATAACCTGATCAAGCCAAGGGCCAGTGTGGTCACGAAAATCATCTTCTGTAAGATCATTCCTGCCAAGTAGTCAGTTAAAGTCACCACGTATTCATAATTTGACATGGTTCATCAGTTTTCACATTCACAAAGTCAGAAGCAATGAAGATCAGATGAACTACTTATATAATAAAAACATATGTCAGACTAAATCTGGACCAAAGATGATCAATTTGCTAATGAAATAGACTAGATTATTTGTTCTTTTTTTAGATGTTTTGTTTCATGAAACTTGAAGCATACTTTGTAAAAAAAAAAAATTATAGGATGATCATGGTCTATGGACCAAATAAAAATGGAAGGACAAGTTACTCATGACAACCATTGTACTTTCTACCAAAAAAGATGCTAAAAAAGAAAAAACAGGCACTGACACATGCATGAGCATTTAATATACATAATTTTTGGCTCATTGGATAATTTTGACATGTGAGTTAAATGCTGGTCAAACTATCTGACAAATAGATTTGTTTGATGTTGTCAAATTTTTCAGAAAACAAGTAATTAGGCAACCTAACCCTTTAAGCTTCACAAATGAAGAGAAGTATAAGCTTTGAACCATATCAGTAAGTTTTTTTTTTCTTTTTTTCCCATTGGATACAAAATACGTTATTATTGGCAACTTCAGGACTTTGTCGTTCTAATACTATGAAGGCAAGCTCGTTTTGTATCCAATTCTGAGCGTACTTGCCAAGATCGGTCCCAATGTTTTCCAGCATGTGGCAGCATACACCTATTAATCATATGCACTCTTGATGGTGGCATCTGATACTGCACTAGAAACCTGGCCTCTCAACTAACAAAAACAGCTGTTATTAAGACTACACAACTTTTATCACATAAATTCTACCCGGTTTGGTTTGACCACATCTAACATACTAGATGCCAACAATTTGTATGTCTCCAGAAGAAGACAACAAAATTGTCAAAATGCCCGTTATTATCACAGCATGCAACATATGCTCCTGTCTTTAAAATACATTGTCTTCCCCTACCCCATTTCCACACTTGAAATTTATTCAGTATATTTCTTTATTTCTTATGTTTCTTATATTCTAACTAGTCATAATTACCGAATCCATGTTGCTAAGGTGGTAGCCAGCTATGTAAGGAATATGATACATTTATTACTTGCTTGGTACTATGGACATCCTTTGAGATGGAGGTATACATTGTAAGCACTGAGAAAGAAAAAATTGCTCTTCAAGTATGGTGTGCTTGCTTGCAAACTAGAGAAGTTTAAAGGTAATAATTAAAACAATTGTTCAGGAACATGACTTAGTTTGTCCACGAGAGTTTAAGAGAAACAGAAAGAATGTATTTTTAAATGGTAGAGTCTCAGGAGCCATGCTATATTTGTACCTATCCCTTGGTTCCCCTTAATTAAATTTTACACTAGGGTTTACAAGTTGTATACTGCAATGAGTATGATTAAGCATGTTAAAGGCTCTTCGTTGTAGTCTCCACCTGTTACCAAGACTCTTCTAAGACGTATAAAGTAGCCATGGACACTTGAGGCTTGGATTCCGACTTTTGGCTAAGGGCATAGGTATGGTATATGTATGAGACATGTATTATTGGATATTCTTTTCCTTTTGCTAGATATGTATTGTTGGATATTCACGCAATAAAATGTGTAATAATTTGAGTCTATCATATAAATATCTATCAAACTCACGTATTATGCATGAATTGCTCTATGACACCTTGTAAACACTATTTATCCTATAAAATCAAATAATTATATTAGAAAATATGAATATTTTGCTGTATTCTGTGTCTTTGAACTTTAAATGAATAAGGATACCAAAAAGTAAGATGAAGAATAAGGACGAGCGACAACGGAGGCTATCTGACCATCACAAGTTCTCCTGTCACTGCCATCAGAAATATAGCAAAAGGGCGATGAGTGATCATCAACTACAGGCCCTAATTCCAAGTCTGAAGGGACGTCATTTTGTCAGAAAACTTACTCTTTTTTTTCTTTTTGTGCATCCAGGCTCTTCAAGTGAATGTCCAGTAAGGTGCTCTAAATGACATGGTAAAATCCTTACATTTCTAGCAAACCCAAATACAATATGTATGTGTTCAATATTGTGTGTTTGCCTGTATTTATATTGAATTTGCTTAATTTCATCCTCAATCTTCGTTTGCAAGCTGAACTCGAAAATATTGGTGGATACAAAATCATGAAACGGACATTAACCCGTATGATGCACCACCTATGAAGCACAACTACCTTACCCCCAATCCTTTTTAATCAGCTATATGATTCAAAAAAGGTCAAAGGGGAAAAAATGACAATAAGTTGCAGTTAAAAGAGAGATTGTCCAATATGACTGTAAGACTGCATGTAATGAATTATATGCAGAGATGTTTTGCACTTTGCTTGGATACAAGCTTTAGCTTTAGATACGCATGCACACATTTCACAAGTGCTTTAGCCAGAGATATATAGATTTTCCTTTTGACTTCGGAACTATATTTAATGCTGAAAGTTCAGAATTTTTAATCACTTTTGGTTTGAATTCTGTATTAAGAAGTTTTATTATGTGCTTTGTTGAATTATTCATACATAAGATGTATTGTTGATTCAGAAGGACTGATAAGCTTCAATTTTACCCATACCAAACCATGATAAATTATAAGGAGATATACAACAGCCATTTAACCCCA
Source organism: Euryodendron excelsum (assembly GCA_033060915.1). NCBI lineage: Eukaryota > Viridiplantae > Streptophyta > Magnoliopsida > Ericales > Pentaphylacaceae > Euryodendron > Euryodendron excelsum. The sequence continues at coordinate 21,929,863 of CM065386.1, forward strand.
TGGTGTTGTCAGAATCGCACTGCAGACAAACCAGATAATATTTTTCGGAGCCTAATCAGGTCCAGAAATTTTCGTGGAGAAGTCACAGTTCTCATAAATAGAAACCTAAGAAAGTATTTAAAAATGGCAGACCAGTCACAACCGCCATATTACAGTCGTAATAAGAAAGTCAAAATTTCAAAAATAATCAGATGAAGATGTAGAATACACTTTCAGCTGTAGCATGAAAACACTCTGCAAATGCCTCAAAATTTTCTCAAGGTGAATAACAATTAACAATTTGAAGATGCACAAACCCGATATGAAATTGGAGAGTCCCCGGCTGTTGCAATGAGCACCATGTAATAGAAGCAACCTATTTTCCCAGTTACCACATATAGGTCATCAACTCGACCTGACTTATGCTCATTTGATAAGTTTTATTCCAAATGGAGGTTAAAATATTTGGATATAAAAGAGCCAATTATCCACATCTACAAGTTCCATCTCAGAGCACAATTATACAGCTTAGGATCCAAGATGGTAAGAGTTCTATTACCTAGCATAGCGAATAAGCAGATTATCAGGCTTGAAATCACCATGAAGGATGCCAGCAGAATGCAGAGTTTCCAGCATGGAGAGCATTTCTATTGTGTAATAAATACATAAAACTTCTTCCATGAACCCACCAATTACCACATTAGAATTTATAGCATCCTGCAGATGTGCTTGAATGAATACAATATAACGATTAATGTTATAAACTGGAACTGAAGCAAAAATAAGATATGATAAACATACCTGAAGTGTCCCATGTGATAAATAGCCACAGACAAGTATGCTGTAGTCAGAATAGAGATGCAGTCTGTGAGCAAAACCAAAGCTTGACCTCTGGTAAAATTAGATATTGAACATAAGCAACAGTTTCATGACCAGCAAATGCCAATGAATGATTGTAATCTAGTTAATGGCATACTTCCTTGTCAGGGATCCGGTTATCAAGCTGACGGTACATGTAGAACTCCCAAGGAAAAGCAGGCTTTTGTATCTGCCAGAAATTCTACTGGTTTTAGTACAATCTAGTGAGATTTGATTCACTAGACCTGAATTAAGTGACAGGAAAGTAATGAGTTACCAGTCACCTTTAACGCAACAACATCGTCAGGATTACTGTTGACATATGCTTTGAATACTTGAGCAAATCCACCCTGTCCTGCACAGCCTTTGATCTGGTACTTCTTTCCACCTTTAAGCATGACAAGTTCACAGTAGGTACAACCATCATTAGCAGTTGATTCCTTCATGTAGAAATTGTGCTCAAAGGTTGAGCATTTACAGCATGGAAATTCATAGAGACAAAAGTTCTCTCAAACCCAAATGTGGCATCAAACAGATTTGATGCAAAAACTAGAAATGGTACCAGGTATATGCTGGTTGACATCAGCACACACAAAATGGAACGTAGCTTTTCAAATAGGTATGGGAGATGTAACCTTTCTGCATAAATATTAGAAGATGAGGGAGGTTAGTTTGACTACTCCCCTTAAGCACATTTTTTTCACCTTGGGATATGTCATCATGGGAAAAAGAATGTTCCTCATCTTTTTGAAATATCACCCAGGCAGACAAGTCGGACTGTTTTTCTCAACCGCCACATATCATCTTCTAATTCCAGTTCAGTCTCAGTTTAGAGACGTCGCTTCTTGTCTTTTCTTTTCTTTTTTTCCCCTCTGCAATCTCTTCAATTTTCAAGCCACAAAATAAAAATTCCATTTTCACGTTGACAGCTAAAACTCATAAGGCTTCAAAAACCAACAATATGATAGCAGAGGGCACAAGGAATAATTTGATAACAATTAACCTTTACATCTTCCACCTTGTTAGCTCAAAGAAGCACCAATTTTAGGCCAATAAATCAAAAAACTGAAAAAGGTGGTGGGCCCTATGGATATGTTCTCGTCTTCCAATATAGGTCAATAAACAAAACTAACCTCGGGGAAGAGAAAAGGCAATATGCCACCAAGGTAACTCCAATAAGTAGGAGATAGCACTATTGGTAATTGGGTACATTAACCACTAGTAGAAAGTTTTCAACAATTCCCATTTAATTTGTACATTGTAATATACATCTTGGACATCACCAAAAAAAGAAAAGAAAAAAAGTTATGTAATCAATTAAAATCAGATTTCTGAAGGGGGCTTTAAATAGTGATACTTCAGTGTATGTTAAAACATCATTAGTACAATCATAAAGAGGATCACAAACTTCAAGCAATAAGCTTAAGTGCATGCATGATTGAGTACAAAATTGACAATGCCACCATTTTGAGAATTGTAACTAACAAACACATCCAAAACAAACTAAAAACCAGTCACCAAATACATCAAGATGGCAATATGGTGCCTGCTAGTAGCAAAAATATAATGCAATGATGGCTAGAATATAAAAAATGAAGACCATATACATATTTGTTCAAAGAGTAGTCACATCTACACATGTATGTGTGTGTTTATGGAAACTGTATCCAACATTGGTCATTGGCTTGTAATTTATCTAATGTACTCAAAGCTAGTCACCTAGTTTGAGAGTCTTTTAGAATTTTGAATTTTAGTAACCAGGTACTACTTGAGAATGAATTGTTACAAAAATCATCATTTTCATGAGACCAGAAGTGATCCAATCCTTTATGAAATCACATCTAATAATAAAAATTATGTTTCAGAAAAAAATTTATTCGTAATGCAGAAACATTATATGATCCTAAAACAATTTGCTAATGAAGAAACATGTATCTGCATAACGCATATATGTACACAATGAACCATAACATTCATATTTGTATCTCCTCTAACTCTTAGGCGTCAAATTCAAACTCAAAGATTATGAAAGTTCACTTCCTATAGAGGTCTGAAAACCTCTAAGAAGTAAAGAGCCTGTAAATGCTTTCATTTGATACTAAAATACCCTTAAAAAACAAGAATCAAATCATTTTTCTTGACAAACAGCACAAATGCTAACAATAAGAAGCCAATTATAAAATGTTAAGATATCAAATTTGCTATTGTTGTAAGGAAAATCAGCCCTAATCAATCTTCACTCACTTTTTTTTAATACTGGAATAAGCTTTGTCAAGGCATCTAATTAAAAGTTAGTGGTGCATGAATTAACACCACTCAACTGAAAAAGCCTTTATCCCAAATATAATCTAAGCCTACAATCTTGGACTTGACTTCTTCACACACAATAATCCATAATAGTGCCAAAGCCTTTGCCCAATTCTCAAAAATCCAGGCAACAACGCAACATGTATCTTCCAAATAATGGCATAGGCTCCCCTTGTTCATTTCTAACTGCACCTCAATTATGATTAAGACATCACTAATGGAGAAACACTCTATTTGAGATAGAAAATCTCAAGTCACATTCTTATGGGTTTGACAATATATGTTCAGGTGCTATCAGCTACTAGAATCCCCTCCTTGTTTCCTAGGAGAGACTAACTGTGCAAATGGATGAGAACAGAATGATACATGCCCCAAGTAAGTCGTAATGATACATGCCAGCCACTTATGACACACAGGAAGTTTGCTTCAGAAAAAGACATCCTTTTCCCCTTATTATATTTAGTATGTACGGTTAACTCTCCAGTAAAAGGAACTAGGAAGTGATTTTTCTTTTGTTTTTACCAAGAAAAAATACTTATGTTTAAAGTCTCCCTTTTTTTTTTTGAAAAAATGTATAGGTATTCTTAACTTACCTGAAAAGTTGTATTACAACTACACTAATGGAGGTTTTGGCTTTTCAGGTCTCAAATTAAATTAAATTTTCAGATTTCAAATTTGTCTAACTTTTTCTTTGTACAGTTTTATCAACCAAAAAGAGCAAAAGACAAAAGAACATAGAGTACACATTGATGAAAAGGAAGAAAGATAAAGAACGCAGACTGAATTCATGATATATAATTTTTTCATCCAATTGCCAAAAAAAGCATTCAAACTTCAACATCTTTACCACATTCAATTATTTAACTGCTTATAACACAAGACATAAAAATCAAGAATATAACCAAATTTGAACAGATGGTGGAACATAAAGTAAACAGTAGTATGAACATAGTAAAAAGTACCTATCTCAACAACCTTGTTCCTTGCTGATTTTTGCAAAGAAGATAACGCTACTTTCCCCGAATAAGCTTTAGTACTTTTATGGTATCCCTAAAACAAGTGTTGCAAATGCTTGTAAGGAAAAGGTACTAATTAAACAATTAATGTAATATCATATCAACAATATTAACTATAAAATTACATCAACAATCATAACTATGTTCTCTCACGTCGTATTTAGAAATTTGAGAATGCATCTTCTGCAATAGATCTTTAACAATTGAGCTCGACCATGGATTGATACAACTTCCACCATGCTTGAAAGAATCACTATCACCCATCTACAGTAGGCAAATGCAAAAGGATCAATCTTCTTACAATCACTAGAAAAAAACCAAAAAAGTAGTACTTTTTGTTGACAAAAGGTCTGATGAAAAACTAAAATAAAATTTGAAAAATTACTCTTCCAAGAAATTAAAAGCCATTGCTGATTTAAAAATGACAAAAAATAAAAAAAATACTAGTGTATCAAGCAGGCATATTAGTCCATCATCTCCATGTTTCCTTGGAATGATTGGCATTATTTCATGTTAGAAAATTAATGAGGCATGCTTTGTGATACAAAATGTTAAAAATTATGCAACACATTTCCATAGAATAAGGGTAGCTGAAGTCATGATGTTTCTTGCTGCAAGACAAGAGTGGATAGGATGGGGAGTCTGGACAATTACATGATAACGGATTGCATAAACACAAATAAATGAACAAGAAAGAAGTAATATGCTTCAAATTGAAGGTACTACAAAGGTAAACCAAAACAAATATCAATTATGGTAGCAAGACTTAAGAACCTATTATTTGACAAAGATATGAGCCTGGATTGGGGAAGGGTGGGAGGGAATTATTTTGTAGCCAAACCAAGATCACTTGATATGCATTACGCCTCTATTTAGTTACTCAAGTCATTTCAATAATTTCCGTGAAAATAATTCAATCATCAATGTAATAGCCAGTTAAGTTTCACTTGCAAAGTGTATTGAAGTGTTATAACGATTATATTATAATTTTCAACAGCTTGCTATACAACCAGCACTTATATTGTAAATGGTTATACTGAATTTTTGTAAGCAAAGATGATGCAAGCTTTTTAATATATTCTAATGAAACTTGTGAACATCAGATAACAACATGCTCAGGAGATTATAAAATTTGGTATTGATTGCTCAAGCTTCAAACAACAATTAGGCAACAAGGCTCCACTACAATTACACATAGGTATTCTTGGGCATTCATGACAATTTATATCATCAAAATTGTCTACATTATTTCTCAAAATATAAAAAGTGTTAAACAGGTACCAGCTTGTAGACTTGTTGCACTTCTAATCCCATAATATATTCGGTACTATATGATGCAGTTGATTTCTATAGATTGGGCATTGAAGTGATGGAGAATTGAAGTAGGAAAGCACGTATGGTTACAATGGCCCCATATTGATGATGGCTAAAATCATTTATTTATGGTTTTTCTCTAACTGGTGTTATATTTTGGAAGGCCAAGAAACCATATCATAGAATGTCACAAAAACTAAAGCAGGACACAAGTACAGAACACATCAGTTATATGTGAATAAAACAAAATTAACTTCAAGAAGGGTAGAATCAACTAGAGAATGCAAAAAGACAACCATGTTTCCATCCATGCCAGGTAACACTCCCCCTAAGACCTACACTTCCAATGCTTCCCAGAATTTGGCTAAATAAAATTTGATTTCTCAAGAAACAAGCAAGTGACAATCATGATATGAGTGCACAAGAGAGAGAGAGAGAGAGAGAGAGAGAGAGAGAGAACGAGGAAGAGGGATGTCATAGTAAAAACATGGAGACAATTGTTTATATTCAAGAAATGATGCGGCATAGGTTTGAAGAGTTCTTCATCTCATTTCCTCCGTGGACAAACCCTGAGGAGGCACCCTTAGGTTTTCGGGGCATTGCTTTGTTCCTTGTAGCACTGTGGCAAGCTCTCCTTTCATTGGTCTCGAGTGAAGTAACACATAGAGAAAAGATTTAATAACTTAATAGAAGAGACCATGCCAGGACTAAAGAGGCCTTATGGCTTAATATAAGAGTATAGATATTGTGAGACCCTAACTCTCTTAACTTCATTCTTAGCTTGATTTCAGTGCATTTCATAAGGTTTTTATACTAATTAAGGTGCTTGTTCAACATGTTTTAACATGTGTGAGTTATGGTAAGATTTTTCTATTTTTAAGTAAGATTAAGGGGTGATTAGTGGGCTTAATCTATGTTTAATTAGCTTAATTAATCACATGAATTATTTTATAATAATCATGTTTAATTAAACTAATCATGGTTAATTATGTTAAGTTGGTGATTAGTGAAGAAGGAGGTGGAAGTCGAGTGTGTGTGTGTGTGTGTGAGACACCTAGGAGTGTGTTTGTGACAAGTGTAGAGATAGATACACCTTTGTATCTAAATTGGCTGCCAAGAGAGGAGAGAGAAAAGAGGAGGTTGTGCAGTAATTGAGGTGCTTGATAGGGGAATTGGTTAGGAGGAAAGGAAGGTAGAGAAGAGAGAAAGAAAAGAGAGGAAAAATAAGAGAATTCAAGGGAAAAAGCTTGTATTCATTTTGTCTTCATCAATTGAGGTGAGATTTTATCATAGTCTTGTTGGTTTTATGTTATTTGCATTGATTATTGTACGTTAGCATGTTTTCATATCATTGGGGGTTAGAGGGAGGTGATGGAGGAGAAGGTGGGTGAGGGCTTTCATGATGAAAGCCTTGAATCATCTTGGTGAACATGTTTTTAATTGTCTTTGATCTTATTTCTAGCTTGGTATTGCATTTTGGAGTCTTTGGTGAACTTATATGAAGTGTTAGGGTGGGTTGGAGTTGAAAAGAACCTTGGATTGGAGAGTCATGCTCGAGTGTTGGTGGCTGGAAAGGTGTCGGGTCGTCCTGACGCCTATCTGACGCCTTGCTAACGCTCGAATTTAGGCCAAAAATAGTTTCAGGTCATCCTGACACCTATTTGACGCTTTGTTAACGCTCGAATTTAGGCCAAAAATAGCTTCGGGTTGTCCTAATGCATATCTGACGCTCGAATTTAGGCCAAAAAATGGCTTCAGGTCGTCCTAACACCTATCTGACGCTCTTCTAACACTCTCTAGTAAAACGAGCATAACTTACTCTAAAAAACTCAAATTGATGCACCGTTTGAAGCATTAGAAAATAGACTTACAGACCTTTCTACCTATAAAAAACTTGTACTCTAATTTCTTATAGATTATAGATTAAAGTTAAACCTTATAGACTATAGGTTTAAAGGTGAACCCTAGAATTCATAAATTGTTGCATTGCTTTGGGGGTTTGGTGGAGTTGTCCTTTAGCATTGTATTGCATTCAATTAACTTGTTTACGGTGTATACTTGGTGTTGGAGTATGATGTATAAATGATAGTTTATGTTCATTAGTTCTTGATGAATTATACAATGTGATCGCGAAACTAACATGGTTGTGGTGATAGGAGCTAAAGGAGGTCAAGAGTCTTCAACGTCAACCAACAAGTAACTTCATCGGGTGTGTGTGCAGTGACAATTGGGAATCTAAGACAGTCTTATTCATATTGAATGGATTGTTTATCTTCTTTATGCATGAGGTGATAATTCATATATAAGGTGACATTGGTGTTTATTTATATAAGGAGTTATGTGGAGACGTTGGTGATTATTTATATAAGGTGGCATTGCATACCATTTACCTTGTATGTTTTGCATTGCACTGGAGAGAGTTAACCACAATGGGTTAACCAACGCTTAGTCACGGTGGACTAGCTTAAAGGTGCCACGGTGGGCATTTCTTGATAACGAGTCATCGATATATTAAGCCAACATTATCTAAACTTGCGCGCACATGTGGGTGACACGTCCTTTGCATTTTTGTCCCTCCTTCATGGATATGCATTATGGATGTTTATATATTATTCTTTATGAATTTGATTTTCTACTATGAGCACGTTGACTTTTAGCTCACGCTAACACAAGTTTTTTTGGCAGGTGAGTTAAAGATGGAGCTCCTATTCACTACAGTCTTGGTCTTAGCCATGGTAGCTATCCTGGTTGTGTGGGGATGTCGCATGACAGGGATTGGGAAAGTTTTTACCATTGGATTTACAATGTCATGTCGGGTTTTGTACGAGATATTAGGACTGGGATTTATATTTGTATTTTGTTTTCTTTTAATGTAATTTGATAATAGAAGACTTTGGAGAGTTTGTTTATTTTTCAGTTGGAGATGTAAATGAGTTCAATTTATGGTTTATATTTACCATTGCATGTCTTATTATTTAGTGCTTGTCTCTTCGGATGTTATTAAGGTGTCGCTTACAGTTATGGTGACCTGTACGATCACACCGCTCCTAATGTGGCATCAATGATGCCTACTTAGGTTGGGGATGTGACAAATACCACATCCGCAAAGTAGAGTATAGTTTACAATATGAACAAAGGAACAAATGCATTTTTTGATTCTAACTTCAAAGTTCAAGTCAGTATTTCCATAGGGCATGTTCATGCTCTCAAGACCACATTATTGGCATAACTTGAGCTAAATATTTGTAGCTAATGTTAGATTTTAGCTAAAGTCCCATCCAACTTAAGTTTTGGTATAAGGAAGTCAATTCCTTATGTTAGTCCACAGAATCAAAAAGTGGAATGCATATCTAAAGACTCCAAAACTTCTTATACCAGGCCCCCATCTTTAAACAGTTAAAATGACTCCCTATTTACCAAATGACACTAGAACTCTTCATGCATCCCATAAAAGGCTTCTATAAGCTTCAACTGCTAACCTGGTACTTGTACAATTTAAAAAAAAAAACATAAAGCATTTTAAGATACTAGAAAGAATGCTTTTAAGAAGAATAAGGAAGGCACTTTTAAACAAATATTGACGGTTATCCATCGCCCCCCCCCCCCCCCCCACCAAAAAAAAAAACCAAAAAAAAATAAAGAAAAGAAAAGCACGACAAGGGAGCCTAACCAAAGGAATGAGCTAGCTACAATAAGCATTGAGATAGTGGGGATCGCCGCAAGTGGAGAGAGAGTTGAGGCAGCCTGAGCTAGAAAAAGAGAGTGCCAATAGAGAATAGCTTCTCAACTCAAGAGATGGAGTTCTTTATATATGTGCATGTTGGCAGAGACCTCTTATTTGTAAGAGGGTTTGACTTCGGAGGTTGAGCTCACCAATGAACAATATCACATGCTCAAATGCGACCAGAGGATAGGTAGCTCACCTTCTTGGACCAACAATCCCAAGGCAAGGCCTGCAACCTCAGCAGCGCCAAACTACTCAAAAGTGCTTAGGAGTTCTGCTTAAGGCTGCAGAGGTTGTTGGCGATCTGCCTCAAGTGTTACCGAGGTAAATGAGCCCCATTAATGCCCTTTGTGAAGATGTCTTCTATGTGGAGATCTCCCTTTCTCTCTCTCTCTTTCTCTTAAAGACCAGTTAAATAGGAACCCCCTCGAGAGGGGTGGGGTGAGCCACACCAAATCTGCACTGAGCATTCAGTCAAGACGATCTCCATTTTACACCATAGTGCAACTTAGGTTGGGAGCAAGACCTATAGACCTCCTCAAACTCACTCTAGCGAGGGATCAATTGAGAGGTGTTCCTTGGCAAAGCCAAAAGATGTTACGTGTTAAGCCGCTAGTAAGGGAGAAGGAATGCGCTCGAGCAAAGATTCCCTAGGCTAAGCCATGGGGATGCCTCGAGTGTGATCAAGGGCAAATGCCAACCCTCCCTCCTAGCGTTTGAGCTCAGAGGTAAGGCATTGCACGTGTTACCGATAGTTGGCGAGTCTCCACACTGAGGAGGTGCATGTGGAGAATCGTTACTAACCCATGTGTCATCTCACGAGGCTAACACATGGGACCAAGTCTATGGAAAGAGGGACGATGTGGAGATGACATGGCATGCTATATAGTTGAAGTGGACACGTACCCTCTCTCAATGCATCACGAGGGATAGGGTATACTACTACAACATACAACACAGAAAGAAAGAAAACAAGAGAGATCATCGATTCGACACAATACATGTGTAGTACAATGAATGAAAAAGATGTTCTCATTGAAATTAGATCACTCAATTTTGACATACTACTGAAGTCCCACGTTGCAAGTTTACTTGGGGCTATTTTTAGTCAGTAATGTCATAAACTATTACCATTGCTTATTTTAAATCTCTTTTAGACCAGTGATGAAAAGAGTAGCATTCTCATAAATCTCACTTAAGATAACAACAGTATTACTTGATAACACAAATAAGCATTTTGTCTACAGGCCCATAGTTCAAGCAAGAGAAACTCCATATGTTAGCAAGCTGAAGTAACAGCAGAAGAAAAAATGGCTGACTATTCTAAAGCTAGAAAGCATAGCAAAATGATGTATTTAACTGAATCCAGATATTTGAAGGTCTTTGTTCTGAATCAACTCAAGCATACCTTCTCGAGTGAACAAGCATTCAGTATTTCAGACATTCTATCACAGAATAAAGCCTGTGCCTTCTTCAACCTCTCCAGTGGCTCAGCATTCCTAGCATCAAAATAACAACAAATATAAAAACACGAAGGTATATATTTGCACACGCACAGCGAGGGAAATGAAGAACCTTGAAATGCCCAATTGATAAACCAGAAATGCATCAGTCAACTTCCCCCTTGCTTCCAGAAACAATGCATAGGACTCGTAGAGCAACGAATTATATATACATATCCTATGCTGCTCCATTTCTCTGAAAATGCTTTCGAAATCAGGACTAGCATCCATCTGTAAGATCATATAAACCCATAAAAAAAATGAAAATTGACGAACAAAGCCCAGCAAATCACTCATTCTCAGAGAAAAGTCATTACATATAGAAACCATATCTTGAGAAATCTGAAGTCGTTTCGGTAGCGGCCGTCGTTCTTGAAGTTCCTGATACAGTTGGATATGAGCTCATCAAGCTCTGCGCCACCATGATTGGCTGAATTGAGAGCATCAAGTGCTTTCTTGATCGACCTGGATACAAACGAAAGAAAAATTTGATTGCGTATGATTATATAGGGACAGAAAGTGTACCGAGAGAAAATTAGAGAGAGAATTGGTTACCGGAGCCATGGTAAGAGAGGGTCGTCGACGGAGGAAGCGCTGTCCGCCGGATCTCTGGAAATGACAGTCATCTCTCTCTCTCTCTCTCTCTCTCTCTCTCTCTCTCTCTCTCTGCATATGTATACGTGTATGCATATGTATGAGTCGAACTGAAAAGTGGAAGAAGTGGTTTGGGGCTTAAAACGAGCGGGGAAGTGTTTTTTTCGAATTCAGATAGACGGTCCGAAACTTTTTGAAGGTCCACGGACCGTGCGGAGGTTGTGTTTGGTTACGGAATTAAACCATCCCCAACCCAGGTAGGATAAGATGCACCGGACAAGTGTGAACCAGACGTAGTCCATCGACTGCTGTAAGTTTGCAAATGATGCGGCACAATCTATTTATTTCAATGCATTTTGCGTATGGTTTCTTGTTTGGACATCTCTCGAGGAAGTCTTTCGCCATTAGTAAAGAAATTGTGACTGTATGTTCTATTTTAATATAATATTAGAGTCGCCGACCTTTGCATCTTATGAGAGTAATCACGCCCTTAATTTGTCACATGAGCCTCGCACATTTGATCACTTAGCTCAGTGAATTTTTTACTCAATCACTAAGCAGGTATCATCAATTTTAGCTCTCCTCAATGTCATCTTCTTTAAGCATTTGTCCACAGCCTGTCCACTGCCTTCTCAAACCTTTTTTTAGAGCTTCTCACCTAACACTAGCTTTGGCGTTACTGTCTTGTACTCACTTCAAAGTTATCGTTTCGCACTCTCTTTAAGGTTGCCTCATAGCTTTTTTCAGAACTTCTCGCCTCATTGCTTTTTGTAGAGTCATTTTTCTCACCGCTTGTCTTCTAGTTGTTTGTCGTTTGTTTCCCAAACAACGAGCCTTTCATCCATATGAGTACGTTTCCACCTCATATGCCAGTTTTTTATTCTCAATCTGCAAGCGTCTCATCCATCCGAGCTCCACATTACCAATTTTGTTTGTGCTCACCATCGCAGTCATGTGCATATTCATGTCCTTGTTTCCCAACTCAAGTTAGTCTCTTCTTTACCTACTTTAGTTTAAAGGAAACGCTATAATTTATATTAGTTAGTTTCGTCTTTTATGTTCCTTATTCAATACTCTTCTTAGGCCTATACATATAGAGGTTCTCTCTTAATATAATTTACCAGTATTTTTACTTTTAAGAGTTCTTATTCTCTCTATGTTCTATTCATTGTTCTCTTTATGCTCTATTTTAACAGTTTTAAATAAATAATTAAATGGATAAAATAACACAATTCACAAAATTAGGGTAAAATATAATTTCTACTAAGGGTGTACAAAAGAATAAAAAAATCAAAAACTGAACCAATCCGGCCTCTCTGAGTTTATTTGGTTCGGGTCTGTGAGAGGTTTGGTTTGATTTTATGTCTGAAATTGACAAATCGATAAATTTGGTTAAGTTCTCAGGTTAGCACCTTTTAAAACTCGACCCGACCTGACCTGAGACCCAACCCAACCCAACACCTAATTTTTTATGCTACAAAATTCTATATAGCTATTATATATATGTTTCTAAATTATTATTTATTGTGCTTAAATATTATCAATTTGTTTTGTATGTTGTTTTTGTAAACTTTTCAAAAAATTGAAAATACAAATTGAGTATAGTTTTTAAAATTTTAATTGAATAAATCAATTTTTGTTCCATACAAAATGGGGACCTAACCCGAACATAACAGGCCAAATTGAACCAAATCGAACGTGGAACCTATTCTATGTTGGGGACTGCGAAATTTTTCATAACCTGGCTATATTGTATACTCATATTACTAAAAATTTTGATTTGATTAGCATAACCTAATTTACGTGATTAGAATCGTACTTTCGAGATCTTTCTAGTTTGATCCTGAATAACAAAAATCAGCACTAAACACGAAGCAACCGCTCGAATTCAATCTTCGGACTTCTGTTGTATTCCTCGTACACGCCTTACTCTACAGAGAGTGGGCTCACTGCTGCTAGGGTTTTTCTTCGTCACAAAAACGTGTATCTCTCAATTATGTACAGAGTGTAACACGAGCAGCTCTTAGAGCACGTATATATAGAGGCTATAACAGGGACCATAAGATTAGTATAACTAGGGCTTCCTATGCAAATAAGGGCTCCTAATCCAACCATAATTAATCCTTATTTACGTAAATTATAATTTATACTACTAATGAATTACAATTGCATTTCCTGTTATACTATAAATTATATTTCGAGCTCCACATTATTAAATGCCTATTTATCTTCCCACGTTAAGATTACAAATACCCGTCTATTAAATTAAATTATTAACAATTAAATTTAATAGACTTATTTAATTCTTTGAGACTTTCCATTTAACTTATTTGATATGTCAAATTCATAATCCACCTGCAGGATTTGACATAATCAAAACTTATAAGTTTCCTCAAGGGGGTATCATCAATCCCTATATGGGAACGTGGATTCTATTAATAATAAATATTCACCATACACGTAATGTTATTGTTTAACTCACTGAGTTTATTGACCCACAAAGAATCTCATTCTTCTGTGAATCAAAACAATAAATACTACATGCACGTGTCTATTTATTATATTAGAATTAAAAGCATAAGCACTCATAATAATCATGAGGTATTAATTGTTTTATATAGTCAGTATAAAAACAATTACCTCAACACGGTCTTATTCAATACATAAAAAGTGTACTAGTGCAAGGAGTTGGAACTATACCGTTCTCCATAGTCAAGACAGACATATTAAAATCTTGTACTACAGTCCTACTGATGGTGTGTCCATTTGCATCTAAGACTATGAATGATATACTTATATTACATAAGAATCGATGATATGATATTCTGTATGTAAGTTGTACTCTACACACCAAATCATCTACTATATAGAATAAGAGACACACATGCATAATTATTAAATAAATAATGCAATGCAAACATTTCTCACACATGTTCTCATTAAAATGGAATAACTAATTTATTAATAAATACTAAAACCATTACACAAAGCATGTCTTTTAGTATATGCAATCCGAACTAACTCGGTTCGGTTCCATGCAGTGGTTGGTTTGTTTCTGGGTCTAAAGATTTAGAACCAATCAAGATCAGTTTGATTTTGGATTTGGCACATATCCGAACTATCCCAACCCACGCACACTCTTTATTTCAACCCTTCTTAGATTTAAGTTGTCCAATAAATAAATATATTCCATGAAGGTGAAATATATTACCTTTATCAAATATAATTATTGAGCGTTATAATGATAATGTGATTCTAACTTTTTTCAGAAAAAAAATGTGCATGAAACGTGCAAATACGTCAAGTGTTACGCCTACCTAAAGAAGACAGAAGTGTAAAAAGAATGACTTAACATAGTTTGTTTTACGTTAATTATTCATTAGAGTCATACATAAAGTTGACTACACATCTAAGAACTAAAAAAATTTACATAAATTTTGACTCTTACAATTTTATATTATCTAAAATAGAGAACAAATTTTTATCTCATCTAAAATGGAGAAAAATTTAACAAAAAAAATGAAACTAACGTTATGTTGGTTTTTAAAAATATGAAAGTTCCCTCTGTATTACAGTTCAAACAAAAACTAAAGATATATGATTGTCTCGTAGTGTAGTTAGTTAGTTGGGACTTCCGCCTCATTTGAACCAAAGAAAAAAATTCAACATGCAAGTTCGTAAAGTACTAGAGTTCAAAAAAGATCTAAAAATTTAAGCACAACATATTTTGATTTTGGTTAATTATCTATTAGAGTCCTATATAAAGTGGACTAAACATGCAAGAATAAGGAATGTTACATTAATTTTGACTTTCATGATGTAATCTTATCTAAAATATAGAGCAACTTATCACTAAAATGAGATTAACGTTACATTATTTTGTTTAACATGCAAGTTCCTTACTTATAAGAGAGTTCTAAAAAGATATCTAAAAATGTTCATAGTTTGTTTGAGGTTAATTATCTATGAGAGTCTTCTATAAAGTGGACTAAACATGTAAGAATAAGAACATTTATACCAATTTTGACTCTCATGATGATTTTGTCTTATCTAAAATTTAGAGCAACTTAACACCAAAATGAGATTAACGTTACGTTATTTTATTCAACATACAAGTCCGTTATGTATCAGAGTTCTAAAAAAATAACAAAAAATGTAAGAACAACATACTTTTTGTAAGTTAATCCTATATAAAGTGGACTAAATCAAGTAAGAATAGAATATTTTAAACCAATTTGACTCTCAAAATTTTATTTTGTCTAAAATTTAGGGCAACACAACATTCAAATGAAACAACGTTGGGTTATGTTTTCAACATCATGCAAGTTCCTTACATATTGCAGTTTTAAAGAAAAAAAGTTACAAATGTAAGAAGTAAGTATAAAAACTTTATAAGATTACATTATTCTAATACCATGCAAGTTCATTATATATCAGAGTTTTAAAAAAAATAAAAAATATAAAAATAAAAAGTTTACATAAAAATTCAATTCCCACAGCAAATTTTCTTATAAAAAAACACAAGTTATTATTATTTTGAAATATACATTGTTAGATAATCAACTTCTCTTAATCTCGTTTTTTCTTTGTCAAAATTTTCCAAAATTTACGTTGCTTGAAAGAACAGTAGGCCGTCCTGTGAGATGGATGGGTATCAGAATGACGAAAAAGCCCTCAAAGAACAGGGGGCCGTCCAGTGAGCAAACGTGTGCTTTTCTTCTGCGGTGAAATTTCTCTGATCGGCAAATATATTTTAGTATATATATACAGATCCTGTGTGAATATATACGTATGGGATGCTGTATATAAATGCGAAAGCCAGCTAAATCTCCAATATTTATACCTCTTCTCCGGCTCTCTCTCTCTCTCTCTCTTTCAATCTACGCAGAAAGAGAAACCCAGCAGTCGATCAAATTCACTTTCACCTCTTTCGTTCTCTCTATCATCAACAGACGCAGAGAGAAAAAAAGAAACCCAGAAAACGAAGTTCGTTTCGGTCGAAGCATCAATGCCTGCACATAAGCGTTACTCGTCGTCTGAGAATCTTGTTCACGACGAGGACTCTCTGCAACAGCACTACCGTCGGAAGCAATCGCGGCGCGAACGAGGAGCTGAAGAAGGAGGAGAGCCAGATGATGAAGAAGGAGAAGAAGTGAAAGAAGAAGCAGACCCAGAAGGAGAGGGTAACGTATCGTGTTTGGTTATATCTTGAGGCTTGATAAGTGTAGAGATGTTTATAGATATACAAACCTTTTCTTGGCTTAAATGATTTTGTTTTTCTGTGACAACTGACGATCGATTGTGGGTTCGATTGATACTTCTCAGATTCCGATGGAAGTCGTTCGTCTGACGACCCAGCAAAACTACCCGAGTACTCTCTCCCTCTCTCTCATCATATATATATGTTTGTATGTATGCATATGCTTGGATGTGCTTCGTTTTGAATTATGCTCGGGTTGCATGTCTTTGCTTTTCTTTCCTTCTCTGGTTATCTGTTTAATTAGCAGTGATGTGAATGCATCTGCTTCGCTCTCTCTCTCTCTCTATATTCAATGTCTCTGCTTTGTCAGTTGCTACATCTAGATTTTGTTTTTCTTACGATTATCTCTTAGCATTGATATGTGTATGCGGAGTATCTCGATAATTTGACTTGACTACTGCTGGTCTTCCTTCGGGGTAGAAGAATGTGTTTGGGTGAATTATTTTTTGTGGTGTTTGGCTGGATGAAGTTGATTTCTTATGTGTTTTGACGCTTCAGTTCTGCTTGTTTAATGCATAAGAGGTCGTTGCAACTTGCATGTTGCAATTTCAGTTCGCTTAATGGTTGCTGCTCTATTGTCTTTGTGTGGCTATACTTTTAAAATTATCTAAGATTGTGCGAAATAAAAATTTATGATTCTCCGGCTTCATATGGTTTTTGGACTATTCTCATTCTGCTTAAATTATTTTGTTAGAATTCTTGTGAGTTGGTAGTTGAACAAATTTTTATGTGGTTGTACCCAACTTGTTTGAATATGTTACCATACATGCAATTAATATATATATATATATATTGGCTTCAAAGAACTAATCCCCACTTGGAGTGTGCCATTTCTGGGCCTTTTATACATCATGGTCTATCTGCTATATAACGGCAGCTAAAATCCTTCATGCGCATGCATGTTTGTTCTTTAATGTGTGCTTTTTTTTTTTTTTTTTTTGGGTCTTGTTCTTAGCTGACTCTGATTTATTCTCCTTTATTACAGCCCTACTTCGATTACCTCTGCTTTTCTATTTTCTTTTTTCCTCTCTGCACTTTCTCTCTACATTTTGCTTTCACAAACATTTATGGAGTATGCGCGCTAACTAACTCTGGCTTAATTTTGCTGGTTATACTTTGTTGCTGAATTGGAATGGATTTCTTTGTTGGCCTGTGATATTTCTCTCTTGTGGTTTGCTTCATAAAGGTCCTTGCATGCTGCATTCTGGCCTTGCTCATTAATAAATTTTGCTCTATGCCTTATTGGTGATACAAGATTCAGTATTAGCCCTAATTGATTACCTGATATCTCAAATAGGCCCCATATGAAACTCTTAATATGCCCTTTTCTTAGTTCCATGTCTATATCACCCACTCTTTACTTAGTTGAAGCCCGAAATGATCATAAAAGGATATCCGGAGAAAGAATTCCATTCTAGTATATATTATGTCAGCTACAATAGAATGGCTATTACCACTAGCACATAACAAGAGACCAATTGTTTGGGATAATCCTACCAAGGATAATCCAGTGTGACCAATACTATGCTTTGAAGTATTTCAGACAAGTGGTCATAAGCATGTCCTATATTGTTTCATCATGTACGAAATAGGCCTACAATAAGAGTTCGTATGTAGAGCAGAATGTGCAAATCTGAACAACATTCAATAAAGGAAAAATACGAAATTGGCAACACTGACAGTTTGACAAACATATTCTGAAACTAATTCAACTCATCTGTGTCCCAACTATTTGGGATCATCCAGATGAATCTTGTTTCACTCCTCTACATGAATCTTGTATCACCAAGAAGGCATAAGAGCAAAATTTATTAATGAGCGAGGCCAGAATGCAGCATGCAAGGACCTTTATGAATTAAACAACAAGAGAGAAAGATTATGTTATTTATATGGTGTCTATTCTTTTCCTTACAAATTGTTTGTTGTAATCTCTTTACTTGCAAACGGTGATAAAAGTTGAATTGAATAAAAAGTCGGAAGCATCGATTCAAGACATAAAGCGGATCCAGTAGACTTTGTTTCAGTTGAACAACAAACTGAGTTTTCCTATTCATCCTTGTTCTCAATGTAAATACTTTTGAGGCTATTGTTGTTGCTCTTTTTAGTGAGAATTCCGATGAGGAGACAATTCAAGGAATAAAATTCGGTAATCTTAGTCCAACTTTCATATAGATACTTCAAGTTGTTGAAACTAATAATATAAGCCAAGAAGTTGATGTTGCGACAATGAAGATTGAGGGTGTTCGGGTACTTGAGGCAGTGCAAGGTAGTTGATGCAGGATTCCAAAGAAGCTGATGTGCTTGATGCCTTTTAATATTACTTTTACTTATTAAAAAAAAGGGTTAAGTGATTTGCTCTTATTAGGCCACGTTTAAACAGTATTTATTTTCATACTTCAAGAATATTTTGTGGATTTAGTGATAGAACTTGAGTAGTATTAGGTTGCTATGTTAAGTAGGGTTTAGTCTAAAAAGGTTTCTATAGGTTTTTTAGATTTCCTAAAGCCAATGAGTAGGCTTTGTTTATGTAAAATAGATTAGCCTTTAGAAAATGTAGCAATTATTAGGAAAAAAATTCTTTTAAGAATTTAGGATTCGATTAGTCAGCCTTAGCATTAGTAGTCCAAAGGTTGTTTAAGTTGAGTTTAAGGAAGGGACCCGTGCCAAAGTGCGAAAAGAAAGTGCAAGCTTTGTTATGCAGAAACCTGAATATTAAGTCAGCTACACATCCCAATGCCACTTCTTCTCGTCGCCTCCGTCCCTCCTCCGTCCCTCCCTCTCTCTTCTCTCTTGTTTCCTCATTTCTTTGTTGTCTCTTCTATATCTTTACCTCTTATCATCTCTTATTCTTCTTTCAAAACTGTCTTTTTTTTTTTTTTCCCCTTCTCTCCGTTCTCTCGTCTTTTCTGTTCTCTCTTCTTTTATCTCCCTCTCATTTATTATTCCTTTTTTCTCCTTCCTTTCTTTTTATCTTGGTCATCATATATGGAAAAATATCCTGATATATTTGCATGACATGTATCATTCTACTTGGTCCTCATGTAATCAATTTGTGGGTTGCACAAGTCTTCTATTATGTTAGCTTTAGGTGAACATGCTGCTGGTATAACTTCTTTTTTTTTTTTTTTTTTTTTTAATGTTCTATTAAGGTCTATGAATCAACAGTAGCTTGTTAATTACTAGTTTTGCTGGACATAGGTGGCAGTTTGGGCAAGATATGTTATTCGATTATTGTATGTGGTATGTATCAGGTCTAGAATGTTTTTAGCAGCCAAAGTTTTTTTTTTTTGAATTTTTTATATTTTGTAATTTGTTTCCTAGTAGAGTTAGGAGAGCTAAAGAGCCCAGCAACTGATATTATCCCAGAAATGTATCTATGTAAGAGGAGTTTAATATGCTAGAACATGAGATTGTATTTGTGTAATATCAGCTTTATCACAAAATATCCAAGTTAATATTCGCTAGTTATGGATCTTAGTCCCTCAACGGAATGCCTTTCCCCTATCGTTTGGCCTTTGACTTACTTGGGAAACTAGTCAATTCCAACTTTTTTTCCATTTGTGAAGCTTATAAAATTTCTTCTGCTTAGCTAAAACCTAAACCTAAAACCTTCCCTTGATCTAACCACCACCAATTGTAGGCGGCATTGTTCCAAGTTTCCTAAAGCCATCCTGCATCAATAATGGCTGGTGAGGCATGTCTGTGCTAAGATGCCTATCAATGTACAAGAACCTTCCCCTCCCCTCTCTCTCTCTCTCTCTCTCTCTCTCTCTATACAGTGAAACTGTTCACACCCACTTGAAATGCCAACCTGTATGAAATTGTTATCTTGTTTGCTATTTTCTTCCAAGAACTCATGTCTCCATGTTAAGCAACCAGACTAAGAGGTGCAAGTTCACTTTTTTTTTTTTTTTTTCCTTTTTCCTATAGCTTGATCAATGTGAATTTTATTGATGAATGGGTTTGACGTAATGACTTTCATGTCTCTTTGCAGATGGATAACTCTGGTACGACCAGACCTTCGTTCATATGTCCAATGTCCAATATGTCTAGGTATTGCTAATATGCTCCATAACTGTTAAAAATTAAAATCCCTTTTCCAGGATGTGATACATACAAATGTTTTCTGCATCTTTGTTTAAACATTGGTATTTTTGCCCAAAATGTCTAGGTACTGTTTTCTGCTTTTTCTTTCTGTTGTGTGCTTGGAATCTTTGATAGGATGTGAGAACTGAAAATGTGTTTCTACATTGTAATGCAACAATTCGTATTTGTCTTCATGAAATATGATTTGTGAAGTTATATGCATTGGAGACTTGAGAGGAAACCAAACTTGGCACATAGCATGGTCTAAGCATGAGTGACGCAGGGAAACCAACTGCGTGAGCCGGACTCACGGTGTGTGATTTTGAGCAATTTTTTTTTTTCACTCTAGGGATACTTTTAGTTGTCAAGCTTGGAGTTTTGAGATTTTATAGTGCTAGTGCTCAAGAACCCTACAATAAATATATTTGATTATATCTATACACGAAAATAATATCAACATTTTTTTACGTTACAAAAAAATTTATATTTTATAATGTTCAAATATTAAGAAATCATATTGCACATTGTACATATATGGGAAAAAATTTGTGCGAATGTAAAAATCATAATATCCATTTAATAAACACTCTATATTCAAATAAATTGAAATTTTTTTAAGCTTTAGAGTTCCTAAGATAAAAAAAAGCTTAAAGGAGGTAGGATTAATAAGTGTAAATTAACATTGTTTTAATTTTTAAGTCATTAGCTGAGGAGTGCAAGTGTCCAATACTTGTCTGACATGGATATTGCACCAACCACCTTAGAAGTGTCCGTGGTTTTTAACTGGAAATTGTAATCTTGTTTACTTATCTATGTATACAAACAATATA
The DNA here is from genome assembly GCA_033060915.1 of Euryodendron excelsum. Classification (NCBI taxonomy): domain Eukaryota; kingdom Viridiplantae; phylum Streptophyta; class Magnoliopsida; order Ericales; family Pentaphylacaceae; genus Euryodendron; species Euryodendron excelsum. The sequence goes on from CM065386.1 coordinate 21,951,333, forward strand.
TTAGTATATTCATATAAAGCACTCTAGTTTCTTTTGGAGGCACAACAAGAATGTAATGAATTCAGTGGTAGAGGTGAATATTTGTGTAGACCCTTGTGGCTATTTAGGGAGGGGAAAAAGGGTTGCTTGCAAGATCTATTTGCTTTCTAGTTGAGGGTCTATAGGCAAAAGTTCAGGCCTGGAGAATGTGTCTTTGTTTCTTTCTGGTTGACAAGATCATATGTTTGGTATGGTAACCTTATGGCATACCATTTGGACCATTCAGCTTGGGCCGGCAGTCAAACCATTTGGCTCAGTAGGGAGTGATTTGGCTCAAATTCATGGTTGCTTGGGATCATATGAGGCCAACAAGAGTGTGAATCTGTGTTGCATGGACATAACACCCGATACATATTTGTCATGCTACATGCGGGGTTGCAGTTAATTATTAAGATAAGGCCCAAACTGGATGAGGATACAACCATGTACACTTACAACTGTCACTTATCTTGCCATCCTCCTTCTTTGCCTTCCTGCAATGTTGAAGAAGATTCATGTTGCTGACCATAACTAGATGTAATAAGGTTTATCATGTTGGAGTCTTGTGTGTATTTCGGAAACAATTCTGCAGTTTAGTATGAGATCTGTATTTCTGTATTTAATGATGAGTCTACTAGCTTTTAACTAACTCTCACAACTGGTGTCCAAGTAATTCCTAAGGTGAAATCACACTCTACAATATAATGGGAGTTCCCATCAGGCAACAGATTCACTGCATATGCATCATATTTTTTATGAACTAATGGAAAAGCCTGGTCTAATGACATTGTTATTTTTTTAGCTTTTGATGCTGCAGTATTTATGGTTTTTTTACATTTGTTGGAACCAGAGATGGTTGGTGTATTTCCAGATGGTGTATGTCTTTTGATGCCTTTTTAGTGTGGCTTGTAAACAGGTCAAGATTAAGTTGAATTTTTTATGCCATTTAGTATTTATTTGATTTGATTCATTTTTAATCAACAAGTCTTTCTACATCACATTCTCAAAGTCCTTGAAACCAAGCAGCATTTATGCTGGTAGTTAATTGGTGTCTTGAAAATTTAAGTGCTGCAAAACAAAATTCATTAACGAGATCGCCAGTGAAGAGATTTTCCTTTTTCCTTACAGGAAATAACTCTATTTGCTGGAGCTCGTTGATTCTGACAACTCAGTTTGGCTTTTCTTGATATTTTAAAAGACAAGAAAAATAAGAAAAAGAAACAGAATATTGCTTTCTGTCCTTGCAGACCTTGCTAGCAATGGTTGTTAAACTGAGTAGACGAATGTATACAGCTCAGGTGTCCAAAGAGTTGCTGAAAAAGCTAAAGAATTTCAAAAGTCACTGATCATTCATTCATCTACTTTATTGAACTTCAGATTCTGGGGCTAGTTTGGACAATGTAGCAATTAATTTGTTCTGATGCGTACACATCAAACATATAAGTAAAGGTAGATGAAAAAAAAAACTGCTCTAAAAACCAATAAATTGAAAGTCAAAGGTTGGTAATATGAGTGATGTTGGAAAAAGAAAAATAACAATGAAAATGAAAGAGAGATTCGAGTCGTGATATTCTTCGTGTATCGGCTAGCTAAAGCACCAGGTGTTAGAAAAGGGGAAAGAAAAAAAGAAAAAGAGGACTTCAAATCTTTGTTGTGCAAAAGTTTTAAAACTATCCCTTGAAAATCAAATGCCAAACTAGGTAATTTTATGTCGTTTAAAACTGGATCAACAATACAACTTGTTGAAAGATGCAGAATTGAAATGACAATGAAGTGATCCAATTATCTTGGATGTTGGTTATGATTACTGTTTTAACAGCCCAATTGATTCTAGCCTTACACTGATGTATTGTCATCGAGGAAGATGGTCTCTTGTGGCATGCAAAGTGAATTCTTTGCAAATTCTGAGTGGATTTTTTATAATTCACTGCCCAGATATAAATCCTTCAAACGTTTACTTTATAATTCTTTTTTTTTTACCTTACTTGGTTGTACTTACAGAAAAGATAGTTGACTACTATTTTTATATTAGAATCCCCCTTCCAAAATTCCTTCAAAATAAATGTAAAACAAATTGCTGAGTCATATAAGAAATTATGAGTTTAATAGTAAATATGCAACACATATTGTACATGACATGTTTGGATGCTTGGGGCACCTCCTTGCCAATATATAGGTTCCTTGTTATGCTTGCCTAAGTGAATAATTATTTTATCATTTAATTAGTGTTTATATACAACTTCTATAATGGGGTATTTATTGTAGCCACTAAGGTTTGGGGTGGTAGGTTGTCTTTTGTGGAAAGTCCCCTTGTTTTCGATCTGGGTACATCCAGAAATTTGTTTTGACTTCAATTGTGGATTCTTGTATTTTTGTCTTTATATGTCATGGTGCTGTGTCTCTGCCTGGTTAGAACTTTCTGGTGGCAGTTGTTATAAAGCTTGGGTAGTTTTTGATTGAGGGCTACATCTTGAGTGTGCGTTTCCACTTTTTACATGTTTGCTAGTTGTTGCAGTCATAACTCGCTTACCAAAGATGCACAAATACTTTTGAGAAGGTGACATGTCTGTGTCAAACACGTGAGGGACACTTCCTGACATGTGTTGGCTAGACGATCAAATGAGTGTTATTATTTTTTTTTAAATTTCTTTAGAATTAGACACTTTGGACGCTTGAGGGACACACCTGCCTGTTGTTTAGACTCACATGAAACCTATTGCAAGTTTGAAGAAAATAACTTGAGATCCAGTGATAAAATAAAACAATGGATTTATACCTATTAATCACTCTTTAAACTTTTTAATTTTAGAAATTTTAAGGCCCCAAATTTTTTTTTTTTATTATGAATGGAGCTTTCCAAAATACATAATTAGATTTTGTGTTCACACTTGTCTTCCAATACATAGAATGTGAAAAATGATTTGTATGTAAAAAATAAAAAATATTTTATTTTCTTAAATACACATAAAAATATTTATTTATTTGTTTTCATATTTGTACTCTATAAATTTTTTTGAAGGTTGCTGTGTCGGTTTGTTTGTATCATGTCTTATATGTGTTTCCTATCTGGATCCATGCTTCATAGCTGCTTACAAATGTTTGTAGTCCTTAAACAGGGGTTGTATGCATGTATTTATGAAGATGTCTCCTTTCTCATGGTGTAATGGACATAGGTGTCTTTAGGTTTTAAGTTTCATTTGTTCTTCTTTACGGAGGTCAAAGAGCAGCAGGGACACTGATGTTCTACCGCTAATTTTGTTTTCATTCTATATAGTGCATCCTTAAACTGTGGACGTATGCATGTATTTATAAAGATATGTCTCCTTTCTCATGGTGTAATGGACATATACCTGTCTTTAGGTTTTAAATCTCATTTGTTCTTCTCTGAGGAGGTCAAAGATCAGCAGGAACAATGATGTTCTTCTGCTGATTTTGTTTTCATTCTATATGTTAATCCACTAGTTGGTGCCTTTGTTATGGAATCGACAGCAGGATATTGGGACTCCTGTAGCTCACTTCCTTCTTAGTGGCTTCCAGTTATTTATTTGTTTATTTTTTGGGGAGGGCTATCCAGCACACAGTATCAACTTGGTGAAAGTAAATTATTTTTGGCTCTTGCAGGGATCATTAAGAAAACAAGAGCTGTGATGGGATGCTTGCACCGCTTTTGCAGGGAGTGCATTGACAAGTCAATGCGTCTGGGGTATGTAACAGAACTATTGCGTTATTTTCATTATTTGATTCAGCAAACAACTCGATGTATTGGCTTAGGTTAATATCCTGAGTTCTTAGCTAATTTCAATCGTATAACAATTAGATTTCACTGCTTAGGTTGAAAATTGACCACCTGTTACAGGAACAATGAGTGTCCTGCTTGCCGCACACATTGTGCCAGTCGACGTTCTTTGAGAGATGATCCAAGATATGATCACATGATTGAGACAATATTTTCAAATATTGAGAAGTATGAGGAGGAGGTAATATTCATTATTCAGTCTGAGTACTTTTTTGTTCACATTTCCATATGGTGGTATGAGAGTTGCTTACTAGTATGCTGAATATCTGATTTCAGGAACTGGCTTTTCATGAAGAGGAGAAGACTCGCAATAAGGAGGTAAGATGAGAGAATAAGTGGTACATATTTGCAGATGCGTACTCTGCACCATTTAGCTGTTGCAGGTCCATTAGTAGTGTTTTAGAAGCAGGAGCCACTTAAACCCGCGATTGTACCTCATTGTAGATGCCGATGTGCCATCACCTCCTGTTGTGCTGGAAAAAGCACAATGTCATGTGTCTTCTAGTGTGCATTATTATTAATATTTACATGTTCATTTTTGTTCCTGGTGTGCTGCTTCAATATTTTGTTGGACAGATTCAAGCATCGATTGCCCAAATTTTTCGACGACAAAATGAAGCACTGTTAACTAGGCGCAAAACAAGTAAAGATACAGCTTCTGCATCCACTGCACAATTACCGTCCAATTATCGGAAACCTTATTCCAGAAGAAGAAACTCCCGGGGATCAGAGCCTAAAGGATCTGAGGAGAATGAGGATGAAAATAGTCATGATGGGAACAAAGATTCATCTTCAAGTGATGAACAGGGAACTGAAACTAAGCAGAGGAAGTACAAGAGAAGGGCAGGAGCTCTGCCCTCCCCCTCCAAGCCTTCTGTATCAGCTGCAAATTCAGATGGTGGAGGCATTGGAAACGAGTTAGAAGCAAGCAGAGAAAGCAAAGGTACTTCTTCTGGGCCTGTGCGAAACCCAGAAGTGCTTGCTTGGGGCAGAGGTGGTGCTCGGAGCAAGAGTGTCCGGAACACCCGCATAATGAAGCTGACTAAATATCTCGAGAACTCAAAGGAGAATGATGACAAGGTATCGCTAAATTGCTGGATCAGTTGCTTAGAGTTTAGGTCACCTGTGAATGAACAGTATATCATCCAGAAAATACTCTGGAATACTCAAGTTTTGATACCATAACATTCTCATTTAGTTCTTGTGTTTCAGTGACTTCCCGATAACCTTGCATGTACCCCATTTTGTGGCTTCAAAATCTCTGCAATTTAAAGGTTTTTATTTGCAGTTGGATGTCCATCTCATGCTTATTTCTTTGGACAAACAAAGAATGCCAAGTTTGCAGCAGCTGTACCTCTGTTGCCCACCATGCTTTTCAGTTGAAGGCCTTAAAGTAGTGAGAATTCTCTCCACCTTCTTTCTCCATTACTCAGTAGAATAGGGGATATTGTTTTGTGACACTTCAAAGGACAATGGCTTCGTTTATTTTCTGCAAAGGTTTTTTCAAATCTGGCTGGTGATGCATTCATCACACCCTCATTTTATACTATGCACTAATAATGTAATCATTATAAGATGCCGTCATTTGCAATGCAATGACTACACATATTACTGGTGGGACATACCCTAATCTTCATATTAATTCTTTACCTTTTATCTTTTTTCCACACTTGTAAATGCTTGTCTAACTTTCTTTTGAATGCGTGATATTTATGTTGTGCACAGTATGTTGCTCATGAGACACAATTACGAGCTGAAGATATTGAAATATTACTGGTGAAGAAACACCTGAGTACCAATGGTGTGCAGCCCACCCTCGACCCTGCAACCTCAATTGAGAATAAAGTTGTGCTACGAATTTTGGAAGGCCAAGAAACTTTGGTTGGGATCGGAGACAATTGCGCTTCGGATAGGAACCATTTGGTGCGTATAAATTAACAAATACGTGTATACATATACTGGGGTGTGTGCATTTTTGTTTATCATTAATTGGTCTCCCTTGGAAATGCTACTTTGCATTAGAATGTGAATGAAAAGTGTGGATCTGTTGGCATCCACTTCATGCACTTATGCTGTGTTTGGAATTCGAATTTATCAAGGGAAAAACAAAAGAAAAAGAAAAGGAAAAGGTGAGGGAAAAGAGAACAAATTGAAAGAATATTTTTAGTCTTTTTTCTCTAACCTTTTCTTTTTCTTTTCCATCATTAAATCCTTGATCTACACACAGGCTTAGTGCGAAAGGTTATTTCTTTACCTAGTCCATCTCTCCCTGAAGCCAGTGTGGAATCTGTGGAGTGCCCTTCTTAGAATTTGAAGTTGCTTTGAATTGCAGTGTAAAGAAAAATGAACCCCTTAAATATGTATTAGTGATTCAAACTACTGATTTGGTTAGCTTCTCATGCGACAATCATCTACTTTTTCTGTGCTGTTTCATCAGATTCTGGCATATCGGCTGAAGGAGAAATAGGAAGTTCATTATGAATCTACTGCAGGCCTTAAGTTAAGGAATGGGCAATATCACTCTGTTTAGGAAGAAGGTTGATGAAATAAATTGTTTCCGGAGGGTTGCCCGAGGGTGCTGCTGATCCTGATGAAGATCATGGGTCCTGTGTTTTAAATTGTAGGCTAGGTATCAGTACATTACCGAGGGTTCTAAACTCCTAAAACACCAAAAAATAACTTCAGAGCTGCTTATGTATATGTTTGATCTTTTGAAACTGTATTAGGGTTACTATTGGACTCGTATGATGGATCCTATCAGTTTCTCTGAAAAATAGTTGATTCTTGCTTTTTCACTAGAAATTCTTTCAACGAATATGATCAATCATATTTTAGTACACAGCGCACTTTTCGGAAGAATCATTGGATATGTTTGAATTTTGAATTTGTAAAGGAAAAGAAAAGGAAAGAAAAATAATTGGAAAAGAAAATGACGTGAAAGAAGTTTAAATTTATGTATTTTTTATTGGGTTAGGAAAATAAATTGGAATTTGTTAAAAATAATTTTTTATAGCTCAAATTAAACATGAAAAAGTGAACTCAAAAGTCTCAAATATGCTCTTGAAAGGCTTAGCCAAAATATCTTGAAAAATTGATTATGACCTTTCCTTTGGCATAATCCAAAACCCATGCTGAATCAATTTTTTTGGCATCATTTGGGCTTAAAAGTATCTGAAAAAGTGTTTTATTTTTTTTGTTGGTAAAATGAGATCAAAGCTTGGAGCCTCGAACATAATTTTTTTATTTTATTATTTCAAGCTAAAATTTTGGCATTATAGCGGCTTGATTAACAAGTAAACTAATAAAGATGAACAAGTGGGATGGGATAAGGAATCTCGAGACCTTAGTTTGGGATTACAAACTTTAATTTTGTAATTTGACCTATAATTCTAAACGCCAAAATTACTAATCTTACTGTGAGATTAATTTAAGTCGGTGTATAAAGATAAAAAACACGGGACAAGGGCGGATACAAGATTACCCCGCAATCATATCCTGTGAAATAAACAGGACCCTAAAGGTAAACTGCTGTTTAAGCATGCAAATGCTGTTTAGGTAGCTTCCTACATAGCATAAGCTAGCATTCTGAAAGCCTTCGGATAGGAACCACTTCCATAAAGCCCTTGAATGAAGCTCCCTAACCCTCTTCACTCCCCCCAAGTGGGCACTATCATAAGATTAGAGAGAGAGAGAGAGAGAGAGAGAGAGAGAGAGAGAGTTTTACAGAACAGTTGGCAATGCAATTGATGATAAGCAGGCAGCCAGTATTCATTTCTTGCTGTTGGGTGTGACTTCTTGATTCTTGCTTTAATAATGATCTATGGATGTCTGCATTGATCATATTGTGTGTCTGTACATCTTACTTGATACTGACAACCTGATAGTTTACTAGAACTAATAAGCTCACTAAACCTTTTCTCTTTTGATGTCAAGTAATAGTTTCTTTTGCCGTTCGATTTTCTTCACTATTTCTTCAAGGAGATTGAGACTTATTCGAGACAGAAAAAAACAAAAAAAAGCTGAGGAAGAACATCTGAGCTTTATCTGATATTTTAAATAGTAGTCAGTGATCTCCATTGTACTATGGGTTGGACTTCGATTGAACCTGCTGAGCCTCTGCTTTTCTGAACTATCCTCCAGCCATTGCATTGAGAGAGTGAAACTTTATGAAACTTTATGAAAGTTTCACTCACACGAAGTATCCTGAAAGGAATTTTGCTCTTTGGTTCCATTCTTGTATTTTGCTCTTTTTTTCTTTTTGGCTGTTCTGTCGCTGTATACATTGTCAATTCTTACTCTGATTGTCGCCTGTTTCAGAGTTGCTGATAGTTAGGGAGATTTCCACCCTTTGCTATTTCTCACTCTTTTTCCCCAATCTTTTGGACAATATATGTATCATTATGAAGTATATGAAGGGATGAGAGTGATCAAATTCCGTTGTCCTACACTGATAATAATGATTGAATTTGCAGAAAAGGTAATGCAATTCCCATGCAGACAACAGATTTGAACGCAACTACAACTACCAACATTGGCATTATAAAATTATCTGAATTTACAAGAATGGGTTTTGAATATATTCAGTTGGCATCAACAAAATGATGTTACTGACAATACAAGCAGAGTATTAGAACTCGTCAGTCCTAGACTAATATGGGTTCAAGAGTTGTTGAACAGTGCCCCCACTCATCAAGAAAGTAATACAACAATCACCTCATATGAGAGGCGGTACTGGAAGCTGCTGCCATGGCACTAACAAATTTTCGTCTTTCTTGTCTTTGGTTAACATGCAATTTCGGGGACTTTGGTTTTGTGACTTCCTTGGAAGACCTGTACATGGGTTAGTGTGACCATCAGTGACCCAATCTGGAAAGGCAAAGAATAGGGAATCAACATAAAATTAGGGTTTTTCATACTTCTGTGGTAAGAATGGATGGTCGAATTTAGGCAGTGGTCTTGCATGAGGCACCAATGTCCTCCTTAATTGCTTCAAGGCCTTCTCTTCCTCCATCTATGGACAAAGCATTTAATTAGAAATACTTCAAAATTTATATCCATAGCATGTACTAGTAGTATACACACAGCAAGTTCAGATGGACATACCATCTTTGCAGATTCTGCCTCCTCTCTGTATCTCTTATATGTCATCTCCTTCTCCTTAATCTGTAAAACATTTCAATAAAAAAAATCAACAAAATTCAAACAACATCTGAATTTGTTATCAAAGATGAAACTTAGTAGAAGAAATGCTATACCTTTTTATCAAAATCTGCTCTATCCACGGCTCGATTGTCTACATGCAGATTGAATTCCTGAACTTCCGTTAGCGGTTTGCGTACTTTCTCAGGAACTGGAATTGGGTCCCTACAAATTGATAGCCATGGAAGCATTAATCTTTTGGATTTTTTTTTATTTTTATAAAAAAAACTCGTGTATTCACCATATCTGCCCATTGAGACTTACTCTTTCAATACTGGCTGTGCCTTAAATATTCTCATCTGAGCTTCTTCCATCTCCATTTGCTGCCTCTCTTCCATTTCCTTCTGCATTTCCTCTTCATGCCTCACCAGACTCTCCAAGGGGAAAGGTTCTGGTTTTGTGCAATGCTTTGGTTCTGGTTTTGGTGGAATCTGCGTGAGAAGTAGTCAATAATTAGTGTAACCATGTTTTTAAGAATGCTAGAAGTTAGAAACAGAAAGGGGATAACAAATTTCTGTACCACAGGATAATCAGTGGTATAAGGATATGGGTTAGCCTTTGGAATCCTGGCTCTCTCTTCTTCCAACTGTTTCTGCAGGACTTCCATTACAAATTTCTGTTCTTTCTCTGCTCCTCTTTCCTGATGCCATAAATCACCATAAAGCAGATTTAGTGCAAACAGAACCAAATGGCACCTTTATCAAACAGGGTCATGGATTTTCATACCTCCGTGTGGAGATAAAATGGATTTGGTGTAGTGTTCCTTGGAATTTGTCTGTCGTGGCGAGGTTCTGAGTTCAATGAAAGCTGAAAAAGAAAATAATAGTATGTTGAGAAACTGTCAATGCGGTCCATTTACTTTCAAATATATATGGAGAAAACTGTCAATGCAGGCTGTGGAATCAACAATACACTTCTTTAATAACCTTGTCAAACAGATCAGCAACGGTTACTGGTGGTGGAATCCTTTCATCTATTGCAAAGTGAAACTCTTGAGGTACAGTGACGTGCCGCTTTGTATTACAGAACATCCCCAGATCACCCTTACTTTCAAATATCTACAACATCGAAAAAACCTAAATCAGTTAAACGAAGAAATGAAAAAAGTAGCAATATACCTTCCTATTGGCCATTGAAAGCAGATGTATACCTTTTTATTCAAAGGCCTTGCTTTGAACTTCGGAACCTTTTCAAGTTCTTCCCTTTCCAGTTCTTCAGAACTTTTAATCCTCGGAGGGCGTGCCCTCAAAGATGTTTGGAGAAGGGGTGACCTGGGTGCTGTCAGATGAGCTTTCCACTGATGATTCTGTCAAAACAAATTCACTCAATAAGATAAATTCATTTCATAGACAAGGAAATTTTTTTAATACCCAGGGCATGAGGCTATACCTGAGGAGCAGATTCTGTTGAGGCTATAGTTGATGTTTCTGCATTTTGATTGGCCCTTGCCATAGTCTCCAAATGAAATTCCTGCAGAAGATTTTCAGGTTAGGCTTTTTAATGTTATTGTATTCTTTTTCCTCAACCAACGTCCATTCAGATTAAGCTTTACCTGAAATTCTGGTAGATGGGGTGTACTTCTTGGTACTGCTGGTAAGCTTGGAGCTGCTAGAATCTGTAATGAACAACAGAACCAATCAACGAAATTAGTCCAGACATTAAGAAAGAAACTCCTTAATAGCATTCAAAGTCAAAAAGAAATACCTTCTTGTTTAGTGGCCGAGCCTTAAACTTCGGAATTTTAGCCATCATCTCTTCCTCAAGTTCAGCAGAACTCTTGACCCTGACTGAACGAACCCGCTGAGCTGTTTCAAATTCAGGTTCCTTGGGCCTTGTCAATGTAAGTCTGGGCTTCCTCTGGGATATTGAGGCGGCATCATCCTGAAATTGAAATGGAAGAGCTTAAGGAAAATATGTAATAAACAAATTATTCATGGAAAGAAAAAAAAAGGGGGGTTTTACTATTTACATGAGAAAAAGAACTGCACATGTGAGGTAGAGACATCTCTCTTGTATTAGATTGAAACTTCTTCACCATTTCTGCCATTGAAACAAATGGGGCTGCTTGTTCCCGAACATAAACCTTTTTTTTTTCATGAAGGTAAGTGTTCTAAGTTAGCATTTTCTAATTTCCAGCAAACTTATCAAGCTTAAAATGTGATAAAAGTATGTCATAAAAAAATAACAAACCTTTCTGTCCTCTTTACGAGTTTTTGCAGTTGACAAGCACAAGTTGGAACTGCTGCTTATAAGACCAGGTCTTGATTTGTGGGGCAAAATTTGAGTTTTGATACTAAGAATCTGAATTTCAGGTTAAACAAACAAGCAAACAAACATTTCAGGTAAAGAAATCGAGAAGAAAAGAGACTTAAGTAGAAAGGAAAAAAAAAAAAAAACAGTACACTCACCTGTCTGGACTTCCCTCCTTCCAACTTTTGCCTTTTAATGGGTTGGTTTTCTTGAGCAAAATTAGGAGTTGCAACAGTGTTTTTCAAATTTGGTTCCCTACACATTCCATCCAACCAACCTCAATCAGTCCAGCGGCATACAAAACAGATTTTCAAACAAAAAGCAGAATGACAAAAAAAACAAGAGAAACACATATGTATACCTTCTCACACTAGCTGGTTTAGTGCTTTTAGCATGGGATAACTGTGACCGATTTTGCGACTTCAGGGCTGATGGATTCCTGACCATACTAGCAATCTTTTTGGCTGTTTGGTGTTTCTTGGGATCAGTCTGTAACAGGTGACCCTTTCGAGAAACCGTCGTTAATTTAGGGGTGCAAGTTTCTTGTGTAGTGGATGTCTTGTCCTCATCATTAGGTGGTTCAACTTTCACAGTGCAAGAAACATCTCCAGTTGTAATACTGAAATCAGCAGAAAAAAGCAAATCAAAGAAATGAGGATTGCACTATTTACATGTCTATTTTTCTATCAGTAACTCTACTGCACAAGCCTTAAATGAGAAATGTACAAACCTTCCATTTTCTTTCGTACATGAAATATCCTTAGCTTCACAAGTCTTCTCATCAGCGGGAGCCTGAAAGGTTGGTGAAATATTGTAAGAAATAGAACCCCAGGACAACAAAGGTGCTTCTGTCTGTTTCTTATGTATGAGCTGTTGTAAAAAGTTTCGGTAACGAGCATACCAGATTGACAAGGCTTGCACTAACTTCTTCTTTGGCCTCATTTTGGGTTACTTCTTCCCTGATTTCGGCTGGCATGAGCTGGGACTGAGACCTGATTGAGAAGGGACTGCATTTCAGCACATGTACAACAATGCATATATGCCAAAGAAGGAAAAAAAAGAAAACGAAAAATTGAAGCCACATTCACTGCGTTCACTGACCTTGTTTGATCCTTCTCTGTCCCCAAAGCTATGTCCTCCGTGATATTAGATGTAATTGTTTCTGATGATGTTGGTGCCTGCAACCAAGCAGTGGCCAAGAGTTTCAGTCAATCGCCATGATTGTATCTTAATCGAGGTACATGGCACATTGCATGGGCAGCTTATGTTCCAGAGGAGAAAAATAAGACCAGAGAAAGGGTTTCATTACCTTCTGCGATTGCTCGGCTTCACTAAAGTCACAAAGGCTTTCAAGCTGAACTGATCTACCTGTCTTGATTCTTGGCATAAAAGCTGAAAAGTTTTAACCCAAAAAATCAAAACATCAGCCCTTATCTTATACCCCCCGATGGAATGATGAAAATGGACAATCCTACTGGTACTAAAATCATCACCATAAGGTCAAAACATTATGATAGTTGTCATTGATGATTGCATACACCATAGTATAAGAATCAGTAGACTTGGACAGTCTGCTGCTGAAATCCTATTTCACTATTTTATTATTTTACACCCAGATGGAATGACGAAAAGAACAATCCTACCAGTACTAAAATCATCACCATATGGTCAAACATTATGATAATTGTCATTGATTGCATACGCCATATATAAGAATCTGTAGACTCTGCTGCTGAAATCCTATTTCGCTATTTTATTATTCATGTGGTCCCGCAGACATAAATTTCCCACAGTAAATTCAACTCCCCAACAGCTTAATTCTAGCATAGCTTCTCTGATACACATCATGCTACAAGGTCAAATTCTTGCTCACAACAAATAAATCAGGCTTTGCCATTCCCCAGCCTGTTACGGCCATCTTTTATATGGTCAAACATTATATCAGTGTAATTGATTTCATGCACCATAGTATAAGAATCTCCATCACTTGGACAGTCTGCTGCTGAATTCCTATTCATGTGGTCCTGCAGAGTAGATTCCCTAAAGCACTCTGATTCTTGTTGCAGATCATGCTACAAGGCCAAATTCTGGTTCACAAGTAATAAACCAGGCTTTGCCATTCCCCAGATATGAAAACTTACAATCCAACAGTGAGTGAGCTTGGAGTCTCACAAGATTTCTAGAAGTTTCCTTTGGTAGGAAAAATTAATAGAATCTCATCATAAACTAAGCACAAAAATTCCCAAGATATGTCACTCACTATTATTCGTAATTTTAGAGCGTTTTGTATAGAAAACAATGAAATTGAATACCTAAACATTGTAATCACTTCTAGAGTACTGTAACTCTCATTCTCATACAGGATCGTTTTATGTTCCCATGTTGCAATAAGGACCAAAATCTAATACTCCAATTTGGTTACGAAGAAAAGTTTTGAAGTGTTACACAATGCTAAAAGTATGACCAGAAACCTTATTCTGTTTTGTCGTCACTCATCACCCAAATAGAATAAAAAAAACAAAATTTTTTAGTGAAGGACTTGAGCATTCTTAGGTTCCAAAAGAAATTCTAGAATTCCTTTAGGAAAAAGATCGAAATCTTGAATGCATTTGGATCATAAGAACCTTTTGGTTAGAATATGGAGTAATGATCGTTCTTTTAGATTTAGAACCCAAGAAATTTTGACTTTGGAAAAGAAAATTACAAGAACTAAAACCCTCCCCCCTTAAACCCAAACAAATGTAAAGGCTGCAATGCAATTCAAATAATAAAAGATCTTAAGAATCCATGTCTGACCCTGATTTCATGAACGACTTGATGAATACAAAATCTAATAGTCCAATTTGGTCGAGGAAAAGTTTTGAAGTGTTAGAATTTTCTCATCACTCATTACCCAAATAGAAAGAAATTTTTTTTTTTTTTTTGTGAAGCACTCGAGCATTCTTAGGTTCCAAATTTTTTTTATAGAAAACCCATAACGGAAAATTTGGAATCTGAAGAACCATTTGGTCAGTATATGGTGTAATGAACCCCTGATTTCATGAACAACTTGCCGAATACAAATGATGGCAACATCAAAAAACACTCCATCAATTTCACACTCAAGATCATCGTTCAAAACACTAAACTCAATGATAAAATATGCATGCATCATCTTATATAGTCCAGAATCCAAACATTTATAAACCCTATACACCAAGAAATTGAATTCAACTTATACTTTAATGATCAACTTAGAAAGTAACTAAAACACTAAAACCCCAAAAAGACAAGAACTGAAATTGCCATAAACTGAGAAAATCCAAGCGGTGATGCAAATCAAACCCCAAATTAATTTCTCATTCAAAACCGAAAACCCAAAAATCAAATGGATCGAACATTTTCATCCAAATACTCTAATCTACTTGTGAATACCAGACATTTATAAACCCTAAACCCCAAGAAATTGAATTCAAAGTACACTTCAATGACCAAAATTGGAAGTTAAAGAAAATAATTTAGGAAAATGCTATTTTTCCAGAAACCTAAACTCAAAGCATAAACTAAAGAACCCAGGCGAGTGACACAATTCAAGAGATGTCATTAATGAGAGCACTATGAAATCATGATGATACATGTACTCAAAGTACACTTTCAGATCAAGAAAATTATTTCGGGTTCAAGAAAAGTTGTAGAAACCCTAACACCCCAAGGTGAACCAATTGAAATTGAAAGAAATTCAAGAAGCCCAAGGAGAGTGAAAAAATTTTCAAGGGAGGAATTGGGATCAAGGAATCGTACGAGAAGGGGCGTAGCTGAGGGTGGTCTCGAACCAGAGCTCTGCGTTGCGCATGTCTTCCTCGGACTCACCGTTGATGAAATCAAAGAACCGGGGCGCCGAGAACTCATAGGCCCCGTCGATCATGAGGATACTAGATTCGTCCACCACCGCCATTGAATTTTCTCACTCTATGTAGCGTTCGTTTCGTTGTAGAGAGAGAAAATAAAGCAGAGTTTTAGAGAGAGAGAGAGAGAGGGAGAGAGAGAGGGAGTGCAATATCAGCAAGTAGGTGTCTGTCTTTCTTACAAGATGTTTTCTTTTTGCTGATGAGAGAGATCTGTGAGTGGCGGAATGGAGGAAGGAGTTAGTAGTATTAACGTTCCGATTTCTAACGGTCGAATTTTTGAAAGGGCGCTGGCGACTGTTGAAATGGGGCGTATTCGTAACGGCTATAATGACGATGATACTATATTACTATTCATTATACGCTGGTGCAACGACGTCGTTGCCATGATGAGCGCTTGACCGTTCTCCATGCTACGCCGTCGTAATTGTTTTATTGCTAATTTCAACTCCTTCCAAATAATGAATCCAATAAAAAAAGAGATGAGATGAAACAAAATTACGATTGGAAAAACTGGCATTTAGTTACTGAAGAAATTTCAATAGTTAAAATTACTCTTAATTATTTTAATTGATAAAATAAAACAAATCTTCAAAAAGTAAAAATTTTAAAAATATTTTGACAAGTAAAAGAGATAAGCACTAGTAGCTTCCAAAGTGTTGGCTTTATATATTAGAATAGATGAAGTCTAGTGGTTCGGTAGTACCAACTTCTTAGTATTCAGCCCTTCTAAATTGGAATATTTTATTACATCAATAATATAAATTTGTAATTAATAAAGAGATATTTAATGTAATAAATGACACATGACGAATTTTAATAGGCATGAATACGAAGAACTTGTATTACCTGACTACAAGAGCTCGAACGGTGTATGATTTTGTTTTGTTAATAAATTTTTTTATTGCATTCACTAATTGGAGGGTGTTGTGAACTAAGTGTCATGACACACCCCAAAAAAACAAAAAAATGGAAGCATAATGCAATGGGCTGTCATTTATGGTATGAGACTCAATACAACTGGCACAAGAAAGAGATATAATATGTGCTAGCAAACTCAGCATTTTATGGGCATTGCTAAATTGAGTTGTATAAAGTGTTAAGTCTACACTCTACTTACAATTTTTCACACTAGACTATTCTATATATACATATAATGTGACATTTTGGGATATCGAAAATAAATAAATGAAACAGGCATGAAGTCTTGGGATCCTGAGTGTATTATAGATGTTGATGACCCAAATGTTTAAATCACTGGAATGCTAATGTTTAAATCACTAGAATGTTGGATACTTTAATGAGATAGGAAGATTTAATTAATTAGTATATCATTAAGTACAATCATCATCAAAAAATTAAACAAAGCAAATTATACAAAAACAAGATATGTAACCCAAGTACAGGAGATATTGAAGCTTTATCAATGGAAAAATGAGAGTTCTATGGTACCGTTGTGTGTATTCACACTTCATTTAGGCACAAAATGGCGGAGCCAAAAAAACTAATGTGGAGGCCAATCATCATCAAAACTCAAGAAGAAACTGTTTTCGTAATTAATAATAGAGCATTTGATTTTCATATTTATGTATAATATATATAAACTTAAGCAAATATACAAAGGGGTCTTTAATAAAATATAACAATTTAATAGGGGTATTTATAAATTGTATATGAAAGTATGAATCACATATTTTCAGTGATGTTTGCCATGAAGTCAGTACTGGTGAACCTTGGTTTATGGGGACGAATTTGGGGTTCCTCTTCGTTTTTTTTTATTATTTTTCTGTTGCTTTACCTGTCATTCAAACAGAGGAAGGCACTAGGCAAAGCAGAACCATTCTACTTTCTACTTCAAAAAAAAAAAAAAAAAGAAAAAAAAAGAAGCTAAAGCATCTACCATGAAGCTCAACTGTCATGCACGAGCTGGCTTGACGTTAATTATTTTCACAAATAGTAGTCATCTGTACATTCATGACTTGTTGTATTACTTGTTTTGCTTCTATTCTTGTGTTGTTCATCTTACCCCTGTTGGAACTAAAGTTCAACTGCAGAATATATGCTTATTTGCAATATCTGTTAAACATCTCCTTGAAGAATTTCCAACCACGCATGGTTTCAATAATCATCATCGCAGTCCGAGCGAAGGGGAAAATCACGGCCAACACCACACTTGCTCTAAAGAGCTTCGTCGCGGGAGGCAACTATCTCGCCCATCTCCTCCTCCAAGCCTTCGGTGCATTGACAAAACCTGTCTTCATCATCTTCGTGTTGTGATATTTTATTGAGCTTCCCAAGCTGATCACAGCAACCTGGGCTTGGGTTTGGGTCAAGTCCCTGCAGGAAGTTCAAGCATGGAAGGAAGTACCATGCCATGTCCGCACAGTCGGGGTCCTTCCAGCTCTGAGCCATGGCTGACCTGCACACTAGAACTATAAGGAAAACTGTAATGAACACAACATGGTTAGCCATTGCAGATTGTATGAAGGATGGGCCGATGATATCGATGCACGCGAAAAGGGGGGGCTATATAGAAAACTTTAAGATCTCAACCAGCAGGTTGCTGCAATTATTTAATTCTTGGGGATCCAAGAGCACGTAGTTAGCTTTGTTGCCATGCAAATCTCGTGCTCCATGAAGCATTGAAGACTGTTGAGAAATACCAGAAAACAGAACTTCATCCTGGGTAAAAAGTGTGATCAACTGAGCTTACTATTGGTTTTTTTTTTTTTGTTGATTTTTTTGCTACAAGTTATTTAAGTCTTCGACCTACTACTCTTTTGGGCTTGTGCAATGCTCCCATTCACAAAATCTCACCAGAGTGATTAGACAGTGACATTTTTGTAATTAAGAGTTATCACGATGAGTGTTTTGATTTTAAGTGAATGACTCTCATTTGACCACGTCATTCTGATGATAAACTCTATATAAATTTTTTATTTGTGTAGCATTACCCCTATTAATAAGTAAAGCATTTCGTTTTAGCTTTGTGCCATGCTTATAGCAGAGCAGTATGCCCCTAGGCCCTAGTTCTATGATCAAGGAGCTGTGGAACCCTCAAGGCTCAAAGGCTACAATGGTATCTATCTACAGAGACTAATTTTAGGCAAATTAATATCATCCAATGAGCAATTACTAATAACACAGTTTGATGTCAAAATTTCTCTGACAAATGGTTACTATAACTCTTAAACTAGGTAATATACAAGCTTTCTTAACCGGCTTCAGTGAAAAATATAACTTCTTGAGTATAATTTTTATAACTAACATTTAACAGCTTGTTTGAAAATTGTGGAAAGGAAGGGAAAAGAAGGGAAAGGAAGAGAAAGTACTGTTTGAAATCCTTTCCTTGTTTGATTTTGGAAAGAAAATGAGAGAAAAATGGAGAGAAAGAAGAGAGAGAAAGAGAGAGATTATTTTCAAACTTTCCCTCCCTTTTCCCTCCCTTTTCCTTCATTTTCTCTCTTCTCCACTTTCCCTTCCCTTCCTTTCTTTTCCACAACTTCCTAACAGGTTGTAAATTTACATTAATCTCACTCGATCTAAAACCAGTTTCCTAAAAATAAACTGCAATTGCCCGTGCAATTAATTTAAATTTCTTGCTTCGTGAAGTATCATATGCAAAGTGCAAACTAGTGAGATACAACCAATTTAATACAAAGAGCTAGTGAGATGCAGAATCTGATGTTCTTAGTAGTTTAATAATGAGGAAATCTGCTAGTAGAGCAATGAAGAAACTTGGGCACATCATTTGATGGAGGAATGTCAAATTAATTCAATCTCCCATAATGTCTGCAAACACATTCAATGCAAATATACTCAGATATGCATGCATAATCTGATAATTTTAGGAGTGTAGTAATGAAAATGTAGTAGAGAAACAAAAGAAGGTTGCATACATTATTAATGAAAGGAGTGTCAAACCAATTTAAATTCATGACAAAGCTATAAAAGCAGGTTTTGATGCCAGAAAAATATCTAAGGTAGAGGCTTGAAGAGCAAAATCTATAGCTAAGCATGGATAGGAGGTTCTTTGGGCTCATATTATTACTCCTCTTGGCTTGTCGTTAGTCTCTCTCTCTTTGTTCGTGTATATCTTTGTTTTAGGGGTCATTGTTGTTAAGCTTAATATACATTGTTAATTTTTTAATTTTTTAGAAAAAATAGTGTTTTAACGCGGTATCAGAATTCTAGTTCTAGAATTTTCTAGGTTCAAGTTTCATGACACGCATGTATTCTTTTATTTGTGATTTTCTATGTTCGTGCACTTGTTCACTTTTGTTTTTTTGCCTTTCCACATGTGAAGAGGGTCACATCTTGAGGGGTTTTAGCTTTGATATATCCAAACAGCTTAATGACTCAAAACATGTTATGAAGATTATAAGATTATTATGGGTTTAATGAATTTCCTTACTTTTATTACAATGTTTTGGCTTATAGTGACATAATAATTTAGTTTGGATTGATTCATTAAAGTTTGTTTTGGCTAGTATGATGTATTAGTTTATTCTATTAAGGTGATTATTATTCTTTTAGATATGATTTTCATGTTGGATTTGATTGATTTTTTTTTAAGCTTTTGTTTCAAAATTTAAGGCATGTATTGTTTATTTTTCTTCTTTGATTTATTTTTGTGTTTTAATAAATCAAAGGCAGAGGGCTTTAGTATCAACAATAGAAATTCATCTTCATTCCCATATTTCTGGCCTAAAAAAAATAAAAGAGACAACAATGAACCCAACACGAATTTTGTTAAAGTGTGAACATTCTCTCTCTCTCTCTCTCTCTCTCTCACGCACACGCGCGCACACACAACCACCTACCGCACATTTTCTAGTATTCTCAATTCATTTGATTTGATTGGAAATTGGATCTTATATCTAGTGTTTAACAAATTTAATTTTCCGTTTGTTTCACTGGAAATATTGAATTTTTTTTTAAGGAAATTAAAAAAGTTTTGTTGTTGGGAAATTACTCTATTTTAGGGAAGATATTCCAAACCTTTTAAAAATATTAGAAAATAACATCCAAGATTTTTATCTCAAAAGTTGTTTTCCGTAAAGGAGAGTGAAAGGATTTAAATAAGATATTTAAAAAGTAAGAGTTTAATTGTCTCTCAATCTCTCCCTCTCTCTATCAATGTCCTAATTCTCTATGATTCTACTTTATGAAAAGAGTTGAAATTTTTTACAATCTTCTACTCTCTCTTAATATCTGAAATTAGTTATTTAGTTATATCAACATTTATCTTACTTTTATAGTTTGTCAAAATAACAACTATGCGTAAATTAATTCCATATATAACAACAAAATTAGTGCCTACCAAACAAGTGAAAAATAAGGAAAGATAAATTTTTTTACTGTCAAATATATTCCAAGAAAAAATTTTCCACTAAGAATTTATTTTCTGGTGAACAAACGGATCCATTAATCAAAGTCATCATAACCGAATTTGTTCTAGTTTTCTTTTCCCATACCACCTTAGTGCCGCAACAACCACCACTACTTTTGATGCTATGCCAACACCAAGCACTGTGCTGCTTGGTTTCTAGAAATCATGTATCAAAATGCTAGGAGCCATGGTGAGAGACCCAAGCATATAAAAAAGAAAATGCAATACAAGTTCAAGGCGAACCAAGCCTGATTATTACGTGCATTTGATAAGTTGTGCACTTGAGAAGCTCAAGACCAAAATTGAAAGTTTCATTGGTTTTATATGTTTTTTTCATGATGATTTCCTTCAGATTGTGTTTGGAACAAAGTTGGTAATGCAAAAGAAAAGAAAAAGAAAAAGGTGAGGAAAAGAGTACAAAAACACTCTTTCATTTTGTTTATTTTTTTCTCATATTTTATTTTATTTTATTTTTTTATTAAAAAATTCGAGTTCCCTAAAAACTTTATCAACATGTGATCTTCTACTAATTGATCATTTTCCTTTTTTGACCTTACGAGCTCTGTTGGGCTTTTTTGTTGGGGGTTGGGGTAGGGAAGGTTTTCTCAGTACTTCAATACCTAAAGAGGAAATTTCCATTAATGTATGAAGGCAAGCTCTTCTGATAATTCGGCTGATACAATTTTTGACGTGACTAATTCATTCCTTTGGTGTATAATTGCAGAAGAGGGAGTTATGTACGCTGAAGCAAGGCTTTGCTACTCTCAAAGCCAGGAGTTTCGAGGTATCTGCCTCCGTACCTATAATTGTGCTTCCATATGCAAGTCAGAAGGTTTTGAAAGTGGTCTATGCAAATGGTCTGGAATCCTTCATCGGCAGTGCATGTGCTATAAAGAATGTGGATCGGGATCTCCTGGAGGAGGACCACCTACACCCCCTGGCGGAGGTCCACCTAGCCCTCCTGGCGATGAACCATCTAGTCCCCCTGGTGATGAACCACCTAGCCCTCCTGGAGGACCCAGTCCCCCTGGCGATGAACCACCTAGCCCCCCTGGAGGAGGACCACCAGGTCCTCCTAGTGGACCTAGTCCCCCTGGACCTAAGTTCTCCCCCTAAGATGTAGAGTAGCTTACCTAGCTTGTGAGCAAACAACTGTTGATTAAATATGAATTAAGTTTTCCATTGCTTGGAGGGTTATTAATTAGGATTTTCTATTATGAAGTATTGTGAAAAAATAAATAATTAAATTGTCTCTTTCTCTGATAGCTTAAGCTTTTAGATAAATAAATGGTCAACAATTCAACAAGTCTCGACATCTATAAATTGATATTGACATCAGATCGACGAGTAGAAAACTTCAAAAAAATCTACACAAAATATATATCCTGTTCTCTTTGAGTGAGATAATATGATAAATATGTTGGCATCTAGGCAAGGATGGGATTTGATTTCTTATCCATTAAGGGGAGACCTTGCTCAAAAAAATTGAGATGGAGAGTTGTCGAACTTAAAAAGGCATCTTGGTGAGTAATGGGACATTTAACTGCATTTTTTGCCCTTGTTAAATGAAGAACATATGACAAAAGCAAAAATAGAAAAATAAAATTGAACACCATACATAGATTGGTTTAAAATTGGAATTAATAGAGGGAAAGGATATAATGAACACCCAAAGTGCCTTCATGAAAAGGAAATGGTCTAATTTGAACTGGGTTTGGGAACTACCACCCACGGCTGCCAGTCCTTGGTGGTAACCACAAGACCTAACTCATTGTGATGAACTGAGTTCCATCAAGCTTTTTTGCTAAGCTTGGCAAGTAGCAATCTCTTTCATATCTTATATAAATTGGGAATTCGACTTAACGATGTGAGATTAATGTCCACTGTTGAGTTTTCTTTGCATTGGCTATTCTCTCACAATTTTTTGTTAGGCGAATGAGTAGTTGTGATTTGATCTTTGCTTAAACAAGGTCATATATAAATTATTAACGAGGGACGAGAAGATCATGAAGTTTTTAAGAGAGATTAAGATAGAAAACTGATCAGGAAGATTTGGCCACCCTTGTATGGTTTGATTTCATGTTCAGCTATCTAGCTAGCTGGTCCACTCGTCTGGTTCGTAAACCTATAAATAAAATCCAATGATGATTCTCTCGTGCTTTCTGACTGACTGATCAACAAAAGAATGAAGTGGAGATTCTAATTCTACTATGGTAGAGCTTTTCTTATTGCTTTTAATAACTGATGCTCTTCTACTATGGAAAATTTGCTACATTCAACCAAATAGTGTGATTTACCACAAATATGGTTTTCACTTGACCTTTGGAAACTTACTGTGAAGTTTTAAAACATGGTTTTGTCAACTGAGGTTTTTCTAAATCTTGAGGAACATTTGAAAGACAGAGAAAGAGTCCAATGGCTATCCAGCGTATATATTTTATTGATCTTATGTCTGTAGTGGAAACCTAAATGGTCATCCTATCAATTTATCTATTCACACACACACACACACACACACACACACACACATATAAAGTTCCTTTCCTAAGTGGGCTTTAATCATTAGGATTGAGAGATGAAGCTTACACCTGGTTTTGCCAATTTAACTTTCTAAATACATTTGTAATCTCAACCATTCTTGTCAAGGCACATTGTTCATTTTCAAGAGGTTGAGCTCCGATCCCATGGTCACCAAACAATATTATATATGGATTAGACCGAAAAAAAAGAAGAATGTGCCAAGCAAGGATCAAATAGCTGTTCATCACAAAAAGGGTGATTGTCCGAGTATATTCGACCCATGAGAGCATTTTTATTGGGTCTGAGAAGGCACCGACCTGCTATCCTTCCACTGCCGAGAGAGGGAGGTTTTCGCTGCTCTGTGAGGCCAGCCTGACGCTGTGTCCTCCACTCTAGGAGCCACAATGCCCTAGCCTTCGCTTGGACACTATGGTTCAGCTCTCCGCTTGGAGAGGGCAAGCCAGCAACTAGCCTCCACAGGCCCTACTCTTAGGGTTAAACAAATGTTCCATCACCCTAGTGCCCCCGCTTGGGTTACAAGCTCACGCTACGAAGCTCGGCGTTTGGTGATTCTTTTTCCATCCTTTATTAAGCAAATAGAGGTCTTCCTCTTTAGCGATGTGGGACTTATATGCATATAGCATTATTATTATTACGATTATATATAGTCATGGTTCGAGTCACTCTCACTCCTTAAAGCATTTAGCCCTCCAATGTATTTTACAAACAAAGCTGAACCTGCTCAACTCAGGAGGCAATGGAGAGAGGGACCATACCCTGATTGACCTCTTCCAATTGAAAATTTTGTATTCAACAATCTTTGCAAATTGTCCTTAGCAGAGAATTTGGATTTTCAAGTGCAGCCTTCCCTTGAATCTTAAAACTTCTATTATTCTCTCTTTTAATTTCAATTTTCTTTGTGAATCTAAGTAGATTTATAAACTAAGTGTAAAAATGTTTTGCATTTTGCTTCATACATCAAAATAAATACGGTATAGTTCATGTTAACAAGAAGTTCTACCTTAACATAGATACCTATAGTTTATTTGAGCAATGTGCTCACCTATTTTTTTTTATGTTCTTTCTTCTTGAGCTCCTTGTAATATTTTAAAATACACCACAGGAATTTGTTTCGAACTTCCACAATCTTCATAGTTTTTCTTGAATTGGCAGATATGCACTTGAGAAATCCTTAAATATGGCATGCTATTTATATGTGCAACTAATTTTTTAAATCCTAAATCAAATGACTAATAGTTAACTATTAATTTTTCTTAGATTGCTCCCATTATATACGCTTATAGTACAACCTGTTTGAAAATCAAATGAAGTTGTTTTCCATTTTAAAATTTCACCAAATATTTAATTATTCAACATACTATAAGTTCTTTATTGAAAGAAATAGAAATATTAATAATTTTGATAACAAAATTAGGTGTATTCATATGCAATATTTTTATTTCAGTACATTTACATTTTAACTGAATAAAATAAAACATTTCAAATAAATGAATTTTTAGACAAACAGTCATATGATTAAATAAGTATATCATGAACTAGGAAAATCAAATAGGTAGCAAAACAAACTAGTAAAAATGTAATTCCCTATATTAGGAAAATCAATATCCAAATTTAATATGAAATTAAATGAGGAGTAAGTGGTGTAAAATAAGTTTAAAATTGGGATTAAAAAATGAAGATAAATGGGGGCTGCCAGACAAAAGCAATGGGTGACAAAACTAACTCATTCAATACAAAGGCACAATATGACATAGAATCTGATATTCTTGGTAGTTTCACAAAGAAGAAATCTAGTATAACAAAGAAAAAACTTGAACACATAATCAAGGGAGCATTCTAATAAGTTGTTTTAATATACAAAGTTATAAATTGTTAAATGAAAAAACAAAAAAATAATTGTCATCAAAGGAACAACCTAGTTCTCATGAGGTTGAACTCCTCTATCGCCTTTCAATAATACACAGGAATCAAATACTGTAAAACTCATTTAAGACAAAGGATACTGAGAGATGCAGAATCTGAAATTTTTAAAAGTTAAGTAATGAAAATCCGGTAGAGAAATGAAAGAAACTTGAGCACAACATTAATCAGGGAAATATTAAACCAATTCGACTGCTTGTATTAATTAATAATGACATTTGCATGAGTTGGAGTGATCCAATTCCTTGGTACAACTATAAAAGCAGCAGGTTCTCATGTGTTAGAAATCATCCTGATAACAAAGTTAAAAGGCTTGAAGAGAAAAGTCTATTAGCTAAGCATGGAAAGGAGGTTCATTGGGCTCCTATTATTGCTCCTCTTAGCTTTTGGTTTGTGGTCACACACCTCCCCTCTCCCTCCTGTCTTATATCTTTATTTTGTGATCGTTATTATTGTCAATATTATATGATAATTAACAATGTTGGTTCTCTCATTTTGTGTGTGTTTTGGATTGCGACTAATGTTTATTTGAATTGATTCTTCACATGATTAGTTTGTTTTGTTTGATTTTTCATCCTTTAAATTTAAATGGGTGTACTAATTTTCCTTTGCACTGTGTGAAATCAAGCTGTCATAACTACCTTTTGATGCCAAGTAATGCTGTATATAATCTTATCTTTGAACCCATTTTTCACTCTACACACAAGGCAGTGGGACACATATTAATAAATGCACGTGGAACTTACTCAATTGTGTTCAGGAAAGAAAGAATGTTGAGAAACAAACTTATGTGTAACATTTTCCTTTCCTTAGTAACATTATCAACATGTAAATTCCTGCTAACCCATTACCATGCTTATTTGCATTGCTATGTGCTTATCTTGGGAAAAGAAGAAGAGTAAGAGGGGCAATTAGGTTTAGTTTTCTCACTTTTCTCGAATTTCTATAGAATTTTTTCTTCTTTGTGGAAGTGTGAATTTTATCTCTTTTAAGTTTCAATAGTTCAACTGATTTGTTTTTTTTTTTTTTAAACTTATAATGAAGGATTAATTTATTTGGCACTTACTATTGCAGAAGAGAGAGTAACGTACACTGAAGCAAGGCTTTGCTACTCAAAAGGAGGTTTTTGCTCCCCAGAGCAGCACAATTGCACTACAATCTGCAGGCACAAAGGTTTCAAAGGTGGCCTATGCAGAAGGTTTCGACGTCTCTTTCCCTGGGAATGCTTCTGCTTTAGAAAATGTAGATCGAGACCTCCCCATGGACCACCTAGTCCACCTGGCGGAGTGCCACCCAGTCCTCCCGGCAATGTACCGCCTAGTCCACCTAAGGGATCCCCACCTAGCCCTTCTGGCGGAGCACCACCTCGTCTTTCTGGCTGAGTAACATATGGTACTCCTAGCAGAGAGGCACCAAGTCTCCTCCTCCTAAGCTATATATGGAGCAACTTGTTTTATGAGCACACGAGTTAAATAAACATGAATAATTTTTTTTTTTTTTTGGAGAGTTAGAAATTGTGACTATTCAATTTCAGTTACAGTTCCATTTTACTTCTAAATTTTGATGCCGCATTGTTGTTTGGCAATTTTTATTACTATTTTGTTATGCAATACTATCTTTGTCATATTCAGTCAACATATAGAAGCACTCAATTGAACTATATAGTAATCCGTAACATAGCAAACTGAAAGAAGAAATGTTATCACATATATATAGTAAAAGGAAGAAAATTTTCAACTCACACGTCTCTTATATTGGAGTCAGGACACTAGCAAATGACATAGTCAATCAAAAAATATATTGAATTCTTATAACTGGTTCTCATGAACTGAAGGTGCTCAAATAGCAAAGCATTTTCACTAACAAAACAAACATAAATAATGTAGAACTTTGGATAAGCATCACTTAAAAGGATAAGCCAGACGATCAAGTATATTTTGTGTTACATTTTATAACCTTTTTATCATTAAAAAAGGGGCAGCACATGAGTCCTCTGTGAGATTTTGGAGGAGGCCGGGTTAGATGCAGACTTACTACCCATAACGCTCGACAAGTCCCGCCCTTGTCTTTTTCATCATCCTATATTAAATTAGTGACCCCTTAGCATGATTGAAATGTAACTTTCTTATATTTTGAAGTGATATCATTGAAAAAATCACGAGCACCATATGACCTTATTCTTCATCTCATAATATTTATGGGTCTCACTCGTGAGCCTAATTGAGTAATACCCTATCTACTTGTGGGACTTACAGTATTGTGAAAGAATGAAATAAGGCCACATGGTAACCTAAGAGCACTTAATGATTTCTCCATATCATTGACTCAACAAGTAGAAAATTTTTTTCTTTTTTGGATCTTCAAAAATAAGATACTAAACAAACAACCTACTCCCTAACTACATAATTCTCTGTCATATCATGCACTAAAAGTGGTCCGATTTGGGTAGTCTTCCAAATACACAAAATTTTCATTCTGGTCACTCCCCAAATTAGCTAATTTGTCTGCACATCTGTTACCCTCCCTTAAGATATGTTTAAAAGAACAATTGTATCTCTTTAAGATGAATTTGCTATCCTCTACACTTGCATTGAAAGTAAGGCTTTGTACTATCTCATCCTGGATCAACTTCGTAGCTCTTTCCGAGTCTGTCTCCACTATAGGCCTATCAGCTTGCTAGGTTCTATGCATAAGCTCCTGGAAAAATGTCTTGCTAATAGGCTTAAACTGGTTATGGGTGAAATAATTGGTGAGCCTTGTAAGCACCCTATTTTTGCCCGCTCGGCAACCTCCGGCCCGACCGGACTCGGTTTCAAACACCACAGCACATGCAGGCTCAAGATGAACCTTTCAACCCCCAATCCAACCAATTGGTCGCTTCTGGGGCCCACAAGGACCCATTGGAGCCATAAGCACCGTTATTCCAGGCAGCTTTTTGGACCAGGCGGTCTTGGAAACCAACGCCATCTAGGTAGCTTCCCGGGATTGGGCGATCTCGGGGACCAACACCTCATCAAATTCCAGACGATTCACTTCTGGTGCCTGCTAGCCCGTCAATGTAGAATGTCCGTCATTTGGTAGTTCTCTGAGACCGGGCGTTCTCAGAGACCGACACTACCCTTTCAAGTAGCTTTCTGGGACCAGGCGTTCTCAGGAACCAACACCACCCCTACAGGTAGCTCTCTAAGACCGGGCGTTCTTAGATACCAACATCGCACATGTAGTTTCCCGAGACTAGGTGGTCTCAAGAACCAACACCTAGGTCAACACCGGCTCTTGCTAGCCCGACTCGGTGAACAATGACCAAACCTGCCCTTGGGCTTCCAGGCATATTTTGAGAAAGTTCAAAATCCCTTAAAATGGAAAATCTGCTCTCCCAAGGTGTTACTAAACTGTTAGGTGTACTCCGCACGCCTTCTGGTCTGATTTTGGTCTAATTCTGGTTAACTCCGGTCAAAATGACCGTTTTGTCCCTGAACATCCCAGCACTGTACAAACCCCACCGAGCGGTGAAAGACTCTCCCAAAACCATCCCTGAATGACCCGGTACATTTGACACAACACACCAAACCATTCCTAACCATTTTCAGCCACTCCTGGCCAAAATGACCATTTTGCCCCTGGCAATCCAAACATGCCTCGAAACAGCACCGGTCTTGGGATTTCGAGCAAAGTGTTTCACCATACACCCTTGTTTAATCCAAAGAGGACCCTACGACATTAAACGCTCACGACTCGATAAAAGTTCCTTGGAGAGTTTCGCAGACGCTCTGCCTAAATTGTCTTTTCTCCCGATTCTCTGGTTATAATGCACCGTCAACTGACTTGAGAAATGCGTAAATCAGGGAATTCCTGAAAGTACATCCATAGATCTTTTCATCGATACAACTCAATTGGATAGATTGCTCCCCGAAGCCCTTCATCGTATGACTCAAACACTGCTACTTTTGACAACCCCTGGAGCGTCTTATAGACGCTCCATCAAGGTTGACTTTTTTTCCAATTCCCTGATCAAAACGCACCGTCAAACGACTTGAGAAATACACAAATCTGAAAATTCTTGAAAGTATTTTCAGAGTACTTTCCATCGGTACGGTTCGATCGAAAAGATTGCTTCCCGAAGGCCTCAATCATACAACACAAAATAGCCACTTTTCAACACCCTCGGAGCGTATCACAGACGCTCTCCAAAAATGCTCTTTTATGCACGCTTCTCGAGATGATATCCCGCATTTCCAAACACAATTCAAACTTTTCAAAAATATGAAAGTTCACCGAAAGCCCTAAGAGAACATCCCGAGTGCGACCGATTCCCCCGAAACCTTTCCGATTGGCTCAATTATTGAGACAAAGTTTGGACGAACCTTCCCGGTGATGGAGCGTATGCTACATGCGCTCAAATTTGATTAGATCGACCAAATTTTGATCAATAGTCAAGATTTAACCAGTACACAGGGTGCCACGTGTCATTCTGGCAATGGAACAGTACCTGTGCATGTCCTACATGCGCTAGGCCTGTTCCAGATTGCCTATAAATACCAGACCACCCCTTTGCATATTCCATCTCTGAAATTGATGCGAAGCTCTGCTGAAACTGCTCCAGAATCTTGAATCCTTACATATATTCTACCCCTCCAACACTTAGGCTAGATTTCACCTCCCTCAAGCCTATACACTTCACCTGCAAGGCCTTATACACCATTACACACTCCATTCTAGCCCCTCAAGCCCTCTTGGAGTCATTCAAGCTCCAATCAATATATCCATTGAAGACTACAAGTGTATTGAAGGCAAAAAGTGGTATCCCTTTTACATTTGTGTCTTCCCCCACTCTTCTCTTCTCCCTCATAGCCTACTTAGGCTATTCTCTATTTTAATCCCCATTTACAACCCCCCATTCTTGCATGCTTGAGCCAAGAGGGCTCTTAGATCATGCCTAGAGAAAAGCAAGTGAGAACCACCGTGTAGGGGGACCTCTCACTAGCCTACTTTGAGATGGTATGGCCTAAGAGCCCCTTGTTTATGTGGTGTAGCCTAAAAGCCTTGTATGTGATCATGACCCCTTGCATATTACTATTTTAATCATGTCTTGTATGCTTGGCTTCATTTTATGCTTATTGTCATGTTCTATGATGCTTACATTACTCTTAAACTCCATGTCATTTCCAAGCTCTATATTTCTTTAAAAAATTGTTCCAAGAGTTGGCTCCTTGAAGCTTAGGATGAGACCTTAGAAATCATGCATTAGAAAATCCCCTTAACTCTCATTTTGGGCATCATTGCATTTTCACTTGCATAAGGGTTTCTTTTCAATTCTTTAATTTTCAAGGTTTCCATTCTTTTAAGTGTAGTGGTTGGAATGGCCCCATGGAACCCTCTTTTGAGTGGTTTTCCTTTTATTTGGCCATAGAAACCCTCTCTTAATAGAATGGCCTCCTACAAAAATGGTTTTCAAAACTCTTTTAAAAAATGGTTATTAAAAACTCATTCTCTCCATCTTTGCATTAAAAATGTTGCCTTAAAAAGTTGTCATCACCATGTTGATTTTTGGACCGCTTTATACTCTTGTCAAGATTATGGTTATAATAGCCATGAAGAAACCTTCCTTGGAATGGTCTCTAAACACCAATCCTATAAACCATACTCTTGGTTAGAGTTAAATTTTTCATGGAAATAATCTTCAAAAAGGTTGTCCACCAAAGTCTATTGCATAACATGTTTTGTTTTTCAAAGCTCTTTCCAAAAGTGCATTAAACCAACTTTCAAGACCATTTTCCAATCCAACCCTAGGTTAACTTAACCCTAGTTGTCCAACCCTAGGTTAACTTGACTTTAGTTGATCAACCCTAGGTTAATTTGACCCTAGTTATCCAACCCTAGGTTAACTTGACCCTAGTTGTCCAACCTTAGGTTAACTTGACCCTAGTTGACCAATCCTAGGTTAACTTGACCCTAGTTGTCCAACCCTAGGTTAACTTGACCCTAGTTGACCAACCCTAGGTTAGCTTGACCCTAGTTCACTCACCTTAGGTTAACCTAACCCTAAGTCATCCTTAACCTTAGGTTAACCCAAACCCTAGTTAGTTAACCCTAAGTCACCTTAACCTTAGGTTAACCCAACCTTAGTTAGTTAACCATATGTCATCTTAACCCTAGGTTAATCTAACCCAAGTTAGTTAACCTTAGGTCACCCCTAACCCTAGGCCAACCCAATCTAGGTTAGTGTACTTCAAGATTCCAACTCTTGGACCTTTTTATAAATGATCACTTAACTTTAAACTATTCTCATAACCCATTTTCTCCAAAACCTCCTACTCTCTTGATTTAAAAAAAATACAACTCCAATGTTCTTACACTCCATCTTCAAGGCATTTAAAAAAAAAAAACGTTTTCGAAAGGTCACAAACCTAAGGGGTCCTTGGCCCTCTTATGGTTAGGGATTCCAAGGATAAATGATAAATCAAGAACAACCTCAAAGGTTGTCCATATTAGGACTCTAAACCCTTAGCCATTTTCAAAAACCACTTTAAAAAACTAATTCATCAAAATATTCTAAAATCATGCCTCTAAGGTTTTTAAAATAAGACTTTAAAAACACTTTCAAATTCTCTTGAGTCATACCAAAGCATTTTTTCAAAACTCCCTTAAGTTGATCAAAAAACGTTTTCAAAACACTTCACCATCCAATTTCAAGTCAAAACTTCCGAGACCACAAAGAGTCTTCAACTCCCAAGACTACAAAGTATTTCCAACTTCCAAAGACTTCCAAGTGCCTTAAATTTTTTCAAAGACCCCGAAGTGTCTTCAAACCTTCCAAAGGCCCTAATGCGCCTATTTTCCATCGGGCTCTTGCCCGAACTATGAATGACCTGATTCTCGCCAAATGAGATTCATAGGCAACCTAAAATGGTGCGGTCATAACTTTTATTTCAACTCCAACCCCTTTTTCAAAAATTCCAATCAATTCAAAGTTTCTATTCCAAACTCTTTTAAAACCCTTATCAATTTCAAACTTCTTTCAAAAACTTGCATCATGCATCATCTATCCGAAAAGAAATGACTAAACCTCGTTTTCAAAACTCTAAAGTGAATATTAAGTGGACAATGGTAACCGGTTATTTTAGTAAGTGAACCAAGGGTGATTAGACATGTAGGTACCGAAAGGGCGGGGTAGGGTGATGATCTTAGGATATCTTCCCCACACGTAACCAACCCCCGAATCATAGATTTCTGTTTTCAAATGACCAAAATGGAGTTATTTTTCAAAAGGGCTTAAATCTTTCCAAAGGTTGCCAAACAACTTATTTCCTTAAAAGCCCTCTCTTGAGGGAGTTTTCAAAACCTCTTCCAAAAACTCTAAGTTTAGTCTTCGAATTAACACTTAGTTTTAGGTGCCCTAACTCACCTTAGTCAAGTTAGGTGGCGACTCCTATTTTTCTAAAAAGCCCTTAGTCAAACCAATTTTCAAACCTAGTTGTACTTGTCATTCTAGAAGGATGAGTTCTAGTGATAGAGTTCCGTGCTTTTTGTCTCCAAGCCGAAAGGACCTTGGACACCCAAAAATTGGGGCGCGACAAGCCTCAAAATGCTTTCATTAGGGGCAGGAATATATCAAATGGTATTCTTATTGCTAATGAGATCCTACACGAATGGAAGTTAAAGAAATTTAAAGGAGTAGCTCTGCAATTGGATTTTGAAAAGGCTTTTGATACTCTCAATTGGGATTTTTTGCTATCTATAATGGACTAGATGGGTTTCAGTTCTATTTGGTGCTCCTGGATCAAAGAGTGCATTTCATCAGCAAGGATTCCTATCCTTATAAATGGTTCGCGAACTTCAGAATTCAATCCAAAAAGGGGCCTCAGGCAAGGTGACCCACTCTCTCCCTTTCTTTTCATTATTACAACAGAAGGTTTGAATATACTACTCAGTAGAGCCTCTGATCTGAATCTAGTAAAAGGTGTCAAGATTAGTAGAGATGAAGTCTGTTTCCTACAACTCCAGTATGCTGATGATACTATTTGTTTCAATGCTGCCAATCTTGAGGAGCTAAAAAACCTCAAGAGGATTTTAAGATGCTATGAACTCCTCTCTGGTTTAAAGATAAATTTCTCAAAAAGTAGTGTATATGGGATGGAAATTGAAGGCAGCTTTCTAAGTTCAATTGCAAGCCTGTTCAATTGTAGAATCGGTAGGCTTCCTTTATAGTATCTGGGAATGCCAGTGGGCCCAAGTCAGTGCCTCCTAAAGGATTGGAAAGGAGTTATAGAGAGGATCAACCAAAAGCTATCTCAATGGAAAAGATCTTAATTATCTGTTGGGGGTAGAATCATTCTTCTTAAATCCACACTGTCCAACCTCCCTTTGTACTTTATTTCTCTATTCAAAATGCCATCCAATGTTAGAATGATTATTGAAAAACTTATGAGAAGCTTCCTATAGGGTGGTAGTGGCTCTAAGAAAAAGGTTCATCTTATAAAGTAGGGTAAAGTTACTCTATCCAAAGAACATGGTGGATTAGGAATCAGGCCTATTCAATTGATGAATGCAGCTCTGTTATCAAAGTGGTGGTGGAGATTTGGATCTGATAAAAATGCCTTATGAAGAAAACTTATCTGTAGTAAATATAGCTTGGATGGCTTTAGTTGGCTCCCAAATGTCAAAAAACCTACAAAAGTTTCTCTTACCTGGAAATGGATTATTGATATCAATTTAGAATCTAATGAGTACAGTAAGATCCTAATAGAAAACTTTCAAATCAAAGTAGGAGCTGAAGATTCAACTTTTTTCTGGCATGATCCTTGGCTCTCTACAAGGCATAATCATTCCCAAGTCCTTGTTGTGATCCAGCTTAAGGAGGTATTCCCTAAGTTGTTCTCCCTATCCACAAATCAGCAAGCTTCAATTATAGATGTAAGGAATGTTTATATAGATAGCACAGTTAGCTGGAATCTATCATTCAAGAGGAATTTAAGATTATGGGAGGATGAGGATCTCAGTCGGCTTTTGAGTTTTCTAAACTCATTTCCTTTTCAGCCTAAAAATAGAGACCTTCTAATCTGGAAAGCAGAGTCATCCAATATGTTCTCTATTAAGTCATTTTGCAAAGCTGCCCAATCTATTGGCAATCCTTCCAGTTGGCCTTTTCCAAATATTTGGAAAAATGCTGCTCCATTGAAAACACAAGTTTTTGGTTGGCTGGCTTTGCAAAAGAAGATTGGATCTTCAATATTTCTGAAACACAGGGGAATTCTGCCTTCATCTATTGATGTAAGATGTGTGCTATGCAATGAAGATGAAGAATGTGTGGACCGTCTCCTTATTAGATATAAGACTACTTGGCTGATTTGGGCATCCATTCTCAACTGGTGGGAAACTCAATGGGTAGCTTCATGTGAGCTCTCTTCCCATGCAAAATGGTGGTATAGTTTCAAATTCTCTGGTTTAGAAAAGATCATTTGGAAATCTCTCTTTCTAGCCACAATTTGGAATGTCTAGCTTATGAGGAATGGGATAAAATTTGACAGAAAATCATTAGAATGGCAAGAGGCAGTTTTCTCCATCAAGTTGCAAGTTGCTTTTTGGGTGAAATAAAAAATGAGTTTCAATGATTTCTCAGTTAAAGATTTTGTTTTCAACATTACAGGTGTCAGATCCCTTAGAGGATAACCTTCCAATGTAACTCACGTTCTCAGGTTTGGAGTTGTTGGCATCTTGCTAACCTCCCCTCCCCCCCTCTTTTGGTTTGATCTCTTTCTCGTTGGTCTGTCCTGATTTGGTTTTTCCATCTCAGTGAAGCCTTGTTTTTTTTCATTATTAATGAAATATTTCTTTGCCGACAAAAAAAAAAAAAAAAAAAAATACCATTTAGACCTTTTTGCAAGATAATGGTAAGACCCTTGTTAATGCCCCACACTTCAGATTCTAGACATGTACAGCCTGGTATTTTCCCATAGCACCCATAGAGAAAGGTTATGTACCTCTCTCGTCAAGCCCTCCATATCAAGCTGATTCTGGATCTCCCTTAAGACTTTCATCAATGTTCTGCTTTATATTACTTGCATTAGGAGGAAACTATCTAATTAGTCTAAGCACCTTAAGACTTTCATCAATGTTCTGCTTTATATTACTTGCATTAGGAGGAAACTATCTAATTAGTCTAAGCAAACTGGGACCAATAGTTTCCGAAATTTGGAAAGCCTCTTTGGTATCCTTTTTCATTAAGAAAATCTTTTTCAAACTTTCCTATTTAACACTACCCATGTTGCTGAAAAAAAATTTCATTCATGTCCTTCCAAATTTGCCAACACGTGATAGCAAAGATCATATACCAAGGGGTGTTCCCTAATACTTCTGTTTATTCTTAAGGTTACTGTTAAACCACTCTTGGAGAGGCTGCCCAAACTCCCTAATGATCCACTGGTTATTCTTAATTTAAAGAGGTCCAAACTTCTTTAGCTTTGTAGCATTGTCTAAGTAGATGATTCATAACCTCAATATGTGCATTGCACCTAGGAGATGACCCACCACAATCAAGCCCTGCTAGAAAACTTATTCAACAGAGAGGATTCTGAGCAGTTGGGGACAATGACTTCATTGACGGACAAGTATTTGTGTACTGTTGTGATATGTGATGAAGAATGCCACGTGATTTTCTTTTTGCCCCCGGGTAAGCCGGGAAAAAGTCATTTAAAAGCACTTAAAATCATCTTTTAAGTACACAGGCATAGTTGGAATTGGGCCCTTCAGACTTAAATCATTCTTAAAGAAAAAAGAAAAAGTAAAAACTACCATGCATGATTCAGGATCTAGACAAACAACTTTACCATAGCCCGCCCCACCTTGTCTTTTGTTCAAGTGGCTCTTAAGTCCGACTTTGAATTCCGAAACTTGCCATACAAATCACCCCCTCAAAATGGTTTTTTTAAATCTGATCTTTTGGAGTTTTTGCTGGATACGTGAATAATCTATTATGGGAAAACTCACCAAAATTCCTGGCAATCTTATTATTTGTCTGGTTAACCGGGGAAAAAGCACTTGCAAGCATGTTTGTAGTACCCAATCGGAATTGGGTTAGTAAACCAAATCAATCAAAAAATAAAGAAAAAAAAAATCTCAAATCATTGAGAATCTAGAAACAAAAAAACTGAGTTGTGTTGTGTGACATATCAGATGAGATCTATCTGAGACCCATTACACATCATAAGAATTGACTTACACACTTTATAATAGCTGGAAGGATCCCGACTCCCCGCTTTACAAGAAATTATTCAGTTCTTCTCAACCCCTGAATAATTTTTCACACTCCACCTCAACCCCTGAATATTCAGTGGCTCCTACTTTCCATGTAAGCCTACATCACTAGATGTTTTACTCAATTGGGCTGAGCCTTATACGTCTCCGTGAACCTTTGAAAATGTTAAGCCATTTGAATTTCTTCGGCCTTAACTTAATGACTGAAGGGAAAGAAATACTTAGCACAATAGTGTTACGATGTCATTTTGTCAAAGTGATATTACAATTTAATAAAACATATTCACATGAACGTATTTAAATCTTAAGAATGTCATATCAGTTTTGAAGTGACCAACAGTTTGGAGCCCAAGTTTAAATTATGTTTTTTTTATATATTTAATAATATCATTATTATTATTGTGTAAACTGCATTTTTTGTTTTGAAGTTAACTAGTGTGTTAATTTTGCATTTTTTTTCCAACGAATTTTTTTTTTTACAAAAAAATGTAGTATAAGTTTTTTTCTAAAGTTAGTTAGTGTAGTTGATATTGGTCATTCTTTTCTAGCATGCCTTTTTTCTCATCTGAACTGGGAAATTTTTTATTTTTAAAAAAAAATGTAGAAACTGTATAAGGTCTTAATGGTAACATATAAGGCTTCAAAAAGTTTGGGCCTTCAAATTTTTTATTTTTACAATTTATTTTTTTGTTAAACCAGTGTTTTTTTCTATAAAGTTTGCTCGTGTAGTTGATTTTATGCCTCTTTTTTCTAACATGTTTTTTATTTCATCATTCAGACTAGGACTTCTTTCTTCTTTATTTTTTTTTAAAGAATAAGTTGCCGAAAATAAATAGTCTTTAGTAGCCAGTGAAGTTTTTAAATTTCGGAATCTTAAAAAATTGGAGTCGAAAACAAAGGCTATTTTGGTCTTATGATTCAGCCAGCCGGCCGGCCTTTGGAGTAACTTGAAGAAAATGTCTCAACTAACTCTATAATTTTAAATGACTCCGTTACATTGAATATGTCTTCACTTAGTAGTGGAAGTGTGCGTCACAAAGGAAATGAAGACAAATAACTTAATTTACTATAACCTGCTGGATACCTCACCCCACCCCACCTGGCTTAATTTTCTTCAGGTGGCTGTAAAATCCGACTTTGAGTTCCGAAACTTTTCTATATGAAACTCGGGGATGGCCCAGTAAAGATAGGATGAGTTGTAAATCTGAACACCCCATAACCCAAAAAAAAACAAAAAAAACTTCCCAGCTATATGTATAAGTTCTTCTTGTGTTTGGGACGTTGCACAAAGAAAAATTGGTACCCGTATTATTCCAAGTGTGTTGGTCTACTTCCAGGAAGTGTGTTGGCCTCCATAATCTATAAGTGTTCTCTTCGATCTGTGTCTTTGTATCTATTCTATCATTTTCTTGTGAATATTGGGATGGCAACTAGTCGCAGTAGTAGTTCAAGAGAGCAAGTAGTGCAGAAAAATTCAGAAAAACTCCTCCGGAATTGGAGGCCTCCGAAGGTGCCTGTCCATGATGTTTACCATAGAAGAGGAATCTTCGAGTTCAGGCCAGACTACAAGATCAAAACAGTTGAAAATAAATTAGCAATCCGAGACGAATACAAAGACTTGCAATTACTCGAAAGACATGCAATCGAAGAGTACAGAATGAACAACTATAATTCTCTCCATTTTGGGTTAGTCCAAGTAGCTGTAAAGCCTCTCACTGCAAATGGTTTAAACAGTTCTGTGGTGGTTTGTCTCCGCGATTGCCGCTTGCTCCGGTTCAATGACTCTCGGTTGGCCGTGGCTGAGTCCTCCCTGCGCGACGGACCTATTTATTTCAACTGTTATCCAGATTACCAAGTGTCTTTAGAGGACCCACATATCCTTACGGCTTTAACCCTCAGCTTCAAAACTGATCGCCATCTCATGGAAAATCAGGGCTCAGAAGAAGAAGAAGAAGAAGAAGAAGAAGAAGAAGAAGAAGAAGAAGATATAGCTGTTTTTTACAGGGTTTACTACAAAGTACTGAGTCTAAAGGCCAGCTTTGATCCCAAATCAAAAGTCCCACTTTCAGTGGGAAAAACAACCTTCATAGAGACGAATCTACTGCGGGAGGACAAGGTCAGTGTCCCAAAGACTGTCGAATGGGATTCATTCGAAGTTCCGGAAAGATGGAATATGAGATCAGAGTGAAGTGATTTGGTGAGCAGTTTGGTGGTGTGTGTGCCTTCTCTTTCAATGATCTCTTGAGGCTAGTAGTGTTCCTTCCTGCTACTAAAGTTTTCTGGTTGCTGTTATTTGGATTTGGCTGCTATGTATGTTAATTTTTGTCTTCCTGCTTTTGTTTAAATTTGGGGTATATATTCCACACTTTAACTTTATTTCCTATTTTTTAGATTTTGCTCTTTCTTTTTAGAAAAATGTTATAGCCACCAAAATTTTTTACTAAATTTTTATCACGGATAGATACAAGTAAGTGAATCTCACTTGTATTAAATAATGGGTATCCCATCACCTTATGTCTATCCATGATAAAAATTTTGTAAAAAATTCTAGCACTACTCTTCTTTACATAATTCTGCATGTTGCTTTATGACCATCTGTTTATTAATAAAATTCACTTTCCTGATTAAGAAGAGGTGTTTTTTTATTTTTATTTTTTTTATTTCAGGTAATTATATTTTACCTTCTTATAATTTAAGAAAAAATCAAATGACACTCATATAGTTTAAAAATTAACGTTAACCCATTATGATTTGAACTCAACTGTAAAATTGATGGAAACTATTAAAAACTAACGGCAATTTTATCATAATGTTATTTTATTTCTTCAAAATAGAACATAAAAAACATGATTTTTTTTATGGCAAAGAAATTGACTTTTCTAAGAATAGTTTTGTTATTTCACCAAATCTATTACAGTTTTATCTATTTTGCTAAGAAAGTCAAATCACAAGAGGAGCATGTATTTTAAGAGAATTATGTGATTTTTGCTTAAATCACAAAGAATAAAATATAATTAGTTATTTTTATTTTATGCATAACTAGCTTTGTCATTTCGAATGATGGAGCACTTAAGGCTCGTGCTAACAGCTTATATTAAGTGTTATTTTTTTATTTAAAATAAACATTTATTATTTAGTTGCAAATTCTTTTAATTTATAATAAGCTAGCATTTTTTTTCAGTCTAATAAGCCAAAAAGCAAACCGATTGATTTTCTCTTTGCCGTGGCCACCCTATCACCAAGTGAATTCTTATGTACGAAAGAGGTAAATCAGATCAAATCCGATTGGCTTTCTCTTTGCCCATGGGAAAACCCTTGGAAAAGTCATTTAAAAGCACAGTCGGGAATTGGGTGTTTAAGCGTCAAACCCAATCAATAACTCCCAAAAGGAAAAAACAACACAAAAGAAAAGCAAAAAGCTCTCAATGATTCAGGATCTGGACAAACAACTTCACAATAGTCCACACAACCTTTTTTTTTTTTTTTTGTTGTTCAAGTACCTCTGGAGTCCGGCTCTAAAATCCGAAACTTTCCGTACAAGTCACCCTCCAAAACTCCAACAGGTAGGCTGTTTTTATCCTGCTGTATGGTTTGGAGTCTTGACTTCTCTTGTTCTCCATGACTTCATTTGATGGTGCTCCCAGTAGGTATTTTCTGTGTGTAACAGTACGGGTTCAGAACGAACGAAGCTAAACTCTATTTTATTTATAATGAAAAATCTTTATTTTTTATCTCGTTTCAAACTTACGACAAATTGAACATTTTTATTTTGCCTGGATCCCTAAAGTAATTGAGTTTGGGTTAAACTCATAGAAAAGTCCAAAATAAATTTTTTTCTCTAAATTAAAAATAATACAATTTATAAAAACATAAACATAAACATAACATAAAATTAAAAAAAAGAAGCTAAATCCCAAAAATTAAAAAATAACATCAAAATTCAAACATTTATTTGTGTAAACAACTGATATTTTGCATTATTAATATATAATAGAGGTATTGAATGTATTTCACAAATAATAGAAACAGGTTCGGAGTGGGGTGACCTAAACTCTACTTTGCCCAAATCCTGTTTCAGATTTTATGTTTTTTTCCTGTAATTCGCCTTAACTCGTTTATTCATACTCCGAACTTGTATTATTAAAAGAGATTAAATCGGGTTTTGACTTTTTCGAATCAAATTGTCACCCCTAACCCACTCAAGTTGGCTTTATAAGGCTTCATCACGTTTTAAAAAATATATTTGGGTGTGAATTTGGATTTTTTTGGCATTGCCAGATGTGTCTTAGTTAATTTCTGTAAGTTCATAATAAAATAAACCAGAAAGACATGCCACTAAAGAGCATAAACTCTTAACTATAGTTTGCTCCATTTTGAATTAGTCCAAGTAGCTGTAAAGCCTCTGACTGCAAACGGTTTAAACAGTTCCGTGACTGCAAATTACTCGTTGGCAGGGTTTATTACAAAGTACTGAACTTCCCTATTTTCAACTCAATAGTCACTCTCTCAGTGGACAAAACGACCTTCATCGAGACGAATCTTCTGCGTGATGATAAGGTCACTGTCCCAAAGACTATTGAATGAGATTCATTTGAAGTCCCACAAAGATGGACTGTGAGAACTGAATGAAGAATGTCTAATCTTGTGCTTGATATATATTGTGCCATATATTGAGTGCTGCTTTGCAGGGTGCATGCCTGCCTTCTCTAGAGGCTAGTATTGTTCCTGCTCTTGAAGATTTCAGGCTGCTTTTGTTTCGATTAGGCGATTAGGCTGCTATGTTTAATTTTCTCTTCTTTGTTTTTGCTGTAAATTTGTGGTATTCCAGCCCAATTTATTTCCTGTTTTTAGATCTTGCTCTTTCTTTCCATAATTCAGCAGGTTGCCCCGATATAGATTTCTTTTAACTTGGGTTGTAGAAATTTTTGCTGTCTTGTTCATGTGATAGCATACCATTTGTTTGTGTGTTTATATTTATATTTTGTATTTAAATATTTTCTACAGATATTGTAATATCATGAATGGTGCCTAAAATCTAAAAAAAGTATTAAGTAAATTAGTATTATTACGTCGTTGCATGTTAAGCTATTCGTACACAAAATGTGAGGAATTCATCCAATCTAAATTGGAGGAAATCTTTGTCCACTTGCCCTATGACCATGTGCATGTTTGTTAGTAAAGTACACTTGTCTAATGGACAACACACGAGACTCCCGGCACTAGGTATTTGGAGAGGGTCACTTGTATAGACTATTATCTTGTGTGTCTGTGTTTCGAACCCATTGCACTCATGTCACAATGGAGTAACATTATTGTTGAATTAGTTTATAGGTTAATTACAAGCACACTCCTGAAACTATAACTTAGTATTATTATACCCCTTAAACTCTAAAACGTAACAAATTAACTCATAAACTATCAATTTGTATCAATTAATCTCTTATAAATTCTCAAATCGTTTATGGATTCTCAATTGTTGAGAATCTAGACAAATCGTTTATGGATTCTCAATTGTTGAGAATCTAGACAAACAACTTTACAATAGCTGGAATGATCCCCGCTCCCCACTTTGCGAGCAATTATTCAGTTCTCCTCAAGCTCTTAAGTTGGGGATTAATTTTTCCCACTCCACCTTACTTTTTGTTCAAGTTTCAAGTGGCTCCTACTTTCCATGAAAGCCTACATCACCAGGTGTTTTACTCCAATGGAACTGAGCCTTATAATTCTCCATGAACCTTTGAAAAGTTAAGCCATTGCGTTGCGTGGGTTTGAATTTTCTTAGCAAAACGTGGCAGTTGTCTATAATCAGAAGCAATAGACATCTCTTAATGAATCATGGCATGACTCCACAAAATATCTATAACAAGCATCTTTAGTAAAATTCACAAAAGCATATCGATGGTCATAGGTCTTCATTTTTTAAAATTGTTGAGTAAAAGCATAAGTTAAAAGCCCACTGAATAATAAAGCAGTTGAAGCATGAAAATAATATAAAAAAGTTTAGCTAAAAGTATAAGCCATCTGAGTTATCTCAAAGCATTTGATATATGAGGGATAATCCATAAAACAAAACTATTATAGTTTATACAGTTGAAATAAATCTCTTGATGCTTGTAAATTGCACTTCTCCAAAGTAATGTAAAATACTTCAAATCTTTAAAGGGAAGATTATTCATAGCTTTCCTTATATCAAAACCTTCATTGTTTCATTAACATGGTAAAACTTGTTTACTGTGCCCATTATATCAAAACCGTCATTGTTTCATTAACATGATAAAACATGTTTAATGTGCTCATTATTTCGTATCAAAAGTGATTTACCCTTTCATTAGTAAACCTCTATGTGCTCGTATCCAGTAGTGGTACATCTTGAGGTGGGACTATCACCCATCTCTCAGGACATAGACATCTTAGAGCAAACAGTCAATGGCGATCTTGGGGATGTCTCCTCTATAACATTATGTCATGCTTCCAGCGTATTTTAAATCCTCCGGTGTAGGACCTTCGAAAATGACACATATTAGCCTCAAATATATATTCCAAATAATATTCATATCATTAAGTTCATGTGTTTGCTTAGTATGATAGATACAAGGCTTATCATTGAAATATGGTAATTATACTTAAAAGATATCAAAGATAAAACGTCTGTATTGAAAGCATTTCAATTATGCAAGTTTATAGTAAAGAAAATCATTTATATAGAAAGTACAATAGAGTTACTCCATTACTCACCTTAGTCTTTAATCACCTTTTTAAAGTTTTCTTATGATCCTTAATTTAGTAATCCTCAAGGTCTTATGCATTGATTAATAATGGTCCTACACAATTAAGGTATGCACAAAAAAACATAAACATAGAAGCCTTTAAGAAGCAACTTAAGGTTCTCATTATCGTGTATTAACAATGCAAAGGTGTATTGGAGACTAAGTGAAGAGATTGTGTAAGTTATTTCATAAATGTAGACACTTGGGGTAAAGGTGTTAACACTTGAAGGTAAGGTGTCAACACCTGCACAGAGGTGTTAACACTTGGGCAAAAGATGTCGACTCCTGAAATGAAGGTGTCAACCGCTTTTCATAGAATACAAGTCTTGGAACTCAAGAATGTTGAAGGTATAAATTCTTTTTTAACAGTGAGCTTAGATTCAAGTTCTTGGTTCAGAGGTGTCGTCTCGTAAACACAGGGTTCGACCCCTGCATAAAGAAAGTAATTCGGGACAACAATAGGGTGTCAAATTTAAATGAGCATAACTCACTCATCTTAACTCAGATTTTGGTCCACAACCTATCACTAGAAAGGTATTGAAGTCTATTTTTCAATGGCTTTAGATTGATAGCAAAAATTTGACTATTAAAAGACTTATGGCCAAAAATGTAGAGATTGTCCAAACAGAATTATCTTGCACAAGGTCAAGTATCAAAATGAAAAACCCAAAATCTCCAATAGAATTTCATGGTTCTAACATTAGGTAAAACAATATCATAACATGGTAATACCACAAAAGATCTTCAAAACAAGTTGATGAAAAGGATTTCCAAAATCCTCATAGAACACTACCTTTCAAAATCAAGGTCTTGATTAAGCATGGTCTTCTTTCAAAACATAAATCCCCCAGTTCTTATCATAAAAGGGTTTTTATAGGATTTTCTAACCGATTAAATACATGGGTATGAACACATAAATCAGTTATATACCTTGGTCAAGAAAGGTTGAAGTCTTATATGAATTTCTTTCACTTTCTCTATACTTTGCTTTACTTTTTATTTAGCCAGACACCATAACACACACATTCACTCTCTCTTTCTTTTTCTCTCTTTCTCCATCCACAGTGAAGTGCTCAAGAGATACACACTGAACAATACAAAGTCTTGCACCATATATAACTATAGAGTAAGTATGAGCCTTATATAAGGTGAGGTGTCAACTTCACATTTAATAAGACCATAAGTCATCTTTCACTAACCCAATATCTAATTATGTAATTAATCTTAATTAAGTATACTTACACATATTTATTTCCTTTATCTAGATCAAATATACTTAATTTAATTAATACTAATTAGTATAGTTAATCACACTTACCTTTAATTAATCAAAATTAGATATTTACATAAAAATTTGTTCAGGCTCAATTAAATACTAATGGTTCGTAGTGTTACATTTAACAGCTCGAAAAAACTCCAT
Organism: Euryodendron excelsum; assembly: GCA_033060915.1. Lineage (NCBI taxonomy): Eukaryota > Viridiplantae > Streptophyta > Magnoliopsida > Ericales > Pentaphylacaceae > Euryodendron > Euryodendron excelsum. The sequence continues at coordinate 21,995,773 of CM065386.1, forward strand.
TCCTAGAGTAATTGTTAGGATCAAGCGCTTACCAATGCACCAAAAGCAATTGCTGTTAGTCAAGGCGCAACTTTATTTCTTTAAACCTTCACAGTAGCCAGCGCCCCATTTTGACTGCGTGGATGTGGTAGGATGCTGGACTTGGCCCTCCTTGCCTCCGCCCAACAATTGCCTCACTAGCACCTGCTCGCAAGCAACTTGCCCTTCAGGAGAGTCGAACCCATGACCTGCTCTGATACTAATTGTTAAGATCAAGCGCTTACCACTGCACCAAAAGTAATTACTGTCAGTCAAGGTGCAACTTTATTTTCTTAACCTTCACAATAGCCAGCACCCCGTTTCGACTGCGTGCACGCTGCAGGGTGCTAAAGTTGGCCCTCCCGGCCTCCGCCCAACAGTTTGTGTTGGTAACTTTGACAGATACTATCCATGACAATGAAAATGATAGACAAGAATGGACACTACAATAAATTTAGGTTATAGCGGCGCACTTTTCCTGGAGTTTTAGAAAAACACCATTGTATGATATAAAATGCCGGCGCTTTTCTAACTCCACCATAAAGTATGTAAATAAAACAATGCCCATATCTTCGGTTCGACGACCGGCAAGTGCAACAACCCTGTTTTATGTGTTACTATTACGGTGCTTAATAAAATGCCGTTGCAAGGTTAAAAAAAAAAAAAAAAAACAAGGCTATTGCTTTGATTTTGGAGGCAAATATTTCACCCAAAAACCTATAGCGCCTCTTTCTCTTTCTGTATAGCGCCTCTTTCCCTTTCTGATGTTTACATGTCCTCTCTCTTACTCTCTCTTGTCCTTCACTGTGACGACAACCCCTGCCTTCCTCGATTTTGTCTGGCTTCAATAACCCTGACTCTTCCTTGTGAAATCGATGGTACTAAAGTTTGTGAGAGTCGATATTGAATGCTTTTGCGATTTGATTTGGAGTTGCTGTGGAATTGAGAGTTCAGTGTGAAACCCAATCGATTTTGAGTCACTGGTACTTAAGTTGTTGAAGTTGCTTCTTTAAGAAATCGATGCCAAAAGCTTTTACAGTGTGAAATCGCTGTGGAATCAGGAGTTCTTGCTTTTGGAGTGCCGACTTCTGATCTACTAGTGGCACCATTTGTTTTAAAATTTCTGGTGTTGAAATTGCTGGTGCTGAAAAAATCTTGCTCTGTAGTGCTCAAGTAAGCTTGGAGTTAAGGTGAGTTTCGGTCTTCCCTTTTTGATGAGCTTGCTCTATGATTGTTTGGTTATGTGGGTTGGGTAAGCATTGTTTGATAAATTGCCTTTATGAGTGGTTATGTAATGGTTTTCTTTTTAATTGATATGAGAAGCATCTTTGTTACTGTGGAAAAATGAAGCCTGCCTTGGAAGCTTGTTATATCTAAAACTTTGTGCTTTTGTCTTAATGTTATGTGGTAATGTTACTTTTCTTTGGAAATGGAATTTTATTATTTATATATTTATTTATTTTTCCAGTTTCTGTTCATGGGTTCTTGAATAGTGTTGCCTTTTGGAACTTTTGTATTTCATCTATGCTTTGATTCATGGTTTCTGTTGGCTGAAAGAGTTTAAGATAGATTGAACTGTCCAAATTGTAGAACTAACTAGTGGATTTTCCAGGTTTCGGCTAGCCAAATTTTCAATTGAATCAAAATAAAAATGATCACATAGCTTATACCTAATGTATAGTTTGTTTAGTCTAGTTAGTTTTCTTATTTTGAAAATTGAAATTTTTTTAAGTTCATTAAAATGTAAACTCAGACGATGCTCACGCCACAATGCACTGTAGCCATAAACTTACTACATAAGCCCTTTGTATAAAAAAAAAAAAAATAATATTACCCATTAAAAATCAGAGTGACCAAAACAACAAGGTCAAGTGTGCCTATCTATATGGAAGTCACCTCATCTTCATGCCAAGTCAAAGTGATCTGGCTTCAACATATTTCCATCTCACTATATATTGAAATCAATAATCAGACTATACAAGTGAAGGGAATTTATAACTGAAATGGAGAATATTCAAAATGAAACAATTGTGACAAACTCATTGTCCTAGTGGGAAGACTTAGTTACTTTGAGCCAAATAAAGTAGTTTATTTACTACTATAAATTCTCTGTACATGATTTATGTGTTGTCCCTCCCTCTATCCTCATAGCCTGCTGCTTACTACTCAAAATGGAAATGGTTTATGTGTTATACAGTGAAATTAAGTCACATTGATGAATATGGCATTTTTGAAAAATGCTGCTACAAGTCTAAGGTATCCCGGCATTTATAGAAAACACCGTTACAAACTAATGAATACGGTGTTCTTTACATACCTATTCTATGTCGGTACATATACAAAGAAAATGTGCTTTTGATTTTATTTTTTTTTATGTATATTAACCAGGAGTTGGGATTAAAATTTGTATGTTTGCCCTATTGAGCTACATTTCTTCTACAAGAATTGCATTCATTCATGTAGAGTGGCATTATATTACCATGTGCATGTATTAGAACTCCATATGTTTGGGATGTCATGTAAGATGGCTTTAGATTACTTATGTTTGTATTTTTCAGAGTTGGGTTGAGGACCCTATCATGGATAAGAGTTGGATGAATTTACCAAGGCTGGAGGTAAAATATATTCAAGGGGTTATAGATTTTATGGAGGTTACAAAAGCTTATGTGCAAAAGCAGAGCAAGGATGCAAAAGCAATGGTGTGTCCATGTAAGGAGTGTCGAAATGTCAATTTGGTGGATATAGATTTGGTGACAGATCATCTCATTGCAGTTGGGTTTTTGCCAAGTTACATTCGTTGGATTTTTCATGGGGAAAAATCAGTACCTATGGAGTTTGGTAATGAAAACAGTGGGTAGGGTGATATGGGCAGGCGTGATGAGATGCAAGAAATGTTGCATCATGCATTTGGCATATTTCCGCCAAGCCCCACTCGCAATATCAATGCTAATGATTCGTATAGCACTAATGTACATGGTCCAGATGAAGAAACTAATAACTTTTTTATGTTGTTGAAGGAAGCTAAGCGAGAGTTGTACCTAGGGAGCTAATCTCATTGTTGTTGTTTATTGTACGATTGATGCATATTAAGTGCCTAAGTGGGTGGAGTAACAAATCGTTCACCTTGTTGCTTAAGTTGTTAAAGGATGCCTTTACTGATGGTGAAACCTTACCAAATTCTTTTAATGTGAGCATGAAACTATTGGGAGGTTTGGGCCTTGATTACCATAAGGTTCATGCATGCCCTAATGATTGTATGGTATATTGCGGGGCGAATCTTGAAGGTGTTGATTGCAGAGTTTGTTATAGGTCTAGATACAAGCAATTTGAGGGGGAACCCAACGAAGATAACAAAGAAAATGATAAAATTTCACAAAAAGTTGTGAGGTACTTTCCGTTGATACCTAGGCTTAAAAGATTATACATGTCCTCCAAGATTGCTTTTTTAATGAGATGGCATGCAGAGAACCCTGCTTCTGATGGGGTACTCAGGCATCTAGTTGACTCTGGTGCATGGAAACATTTTGACCAATTTTATCTTGATTTTGCTTAAGAGCCTTGTAATGTTAGGCTTAACTTAGCATTTGATGGTTTTAACCCATTTCGAACAATGAGCATTTCACATAGTACTTGGCCCGTTGTTGTGATAACATACAATTTACCCACCTGGTTGTGCATGAAGCAGCCTTACATGATGTTGTCATTGCTTATTAATGCGTCTCAGGCACCAGAAAATGATACAGATGTATACTTCAGCCTTATTGTGGACGAGTTGAAGGAGTTGTGGGATAAGGGCGTTGAAACTTATGATTCATCAACCAATGAAATGTTTCCAATATATGCATTGTTGTTGTGGACAATTCATGATTTTCCTGGATATGCATATGTGTCGGGATGGAGCACTAAGGGTAAATTGGCTTGTTCTTGTTGTCACGTGGAGACTCATTCTCGTTACCTGTATAAAGGGAGGAAGACCTGTTATTTGGGGCATTGTCGCTGGTTGGGTAAGGATCATAAATTTCGACACGAGCGGATGTCCTTTGATAAAAGAACTGAAATTAACACTCTTGCACCAACTCGATTATCTGGGTCAAAAGTGTTAGCTATGTTTCTAGCCAACTATAAGAACAAATATAAAAAGCAGGATGTAGAGAGTTCGAAGGCTAGAAAAAAAAAAAAAGGAAGGCACACCAAGATGATGATGATGAGGATCACGACTCAATGTATAATTGGAAAAAGAAAAATATTTTTTTTGAATTGCCATATTAGAAGTATAATTTGATATGGCATAATCTCGATGCAATGCATATTAAGAAGAATGTTTGCGATAATGTGTTATACACGATATTGAATGTTGATGGCAAAGGGAAGGATAACTTAAATGCTCGTAGAGACCTTGAACAAATGGGGATTCGAAAGGCATTGTACCCCAAAAAATGAGCCGATAACAAATATGATTTGCCTCCTGCTTGCTTCACAATGGGCAACACAGAGAAAACTAAGTTCTTAAACATGTTGAAAAATGTGAAAGTTCCTGATGCTTATGCTTCCAACATTTCACGTTGTGTCAATGTAAAACAAAGGACTATATTTGGGTTGAAAAGTCATGACAATCATGTACTGATGGAGTAACTACTTCCAATAGCAATATACAAAACCCTTATTAAGAAAGTAAGTGGGCCACTGATAGAGTTATGAAATTTCTTTAGGCAGTTGTGCTCAAAAGTCCTAAATGTTGATGACTTAAATGGTCTTCAATCTAGTATTGCGCTCACACTTTTCCATCTAGAGAGAATATTCCCACTAGCCTTCTTTGACATCATGGAACATTTACCTATTCATTTAGCAAAAGAGGCTAAGATTGGTGGTCCTGTACAATACCAATGGATGTACTATGTTGAGAGCTATGTGAATAGACTATGCTTCGAATTGAACTTCAATGCTTATTTTTCTATTTCATGCACCCATTTAACATTGAAAACTATCTATAATGTGTACATACTTTATCTAGGTACCTTAAGACTCTAAAATCATATGTGCGTAATCGAGCACGCTCGAAGGGCTCTATTGCAGAAGGGTACATGGTTGAAGAATGCATGACATTTTGTTCTCGGTACTTGGACAACATTGAGTCCAAGCTAAAATGACCCATAAGGAATTATGATGGTAGTGGCAATTCTGATCAAGTAGGGGGTCATCCTCAAGGGAAAGAAAAATGGTTTGTTCTTACTAATATACACAAGAAACAGGCTCATCGACATATCCTATTTAACACTGATGCAGTTGTCTCGTATCTAGAGTAAGATACATGAATTTATTTTTATACATAATTTGAACCCATAATGCATTGACGACCGTTCTAAAATATATAAGGAGCATCGCAATTTTATCAAACAGAACAATCATCGTCTTAGAGATCATGAACTTGATCGCATGCATCATCAAACGTTTGTATTTTGGTTTCAAAACCATGTAAGCCGTATATCTTACACATATATATACTTTAATACACGTTCAACAATTTTCTCATTATTTCTTGGTTTCGTTAATGTAGGTCCAGAATCTACTAAATGCGGGAAATATGCAATTGTCTAATGAGATTGTAGAGCTGGCATTAGGTCCTCGAGAGAAAGCTACTCGATTTAGTGTCTATGTCATCAATGGAGTTAAATATCATACGAGAAAGGTTGGGTTGAGAAGAAAAACGCAGAATAGTGAGGCTATGCTAAAGGCAAAAACTAATAGTTATGCAAGTGTTAGAGATGTGAATCCTCAGGAAGGAGATGCCATATACTACGGTATCTTGCGTGATATAGTGGAACTATATTACTCACCTAACCATAAGTATGTGTTATTCAATTGTGACTGGATTGATAACAATAGTGGATTGATAGGGGAAGATGAATTTGGCTTCACGCTTGTTAATTTCAAACATCTGTTGTACACAACAGAACATGTGTCCAATGAGCCATTTATATTAGCAACTCAAGCCCAACAAGTGTTTTACGTGCAAGATCCAGTTGAAGAATATTGGAATATTGTACTTAAAATGAAACCTAGAGACTTGTATGAAATGTGTCAACCATTGTCGATGCGGGATGGAAGCATAGAAGACATTCAAGTGGATGGAATTGGTGAGCAACAATTAAATGTGATAGCCTACACACATAATGAGGACATGGGTTGGGTTAGGGAGGACTTACCTGGCATAATTGTTGATGATAATGCTGACGATGATGATAATGATGAGGACATGGAATAATATGAGGACCGTTTGCCTTTTTTTTATTTTTGATTGATAGTTGTACTAAATATTGATATGAATGAACTTTCATTTTGCCAACTGCATAGAGCATTTTAAATTTCACGCTAGTAATGATGTCATCTTTCGTGTTCCAAGAATTTGGTGTCAATAATACTTAACACAATGTGGTACGCATATTTTGCCCTATGTTCTTCATTTAGGCTGCAATGTCACAGCGGTCCATTGGATGAGATAATTGCACTAAGGATGTTCCACTTTAGAAAGGGAGGATGCCTGACCCACCTCCGACTTGGTATCCACTTGGGAGTGTTGTAAGGGCATCTGCCCAGCTTGAACGTACCAGCTCGGGTTCACAAGGGCCAAACTCTGATTATGAAGTAGTCCATTTATCTTATAAATGTAATCCATTAGATGTTTCATGATTGGTAATGTATGTTACATGTATAAGTAGTAGCTCGGTGCAGACACAAGGCAGAGGGTCTATTTATATGCATGGTTCTTGGGATAAGAGTAAAGATGATGGTAAAATAGAAATTGTTACCAACAAGAGAGGACAACTTATCATGGCTAAGCATTCTGCACTTGCTTCTCATTAGGGGTGTTGGCTCGGGATGGTACGCTTGCACCATTGAATTATACTAGCTGGAAATGGGTCCCAAAGCACTGCAAAAAAATGCTATAGGATGAGATATTGGTAAAAATGATTTATTAAAAACATCCTTATTTGTGTACATTTTTTTAAATCATTCATATTTGTCTAACAACACTAATGGCTACACATTGTAGGCAAATACAAATGCAAATCAATCAATGAGGAAATACTTCATGCAATCTATGAATAAAAAGTGGAGAGACTAGAAGGCTGAAGCTAAGAAAGAGGGATACAAGCCCTTTAATAATGATGCAGATAGATTAGCTCATAGGCCTTCAAGAGTTATCGAGCAACAGTGGCGGTGTTTAATTTACTTTTGGGGTACTCGATTAGCACAGGTACAATGCGCAATATTATCTAATTTGTTTTATACAATTTAGAGCATATTTTCTAGATATGACTAATTCATAGTTTAAGTAATAGAATATGAATGACAAAAACAAGCAAATTCGGGGGAAGCAAATACTGCTACACACAACGGGCCGGACACCACATTGTGTGAATGAGCATAAGGTTTAAATGATGTCATTTTTTTTTTTGCTTAGTCATCTTACAATTTGAACTTTTTATTTAATGTTGAATGCGTTAGCTATGTATTAATTAGTTCTAATGGCAGGAGAAGCAAAAGAGAGATGCGTCGCCATCTCGAAGGGAAATGTTCATCATTACACACACAAAGAAAGATGGTAAACCAGTAAATGATGCTACTGGTGAGGTCATGGTATGTACAATTGGTCAATTTTGTGAAATTGTGTCTTTATATTAGATGTATGATATTATGGTACTAGGGATAACCATTTGTGATTGTGAGAGTGGATCCCATTTGTTCGCAGATAATAAATTCTAGATTATAAATGTTATTAAGGTGGATTTAAGAAGAAAAAAAAAAAGAAAAAGACTTAGGCTATTTTTATGCTGCTTCCTTTGAGTTGACGTTCTCACCCAGTTGAGTCTAATTCTAACATAGCATGTGCATCCAAAGAGAATACCTTAATGGCCAAAATCCATGGAAGCTTCTTTAAGCATTAACGATTACACTTATTTAATTTGTAGGCAAAGTTGAAAGAGTTGAGGGAATCTAACAGGGGGAATAGTGAAGCATGTACTGAGGAGGAGATTTTCACACAAGTGATGGGACCAGAGCATCCTGGACATGTCCGAGGGTATGGCTTGGGACCTACTCCAAATCAGGTATTTGGTGGACCTAGCAATGGTCAGTCACAATCCTCAAGTCAGGCTACCACATCTCCACATGTAGAGTAGCGACTACAATCACTTGAATCTTTTATCGAAACACAGAATGAAATTATTAAGCAGATGGCAAGGGCGTTGCAGGCTTGTGGGATCCCAGTTGATTTGGATGCCCTATCTTCAGGGCTAGCGCCTCACAAACAGGTAAAGTATAATATCTGTTTATGTTGATTTCAAACATGTTCATTAATTTGTAGATATCTAAAGTTTCATATGTACTTTTGAAGCTTTTTTCTCTTTCTAGCTTAAGCCATATGTGTTGCGCCCAGATTTTTCGCACTCGAGGAATACTCACCCAAGCGGGAAAAATGCTGTACTCTCTCGTTAGAACTCACCCTCCTAGAAGAATGAGTGCGACTAGGTTTGAATTGAAAACAGGTTTGAATAAAGGGCTTTTTGAAAAAGATTCGGAGTCGCCACCTAACTTGATTAAGGTGAGTTAGGTCACCTAAAACTAAGAATAATTCGAAGACTACGCTTAGGGTTTTTAGAAAACAGTTTTGAAAACATCTCCTCAAGAGAGGGTTTTTAAGAAAACAGGTTGTTTGGCAACCTTTAGAAAACATTTAGCCCTTTTTAGAAAAATAACTCCTTTTTGGTCTTTGAAATCAGTGATTCTAGGTTCGGAGGTTGGTTACGTGTAGGGAAGACGCACTAAGCTATCACCCTACCCCGCCCTTTCGGTACCTACATGTCAATCTACCCTAGATTCACCTATGAGAGTCTTTAACTAACTATAGTTCAACCCTATTTACTTTTAGAAAAACAATGTTTGAAAAATATGATGCATGATATGCAAGTGCAAACTAAGAGAATTGGAAAATAGAAATTGATTTGAAAGGAAATTGATTTGATTTGAAAATAGATTTGAAGAAATAGAATTGAAATTGGAAAGTTTGAAAATTGAAAGTAGAAATTTGAAAATATAAATTTTGGAATTTTGAAAATAGATTGGGAATTTGAGATTTGAAAAGATTTTGGAAACTACACCCATGAGGGTGGAATTGAAAGTTTGAAAAGTATTGTGACCGCACCTATGAAGGTTGCCTACGTATCCCTTTGGGGGAATCAGGTCAGTCGTAGTTCGGACCAGAGTCCGATTAAAAATAGAAGGGTGGATTTGAAGAGAGAGATTGGATTGGAAGAAAGAGATTGAATTGAAAATGGGATTTGACTTGAGATTAGAAAAGGAGATTGGAAATTAAAATTGGAAAGATTGGACTTTGATTTGAAAAGATTGATTTTTGGAAAGACTTGGTTTTGGAGAGATGGAGGTTTAGGAAACCTAGAGTTAGGAAAAGCTTGACTCAACTTGGAAAGTTTAGGAGATTAGGAAAGGTTGGATTTAGGAAATGTTTGAATTAGGAAATGTTCGATTTAGGAAAGTGTCATTTTTGGAAGGTTTCGAAATTAGGAAAGTTTTCATTTTAGGAAAGTTTTGAAATTAGGAAAGTTTTGAATTAGAAATGTTTTGAATTAGGAAAAGTTTAGTTTAGAAAAGACTTAGAATTTAGAAAGTTTCAAGTTAAGAAAGTTTTGAATTTTGGAATGTTTCGAAAAAGGGAAGTTTTGAAAGTGGGAAGTTTTGAAAACAAGGAAGTTTTGAAAATAAAAAAGTTTTGTTTTGAGAAAGGTTTGAAAAAGGAGAGTTTTCATTTTCGGAAAGTTTTTGAATTAGGAAAGTTTTGAAATAGGGAAGTTTAGAAAAGCGGAAAGTTTCGTTTTAAGAAATGTTTGAATTAAGAAAAGTTTCAACTTAAGAAAGTCTTGAATTAAGAAAGTTTTGAATTTAGAAAAGTCTTAGATTTGGAAAGATTTGAAGTTTAAGAGAGTTTAGAATTTAGAAAGTTCTAGGTTTAGAAAGATTCAACTTAAGAAAGTTTTAAATTTAGTAAGTTTTGAATTTAGGAAGCTTAGAATTTTAGAAAGATTTGAAATTTAGAAAGTTTAGGATTTAGAAAGCTTTAGAGTTTGAATTTTAGAATGTCTTGAAATTAGGAAAGGTTTAAAAGCTTATATTTGAAAAGTTAAGATTTGAAAAGAGGGTAGAATTAGGAAAGGGTTGGATTAGGAAAGATTTTTATGTTCAAGTTTTGGAAACTTAAGATTTAGGAAAGTGAAAGTTTAGGAAGGATTCGAATTTAGGAAAGATTTGGATTTTGAAACTTAAGGAAAGATTTGAAGTTTAGGTTTAGGAAACTTATGGTTTAGGAAGGTGGGAAATTAGGAAAGATTTGGATTAAGAAGGGATTGGACTTGGTTTCTAAAAGAGAAAGGTTGGATTTTGTTTCCACAAACGGAGGACGGGATCTAGTTTCCTAAACGGGGAGATTTGATTTGGTTTCCTAAAGGGAAGATAGAATTTGGCATGGATTTGGAAAGGGAAATTCTAGAAACCTTAGATTTGGAAAATTATTGTTTTGACGTAGAAAAGTAGTTTTGGAAAGGTGTATAGTTTTGATGTAGAAAACAAGAGGTTTTGGAAACCTAGGTTTGGGGCAAAGTTTGAAAATCATGTTTTTGGAAAGAAAAATTAGGGTTTCCTAATTGTAGGTTCTAGGGCTTGACTTGGGCTCTAAGGAAAGAATTTTTGGAAAACGTGTTTTTGGAAACGAAGGTTTTCTAGAAGGGAATCCTAGGGAGGAGTTTTTTTGGAAAGCATGTTTTTAGAGAGGGAATTTTTGGAAAAAGATTTTAGGAAAGAGGGAGTTTCTAGAAGAAAAATTTTGGGAAAAGAGTTTTTGGAAAGAGTTGCGGGGAATGTTTTTAGAAAGTGGATTTTGGGGAGAGGATTTTGGAAAGGAGTTGAAAAAGAGAGTTTTGAAAAAGAGATTTTGAAAGGGAGTTTTTGAAATCAATTTTGAAGAGGGGAGTTTTAGGAAAGTATGTTGAAAAAGAGATTTTTAGGAAGAGATTTTTAAAGAGAGTTTTTAGAAGGTGTAAAAACGTCTCACTTTCCTAAAGCGATTCTAGCCATAAGAGGGCTAGAACCACTTTAAGAAAGTGGTTTTGAAAACAAAGTTTGAAAATATAGGCCAAAAGGCCACTTTTAATATAACACTTTCCTAAAGCAACCCTAGCCATGGAAAGGCTAGAATCACCCTAGAATTGTGGTTTTGAAAACAAGTTTTTGAAAAAGAGATTTTAATGCAAATTTTGAAAACAAGTTTGAAAACGGTTTTGAAAATGAGTTTGAAAACGAATTTTGGAAGATGCAAGACTATGATATGCACAATGCAATTTGGGGTCGTGAACATACAAGGTTAAGGCTTCACCACATAATCAAGGGGGACCTACGTGGTCTTTGGTTAGACTATAAGAAAGCCCCCGACACGGTGACTCTCCAATAGTCCAATCCTACACATGGACCGGGAATCCCCTTGTTTCAAGCATGCAAAGAAAGGGGGGGAAAGAGATGGGGGATTAAAATAGAGAAAACCCAAGTGGGTTGGAGAGAGAAGAGAGAGGGGGGAAGTGCGGAAATTTAAATAGGGAGCCTACCTTGTTTCTTGTTTATTTGCGCGCCGTGCGGTCTTCAATCTTCGGTCTTCGTCTTGATCTTCTTCTTTAGTCTTCAAGGGTTGTCTTCAAGCTTTAGATGGCAGCTCTTCAAGTCTTCAAAGGATGTTTGAAGGTTAGGGTATGAGTGTATGGAGGAGTGTATGAGTGTATAGGAGGCTAGGGTTTGTTTAGGGGCTAGGGTTTGGAGAAACCTAAGGAGGCTAGGGTTTTGGAGGTGCTCGAGCTCTGTATATCGAAATATAGGATTCTTAGGTTAAGTTTGCAGACCCCTTTCACGTTGATCGAGACTCTGTATTTATAGAGGGAAGACAAGCCTGGCGCCTGTTGCAGTGGTGCCAGGGCAAAATTTACACTGGCGCCACTAGTAGTGGCGCCAGCCATTTAGGAAACAATTAAGGTCGGCAAGCAACGTATCTTTGACTAGATTTGGGCGCCTGTACTAGTGACTACCATGTAAACTTTGGCCTGGCTTCACTAAGAGTGACTCCGAAAAGTCCGGGAATGATTTGAAGGAGTCAGGAGTGACCCGGAAGACCGGAAAGGAGCAGGTACACTTAAAATTGTGTCCTGGAGGTATTTGACTTGAAATGTGAGGGTAAGATGTGTCGGAAAGGTCGACCAGGCCTTTAGGGGCAAAACGGTCAACCGGACCAGAAAACTATCGGGACAGACTTAGACTGTCCCAGAAGAAGACTTGGGATCTGGAAACATTATTTAGAATGTTCCCAGAGGTTTCCGGTTTGATTCCCAGAGCCGGTGTGGTCGGAAAAGGAGACCGGCCCACTAGGGGCAAAACAGTCATTTTGCACCGGGTTTGCCGGAACTGACTCGGAATAGTCCGAAAAGGTAAAGGAAGGTTGAGAACACTATAAAAAGTGTTCCCGGGTCATTACCGGTTTGATACCCAGAGCCGGTGTGGTTGGAGAAGGAGACCGGCCCTCTAGGGGCAAAACGGTCATTTTGTACCGGGTTTGCCGGAACTGACTCGGAATGGTCCGAAAAGGTAAAGGAAAATTGAGAATACTATAAAAAGTATTCTCGGGAGGTTACCGGTTTAATACCCAGAGCCGGTGTGGTTCCCGGGGCGTTCAGATGCCTAGGGGCAAAATGGTCATCTTGACCGAAAAGTCTCGGAAAAGGTCCTAAGGGTAGTTTGGTCATTTTTCACCGAAGTGAGATAATAGACACTGGTGTTGACCTGGGTTTTGAGTGTTTCCGCCACTCTAACGGTGTGAGTATTTCCGTTACTCGGACGGGGTTGACGATTTGAGAGTACTTCCGCTACTCTAACGGTTCTGTGAGTATTTCCGCTACTCGGACGACTCCGTGAGTACTTCCGCTACTCTAACGGTTGAGTATTTCCGCTACTCGGACGGCTCTGTGAGTATTTCCGCTACTCTAACGGTTGAGTATTTCCGCTACTCGGACGGCTCTGTGAGTATTTCCGCTACTCTAACGGTTGAGTATTTCCGCTACTCGGATGGCTCTGTGAGTATTTCCGCTACTCTAACGGGTCTATGAGTATTTTCGCTACTCTAACGGTGGAGTATTTCCGCTACTCTAACGGTTGTGTGAGTATTTTTGCTACTTGGACTGTCTCGAGGAATAAACTGTCTCGAGAGAGAAATTGGAAAGGGGTCTTATCGTCTCCGAAGAGACGTGCCTGTGTTTTGAGTGTTTCCACCACTCTGACGGTTGTGTGAGTGTTTCCGCCACTCTGACGGTTTTGTGAGTGTTTCCGCCACTCCGACGGTTTTGTGAGTGTTTCCGCCATTCCGACGGTTTTGTGAGTAGTTTTGCTACTCAGACTGTCTCGAGGAATAAACTGTCTCGAGAGAGGGATTGAAATTGGAATAAGAAAGGACAATGCCCCTAAGGGCATTTTGGTCATTTTGCCTCTATTTGGGCCTGACAGGCCTGCGAAGCGATGGAAAGATGGAATTTGAAACTAGAGAATTGGATTCGATAGGAGTATGCCCAAAATGACTTGAAAACAAGTCTGGACGGTGTGTAGACTGCCGAGCGGTCAAAAATGGGGTGCTTACAATATGCATCTCTCACAGAGTTATGCTTTTAGAAGGCAAAAAAGAGAAGTCATTAAGAAGTCATTGAAACTGCTTGTTTCTTACCAAAAGATATATAATAAAAAAATAAAATTTTGTTACTAGATTCCATAATTTCAGTTATTGGAAGTTTAAAAAAAAGGAAAGAAAAATGCTTACCTTTGTGGAACCAAAGAAACAATATCCCCAACAGGGAATTCTTTTGCTCCTGTTGCCTTTTATCTAGTTATAGTTGCCAATCTGGTATAAGTATTTGAACTTTGTTTAAAGAGCCACTTCTATTCCTGCTGCCTTCCAAGCAATTATAGTTGCTAAAAGAAAATCTTAACTGGTGATTTTAAATATGTTTGAAAGAACCATGAACATAAGTATCTGAACTTCCAACTTCTCTGTATGGTTGCCAAGGAATTGGGAATTCTTTTTGTCTCCTCAGTGGTCTGGACATCTTAATTGACTTATGAATATAGAATGCTACTTTCCTGATGCCAACTATTGCTAAGCTTGAGCACTGCCTACACTGCAAAACTAAGAAAAAGTAATTCATTTCTAGCATCAAAAATATTATAGAATTTGACATTGAAAAATGGTAATGAATGGAAACATTTACTGTTTTTGATGTCAGGTTGAAGTCCAATTTTGTTTTTCAAGTCCTTTGCATACTGTCCACGCCATGTAAAATGTAAAAGACATAATCATTAGAATGTCCACAGGCATGGAACTAATTCCTTATGGTTGGAGAAGACATTTCCATTTATGGCTTTGTAACCTGGTCGTTCAACCGAGTGTAGAGTACATTATCAATCGTTATATTTTGTGTAATAGGCTCCAGATTCATCCAGTGCACACATTAATGTAGCTGTTGGAAGTCTTCATGATAGTGACTCAGGGTTAGATACGCAAGTAGAAGTGTAGCCACAATAGCAAATGCAGGCACAGCAGCTACCGCAGGCACAAGTGTAGCCACAAATGCAAATGCATGCATAACAGGAACCGCAGGTGCAGTGGCAACCGCAAGTACAACAGAAATCACAAGTACAGCCACAGAGATCTCAGGTGCAGCAGTAACCGCAGGCACAATAGAAATCACAAGTACAGCCACAGAGAATGATCCACTCTTCAACAAATGAGGTAAAAATCTGGTATATAACAAAATCTGGTTTGGAAAATATAGCATTTTTTCTAATATTAGGACACTTCTAAGTTTTAAAATTCAAGTTTCGGCGTCTTCGAGCCCAAAATTCACGAAAGGTCTAGGAACAGCGTGAAACTTGGCATGTAGCACAGTTTAGGTGAGGTTGACATGTGGGGACAAACGGTACGGTCACCGGAGTCCCGGTTTGAAAGTTATAGCATTTTTTCTAATACTATAACACTAAGTTTCAAAGTTCAAGTTTCGGCATCTTCGGGCCCAAAATCCACAAAAGGTCTAGGAACGGCGTAAAACTTGGCACATAGCACAGTTTAGGCAAGATTGACGTGTGGGGACAAACGACATGGTTGTCGGAGTCCCGGTTTGGGAATTATAGCATTTTTTCTAATATTATGACACTTTAAGTTTTAAAGTTCAAGTTTTGGTGTCTTCAGGCCCAAAATCCACGAAAGGTCTAGGAACGGTGTGAAACTTGGCACCTAGCACAGTTTAGGCGAGGTTGACGTGTGGGGATAAATGGCACGGTTGCCGGAGTCCCGGTTTGGGAATTGTATAGTGTCCGTGTAGAACCAATAATTGAGCATGTGTCATTGCACTGAGCTCAAAATATTACCAACCAGTTATGAAGCGTATATACCAGTTTTACTTAAAATTGTTCATCAGTTTGTTGATTCCTAGAGCAAAGAGAAACTAGTTGATTACTAGAACAAGGAGGAAAGCATAGAACCATCCAAGACTTTTTTTTCTCTTTTTCTGGGTAAATGTAATTTTTGCCCTGCTTTAGTTGTGTAACTAAGATTGAATTGAAACGCATTGTCAAGATCGTTTCCAAATGTCATTTGCATACTTTCCAGTGATAGTTATTGAATGGTCAACTTCCTTCCTGAAGCGTACATTATGTGTGTTCCTGCAAACTGAGAATCATTGGTCATAGTATTGCAATATTGGAATGAATAATTATATAATTCGCTTTGTGGACTTGCCGTATATACTTCTTGTCCATTATCAGCAATACTACTGCTGCAAAGCATAAGCCACTTTTCAGTAAAAAATTTACCTTATATTGTCAAACAGATATTTGGTAGAATTGTAGATTTTGTTGTAATTTCTATATGGTGATGCTGTGCAGTCTCTAGAATTTCTTACTAAAGGAATTGTAGCTGTCACTGTGAAAATAGGAAGTTTCTACTATTTTTAAGTGTAATTTTTGTAATATATGTGGAGACAAGCTTAGTGGCATGTTAGTTTTTGTAAGAGATTCTTGTAGGACTTTTTTAGGTCCTGCAATCCCACAACTACTGTGTTATGTACTATACTAAGCCTCTGAAGCTTTTTTTGATAGGCATAAGATCTTTCCATATTCTGTGAAGGAACTCCAAATTTCCCTATTTGTTGGATGGATGGATCGATCTGAATCTATGCCCTGTTATTGAATGGAAACTGTCTAGCAAAGCTTCTACCATGGTTTATGTTCTAGAAATTGAGCCTTTCACCAAGTAGCAAACAAACCTACTATCAATCTTGGCATCATCCCAGTATTCCAAACAAAGAAACTAGAAAAGCTCATAATTCCCTAACCACTTCACAATGGACAAGTAAGTGATCCATTGATTCCCTGACTCTTTGCACGTGTAACCCCAATAAAAAAAGTTAACCTTAGATGGGTAGCATGATACCCCAATAGTTCTAACTTCCTAGACCTAGAACAAATCTATCTAATCTCATCCGTTCTCTTGCCTACTCCTTCCATGTTGTACAGGAGAGCTGTGAAGTCCACTACTGCTCCCATCTCCCAGTCATGGAAATCTCTACAAAATCGATTGTCCCACACCACTACATTTCCGTCTAGCCTAAAACAATTGCGACCATAGCATGTTGTTGGCATTTTGATTATGCATATTTGAAATTATTAATTAAATTATCATTTGGAGATATGTTATTTCCTATGGTTGGGGAGTGTATAATTGTTGGCATTTTGATGCTAATGTTTTACTTGATAGCTTGATGGTCATATATTTTACCATTAAAATTTATATTAACTTGAACGCAGGTGGACATGGTTACAGATTTTGGTTGGCTTGTGTTTAGATTTAGGATAATAAGGCAATCCTGAAATTTTAGGATAATGGGGTTGTGTAATCACATACATACATACAATATGCATATAGATATATATCTTGCAGTAGGTGTGACGGTAGGAGAAGTCACCGTCGAGACTGTACTCGTGCATGATCCACTTGGTCTTCTGACCACCGGGTGCTCTGCCCTTATAGAAAACAAGGGTTTTCTTCTTCCCAATTAGCAATACAGTACCGCCACTACTACTTGATGATGATGCACCACTGCTATTACTACTACTGCTGTAAACATCTTTGTCTTTTCCCATCGCTTTCCAATACCCAGCAATGCAATAGCACCACTACAAGGCTGCTCTGTTCGTTCTTACCCTTGCACCACTGCTACTCTTTGTGTCATTTGTACTCGATGACTGCATGGCATCGACAACAACATGCATTATTGAAGAATAGGAAAGACGTAAGTAAACAATGACAAGACCTTTTATTATTTCTAATATCTGGGTCTCAAAAGTACTCTTTTTACTGTTTCGTACTCATACCCATTCTGTTCATGGTCTTAACATCTTTTCAATTATAATTAAAATTAGGAAAGAAAAAACTAA
This sequence comes from Euryodendron excelsum, assembly GCA_033060915.1. NCBI lineage: Eukaryota > Viridiplantae > Streptophyta > Magnoliopsida > Ericales > Pentaphylacaceae > Euryodendron > Euryodendron excelsum. The sequence continues at coordinate 22,013,374 of CM065386.1, forward strand.
AGAGGAACATATAGAAGCACCATGTGTTTGGAGGAATTGCATCCATTTGATTTATACCTATTAGCCTTCTTTCTCTTCTCCAATCCTTCCATTTTTTGCTAGGGTAATATCTTTGGGCTTTTCTCTGTTTGTCTACCTTTTTTTTTTCCATCCCTTTTTTTTTTTACTCTTTTTCTTATAAAGTCTTGGTGGATCATGGCTACCTACAGATGCCATTACTGGATGACACCCCAAGAGGGTGAGTCCTAATTGAGCCATCTGCTTATGACCTAAGGAGAAGATATGTGCTTAATAGGAGGATGCCCATATTGACTCAAGGTTGATCCTCATGTTGATTTTGATAATAACCAAACCTTGTGTTATTTTACTAATGCATTTACTTAGTGTGCAGATTAGTAAAGTTTATAATTTGGACTTAAAATTCAGTTTTAAGTCTAATACTTGTCAAAGTGAATGCACAACAAGCTCAAGATCAAGCAATAAATTCTAAGAGCTATGCAATGAACCAAACAGAGCATTAATGCCTATTTCTACTTTAAACAGATTATTTGTATTCGAAGAGATTGAAGGTGTTCAAATAAGGCTTTCATCAAGTATACATAGACTCAATAAAGTTGTCTTGCATTCAGAAAGATTGAAGACTTCATTAGAGTGTGCTAAAGTTAGTTGAAGATGATTTGATTGTGAAGAGATTGAAAATTTCTCAAAAGAAGACTTCATCAAGTGTGCAAAAGGTCAATTTAAGATAATGTGATTGGAAGCTGCTAGAGAAGAAGATTCATATTGATTGCCTAATCTCTACATGGAATCCAAATGAAGAATTCTTCTAAGATATAAAGAATCAATGTAGACAATGTGTATGAAGAAATTTCATCAAGCTTACAAAAGTCTCATTGAAGTGATTTTAAAGAAGAAAGAAGAATTGCTAGCAAAGAGAAGAAATCGACAATGAAGCATTGTGAAGCTTTACATAATAGAGAAAGCTTGGCATTGAAAGAGATTGTTCTACAATGAAAGAGGAAACTTTGCAAACAAAGAAGAAGAGATCAAAGTCGATTTAATGAAGCTCTGACAGTTTGGAAATCAAGAAGAAATGAATACCAAATGAATGATTCAATCCAAATTGAATAAAAGTTATCTCTGATGAGTTAAAAAATTTTGATTAATTATTATACCCCAAAGAGAAGACTCCTTGAAGATCTTATACTATTGTTGAGATGAACTGGATCATTGTAAGTCAGAAAGCAGATTTTTGGGCAATGAGCTGACTCATGGAAATGAAGAGTCACCTCATGAAGACAGATGCAAATGACTTGAAGACAAAATGTGCAATGAGCCGACTCATGAAGACAGAAGCAGAAAACCTGAAGACCAAATGAGCAATGAGCCGACTCTTGAATATAAGAATCGACTCATGATGACTAAAGTAAGGTTTCTGTGCAAAGTGCCGACTCATAAAATTGAAGAGTCGCCTTATGAAGACAGAAGCAAAATGACATTAAGATAGAATGATCAATGAGCCGACTCATTAATATGAAGAGTAGACTCATGGCGACAATGGACAATATTTGGCAAATGCAGAATCAGAAGAGTCGATTCCTTAAGCTTGGAGTTGACCCCTGGATATAACAACTAGTTTTTCTAACGTTATAACGGACTGGACGTGCATTAATGAACCCCAACAACCTCCAATGGATGAAATCAATACAGGGGTTTATATACAAGCTTTCAGCTGCATTTATAACAAGAAGAGAGACAAGAAACAAGAATCCACTGACTGATCAACTAAAATTCCTGAACATTCTTCTTGTCTTCACTTTATGAGCTTTGATTGTATAATCCACTCTTGTTAGAGAGTTTGTAAGTTACTTGTATATCTTTATACACTTGTAAGTGAGAGTTTAAGAGTTATCTTGAGAAAAAAAAACTCTTGTAAGTTTGAGTGGAACTTGGACAAAATCACTTGGTGGCTGAAGAACTTGGGTAGTTCTTGTCTATAGTGAGCTGAGCACTTGGTCAATCAGCACCCATTTGTAATTGAAGATTACATAGTGGAGGAAAACTTCAAGGGGATCTTGGGGTAAGGACATAGACCACGGATTGTGGTTGAATCTCGGTAAATCTTTGTGTTCTTTTTATTGCTCTGTTTTCTTTTCTTCTACTGATTACATTGCATTACATATAGATTGATCACTGTTACATTGTTTAGATTAATTTTAATTAATCTTAATTGTTATTAATCTTTAAAAAATCCAATTCACCCCCCCTTTTGGATTGCCTTTTGGGCCAACAGCCCAAGGGTGAAATGGAGAATCCCTCACGGAGAGTCCCTAGAGGAGGGATCCTTGGCTAGGTCGAGGAGAGTATTTGCTGGTAGGGATGTTTATAAGCTGCAAATGATGAACATTTTGAGTTGATTCCAATTTACAGAGCAAATGCATTAAGAAGATAAGAAAATGATTTATTTGCTGGTAGGGATGTTTTTGCTCTTTCCAGACGTTCTCTTCTTTTTTATTAAGCTACAATGACACCATGTAGACAGAACATGAAATATGATCCATTTCAAACAAAAGCTGTATTATGCAATGTTCCAAGTGGGCTCCCCTTGAACTTAGACCATAGATCTTGCCTACTAGAAATTTTTCAAGAAATGCAATCATCATCAGTAGGAAAGGTTGGGAATTTTCTCAGATGGTACATTAGACTTCCCAAATGGTATATTAGACTTCTCATGGGTTATTCGTGAAATTTTAATGAATGATTGTTCAACTGATCTTTTGTTTTTCAATCAATTCATTTTGGCAGCAGTCTTTTGTCGGCAATTTGCTTTCATGTATGGTACTAAGAGAACCTCACTTAATAAAATAATGATGTTGTGCACAGGTTCTCTGTGTTTATGGTTATTGGCTTTTTACAACTAAACCTCCAACTATTAGTGTAATACATATCTTTAGTGTAATTCACCCTTGTATGAATTATTTATCTATTTTTAACCAAAATATTGTAATTGAACTTAGGAACCCCCAAATAAGAAGAAGAAAAGTTTGCAAAATTCTGGCAAAGGTTTTCAGGTATGTATGAGTTCCTTAACCTTTAAAAGTATAAGTTCCTATAGAAATATTAGTAGTTTTTAATTTTTGTTTTCTAAAATAGATAATTACATATGTAGGTTGGCAATCTTGTAGATGTTCTTAGCATGAATATATCAAAAGCAGTAGTGGCAAGAGGCTATATTGTTAGCAGAGACCCTACTAAAGAGGTGGGAAGCATGCAATTGGGGTCAAGATGTTGTGAAGTGCATGTTAAAGAGGTGTTGAGGCCTCAAGAACTTTTGATGAGGCCCAATGAACATCTCAAAACATTTGGAGATGCCATCGGTGAAAATATTGTTTGGTTATATGATGATGTATTGTCCAATTATTTATCTACTATTTTTACAAATTCAATATACAAGTTCATTCATATGCGTACTATATATATACTAATATATGTGCTTAATTTTCAATTTCAGGTTTGTCTAAAGAAGTAGCTGTTGTGGCTATAATTACAGTCCCGGAAGTACTTCAATTGGGCATCACTAATTTGTTTGGGTATCATTTTTTATTTGTATTTTGAACTATAGTTTTTGGTTTGCAGTTTGAACTATTGTCTTGGTTGTATTAATTTTTGGTTTGTACTTGGGACATATTATGGCGGTACTGGGATTGTATGCAATTGACATTGAATGTTTTATCGTATATTTATTATAGATTCGTAGACATTTTTTTTTATAAAGTGAATGGCTATTGATTTAGTTGCATACATTAGTTAATATTAATTTTTATATTTTGGTTTGGACGAACATAGCAGGAGGTTCATATGGTAATGGAAACAGCAGGTTAATTGGACCATATATTTATATATATATATGACAATTTCATCAATTATTAAAAATTAGGAAAGGGGCTTTTGCTGGCGTTTAAGAAATGCAGTTATAAAGCAATGCCCAGCTTTTCCTGACATTTAACACAACACGCCGCCTTAAAATATAGCAGTTATGATTGTTGCTTTGTAAAGATTTTGCTAACGCTTTTGAAACGCCGTTTACACTTAACAAATATCGGCGCTTTTTGGTAGATATTCCGACGCTTTTCAATGCCAGCACAAACTAATCAACCGGAATTCCACGCCGGCAAGGGAGGCTATTAACGGCATAAAATAAACGCCGCAAAATATGCCGGCATAGTTTCATGGCGCTTCAAAACACCGGAAACTCAAGCCGTCATCGTCATCGTCGACGTTTTTTGGTAATGTTGTGAAAAACGCTGGGATAGCATTTAACAGCAGTTTCCTAGACTTCTATCGGCGTTTTGAAAGCGCCGGGATAACCTGTTTTTGTAGTAGTGGGAAGGTCAATTCTCTACTCGTAATGTTACATCATCAAACATTAATTTCACAATGATTTATTCTATAAATAAAATCACCCTTTAATATTGGGGTTGGGGATAAATTGGTTAAAATAATAGCTGCGTTTACAAAGATAATAGTAGGCATGCATGTTTTTTTTTTTATATATATATTTAGGTGAATAGATTATAATTAAAAGTAATATTCTCTCTTAGAACCCAGTAACTACTTTAAATAGTCATAATGACCTGTGGAAAAAATATATATAACGAAATGAAGGATTATTATGTCTGTAATGACCATATGGAATTTCTTTGTTGTATGTGAACCAATTATATCCACTAATAATGTGATTCTGCATATCCAGATGCTGCCTACGAAGTAGTGGCCTTTACTGGGAACATTTATCAAACAAGTGAAATGTAAATAGCTCCAAAACGATAACTAATGAGAACATGTATCAAACAAGTGAAATGTAAATAGCTCCAAAATGAAAACTAATGACTTGGTTTACATAATTCCTACCCACCGAGCAAACACACAAAGCTAAACATATGCAAATCAAACTAAGCTTAAAACTAGTGTGACACAAGGCTAGGTAGAAGAAGAGGGGAAACTCGTTTCTAGGCGATCCTCTTAGAAATTTTAAGAGAAACTTTTCAGAAACGTTTTGAAGACGTTTCAGAAGCTCTTAACATAATTTAAACAAACTTGTCAAAAATTTGTTCTAGAAACTACCTAAAAATACATTTTTCATAATTTCCACTATTTTCCTCTCAAATATTATTTTTAAAATTAATATAATTTGTTATTGCTTTAATAAGTTTCCACAAACATTGTGTAATAACAGCATTTTGATTGATTATAAAAATATTCTAATACTTTATAATGCTATTTTTACGATTGTTAATAAATTTGCTTCTAAATATCCTATTCAATCCTATTCAGTTAGCAATTTCGTTTCCCATATTCGTAGAAGTGTGAGAAGTGTATAAATATATATTTTTTAATTTAAGAAAGCCAATAATTTTCATCACTAAAAAGTATTTTGCAATGGTACATCTCTATTAAATGAAAAATCATGCAGGATAAGTGATGCTCCACTAAACACAATACTTTCATGTTGCTAAGGCCGAAAATAAACACCTAGTGGGTGGCCTGGTTGAAGAGTTCTTTTAATGGAATAAACATTCAACCATTTCCTTTCCTAGATAAGGGCCCGGAACAAATTTCTTCTTGTTGAAAAAACTAATTAGAAATAACTCCCTATTGGATAGGTGGTGCTCCACGGCACATAATAATTTTTCATCTATTAAATACGTACCACTACAAAATATCTTTTGGTGATGAAAATTATTGGCTTCTGAAATTAAAAACAAAAAAATCAAAAAAAATCTTTGTACACTTGTCTTAGGAGATCTAAAATTTCATCTCAGACAATCAAACCTGTTTGTCTAAATTCTTCTCAATGGAGAGAGATATCAAAAGATGTTCTCGAGGGAGAGATTTAATTTTTTTCCTTTATTTGCTATTAAGTTCCTAACCAAATAAAGAATTTACAAGAAAAGGTCTGTAATGAAATTCAATTGGGGCCATTTCTTTTTGTTGTTCTTAGACTTATTTAGCAATTTTAAGCATAAATTGTCTAAGACCACATGAGTTGGAGGGATTCGAAATTAAGCCCATGACAATTGGCACTTATATTTTGTAGGCGCTTTCCTTTTGTTATAGCCCCAATGCACAAAGCTTATGCCTTTTCTCAGGCCCTTTTAATTGAACATATTTACTTATCAAAAAATAAAAAATAAAAAAAGGTCAAGCAATTGACTGTCAAACAAATCAAGAACCAATAACTGCAGGTTCACCTACTATTCAGAATGTTCTTGATTGTCCCAATTAGGACTCTTCCACATCTGCTTCAGACTAAAGTCCTTCACACAAGCCTCATCTGCAAGTGGAACCAGAAATTTTGTTTTGTTTTGTTTTTATTTTTTGTTTTTTGTTTTTATTTTTTGGGTGAATTGTGGGTGTTGGGGCAAGTAAGTGCACTAACAAAAAAAATACTACCTTATCCTTATTGATTTTCAAAAGACTCGAGTCATCTCATCTCCTGCATATAAAGTACTTTTTGTATATAACGACATTAATCACCACAACATAGTTGGAGTGGTTGGAAAAAATGTAGGAGTCATGAATAATTTGATAGTTCGAAAGTTGTTTATAGAGTTAAGAATTAGACAAGGAGAGCCACAGAGACAACCTATAGCTATGGGTTATTTGGGAAATGTGACCGATGTATCTGGATTAGATTTTCCTGATGGACTAGATGGTTTCCTAAGAGAGGTAGAAATTGGACATGCTAGAATAGAAAGATGAACTGTTAGAGAGACTTAAGGAATAGATACAAATTACTTGGAGACCGAAGAGAGCAAATTATCTCAAAAGAGAGAGAGAGAGAGAGAGAGAGAGAGAGAGAGAGAGAGAGAGAGAGAGAGAGAGAGATGCTAGAATAGAGTGATGAACAAAGACTTCGAGCCAACATTTTGATTTCAAAATAATAAACATGAATATATGTCATAAGACCAAGCGAGATACATGGACAAAGATCTGCCCCTTAAGTGGGTTTTCTATATATACATAGGCATCTTTACTTTTTCTTATCAAATAAAACAAGAAAGAGAAGCTGCAAAATATGAAGAAAACAATGAAAGAGAGTTGGTTGGTCATCATTTTTAGAAGTGTTATGTTATACAAGTAGACAATTCATATATAATTTATGTATAGAATGACGTGATTGAATATGAATCTTTTACTTCAAAACAAAATACACATCACGATAACTCTTAATTACAATCATCGTCACATCATTCTCGTGAGATTTTCTATACAAATTTTCTTATACAGTTGAAAAAGAGGAGAATATTGATAACCCCGTGAGTTTCACCAGTGGTTGAGTTGTGTGGGAGCCTCACTTTCATAACTAGCATAGAATTAGGAGTTTGAGATAGTGGAATATCACTCGGGTACATTTATGGAGCAAGAGCCAGCAGGGTGAGAGAGGAATGGGGACATTATATGCTGGTGCTATGAAAAGAGCTTTGGTGGTGTTTTCAGACCCTGCAATGTGTTGGGGATTTTGTTTTTGGTGTATATTTTTGTCCGTAAATTAAAAAAATTTGTGTTATTTATATCAAAGCACAAATAAAACAGATGAGAAGTTAATTCCCGTAAGTTCCATATAAACATAATTCAAAAAATGGATGGCCCAAGTGCAAGTATATAAAAAAAACTTGAGAACTAGCACCCAAATTAAAATTAAACAAGGGCACTTTCACTTGGCTACTTTTTGGATGATTATTTTCTTTATTTTGTAAGTCAAGATTTTATTATTCCAAAATAGGATATTACAAAGAAGCTCAGGACAAAGATTGGAGGCACACAAACTCTCAAAGAGAGGACAAACCATGACACTAAACCTAACCTAGCCTAAGAAATCGACTAACACTCCAAGTGTTTAAGTGACTAAGCACAGAAGAAATATACAAGAAAAAAAATTCCAAGCCAAAAAGCAATGCTCACAAAGATCACCCAAAGGTGACAAATAGTAAAGGGTACATTAAACTGACCACCCCTGAAGTATTGCAAAAATAGACACGATAGCCCCCACGACTGAGAAATTATATTACATGCCCCTGTCAAAGTTTGTTGAATGACGGCTTGATAACACTTGTTAAATGACTATTTTGCCTTTTCATAAATTTGTAGGTCAAAATTTCAACCACACAATAATTCTCTCTCGTTAATGCTCTCCCCTATCTACTAACAAGTTACAGAGCAACACCCACCACCCCCACATGGTGCAGCCCTCGTTGGACCAACCTCACCCTCACCCTCCACCACCCAGCTCTCACCAAACCTGGGTAAAGTATATCTATTTATATTATGGTGAATTTAATGTCATCTTCTCCCCTTTCTCAAACAGAGATCACTTCTTACTCCACCATTTTCTCTGCCCACCACCGCCGCCTCCACCCAATTATCCATCTTTAGGCGTCCATTAATCTCTATTGCCCATGTCCATAACTACTATCAGATTGCACCTTCAAGTTATCACGAATAGCCACACACCATCACCTTCACTACCACTGCTTTGATTTCCCCTTCCCTTTATCGTTGCTTCGATCACCATTCCTCCTTTTTGGCAATTCTTCTTATGATTTCTCTCTCTCTCTCTCCTCTCTAAAAGCGAATCACCAGATAACCACTTCTTCCTTTTGCTCCCTCCCTCTCTCTCTCTCTCTCTCTTACCCTCTCCCTCTCTATATATGGACTAACTAACCTAGCTCCATCGCCACCCCTCACTTCTCATCCTCCTCCCTCCCTCTTTGTCTTTCTATCTCTACAATGCCTCCAGCATCTCAATATTTCAAACACAAGCTTATGCTTATATATGTACATGAAACATATATATATATATATATATATCCAATACATGCTATGGGTGATAGGTTGTGGTATCCTAAGTTGCATGGACTCGGGTACTTGCGACAAGTGTTTGTATGTGTCTAAGTGTCAAATCCATATAATTTTCATGTCAAAGGACCCGCAGAAACTAGCGAAAAATTTATATATCTTAATACATTTCTTATATTTTATAGAATAACATAGTATTTACAAGGTGTTATGAAATATTTCAGGTATAATAGAATAGTTTTATACGTATGTATATAGTAAACTAAAATTATTGGATATTTTTATTGGGTGAATGTCCAACGATACATGTTGCACATTTATCTCGTACGCATAATCTTACCCAAGTGTCAGAGTCCAAGTACGAGTGTTTGACACGACTACTTATACATTTTAGAAGAGTTTGATTAACATATATGATACTAGAAGGGGATAGGAGAGGGAGGTGCATAGTTTGATTGGAGGTGATGGTGTGAGATAGAAGGGTTTGATCGACAGAAGACAAAGTGGAGGTTGCTCGATTGAGGAGGTCATGGTATCAGGTGAAGAGGGTTTGTTAGGGAGAGGTGGTGCACTGTTGGTGGTTGTACTATGGAGGGAGCTGTTCAATTGGAGGTGGTAATGTGGGGTGGAGGGGGTTAGATTAGAAGTGGTGGTGTGTGGCAAGGTTAGGGGGTGGGTTTGATGGATGGAGAGAGAGTGCGTGGTTACCAAAAGGGGGTTGGGGGTGGTGGAGATGAGGATTGGTGAGGTGGTGTGATGTGGCTATGTTAATTTGGTGCATGGTGGGGTTCTGGTTCGAAGGGCGTGGCGGAGTGGTGTTTGGTAGGCCGTGACCAAGATCTGTGGCATTTGGTTGAGGTCAAGGGTGGTAGCGCAGGGAGGTGAGGTGGTGGTTCAACCATGGAGCGGTTGAGGGCTAAGAAGGGGTGGTGGTTTGGTTCATGGTTGGAGGGAGACTAGAGGGGGAGACAGAAGAATAAGGTGTTGAAAATATTTTCAAAATATATAATATATATAGTAGTTTTGGAGTTTTTCAAAATGGTTTTGACTAGCTTTGAAGAAAGTCTTTATTGCCTTATTAAATGAATCCCACATTGGAAAGTGAGAAGTTTGATAAGGCATTTATAAATGTCAACAACTTTTTATGTATTGCTTTAAAGCAATGATTGGGTGTAGCACTCAAGTGTGAGCATGTGTATCAAGCCACATGTGTGTCACACGCACGTCTATCGTGTGAGTCGCGTGGCGCAATATGGCGCACTTGGCATTTGGACACGTGGCACGTGTCCGTGTGGCGTGTGATCAAGACCATTGATTTTTGTCAATCATGATAATTAACGATCGGACGGCTAATACATAAGCAAAAAAGGATCATATGGTGAAAATCACACCTGATCATAAAAGTGTGATGAATGATCTGATCAAACAATAAATAGGTGTGATCTACCCCGTTAGATTAGAAAAGGGGCGATTCGACGGCTGTGTTTAAACCTGCAAGTGACTGTTAGAAATCAGTTATTATTTGAATTCTAACAGTCATGTCTGGTCCAAAAAGACACCAAAATGTTTATAAAAACATGGCAGATTCGCAGAAAATGAGGATATATATTTCCTGCAACTTTTTTCTATATTAAAAGGCATTAAAATTCTTGATTCTTTCTAGTTTTTATTGTTCATCATCTCTGAAGTCTGTTTCTGCAGAAATAAACATTCTGATTCTTGGCAGACTTGATAATCAGAGGGTATTCGGGTCTAATTTCGTGTGTGCAACATGCAGTTAGAATTACAGATTTTTTGGGCTCCATTGTATCTTGGAGGCAATTCGCTATTAACCCGGTGTACACCAGATTCTGAGAATTGGTGGGGGCGAATATCGTCTTAAGGAAAACGATATTAATCGTGCCTTGGAAGTGATTATTCATCTTTTTCTTCATTTTACAGATTTTTGCACTAACAATCTTAAGACGATATTACAATCATGGCTGCATCATTACGAGAGTTCTCTGCAGACTTTATGAAACTGGATCGTTTTGATGGAGCAAACTTCAAAAGATGGTAGAAGAAGATGCACTTCCTACTTGCCAGTCTCAAAGTGGTGTATGTTCTCACCACCCCCAAGCCTGCTGCAAATGAAGATGAGACTGTGGCTGAAACAAGGACAAGGATGAAATGGGAACAAGATGACTACATATGCAAAGGACACATCTGCAATGCAATGTCTGATACTCTGTTCGACATGTACTAGAATAAGGGGATTGCTAAAGAATTATAGGATGTACTTGAAACCAAGTACTTAATGGAGGGCGCCACTAGTAAGAAATTTCTGGCTTCAAAAATTTTCAATTATAAGATGGCTGATACTCGTCCTGTTATTGAGCAATTTCATGAAATCATGCATATTCTAAACTAATTCAATCAGTATGACATGAAAATGGATGAATCCATTACGGTTTCTGCCATTCTGGACAAGTTTCCCTCATCATGGAAAGACTACAAAAAGAGTCTTAAACATAAAAAAGAGGACCTGTCTCTTGAAGAATTGGGCCGTTATCTTCGAATTGAGGAGGAATTCCAAAAAAGAGACAGTAATGACGAGCATAGCTCTCATGCCTCCAAGGTTCATATGATGGAGGATGGACAAGGGTCAAAACCGCCCTCCCAATCTGGATAAGATAATCGTAAGAGAGGCAGAAATGCTGGTAACAATAGCAATAATTCTGGAAACAACCATAATCAAAATAAGAAGAAAAAGAAGGGGGCATGTTTCTATTGCAAAAAGGAAGGCCACTACAATAAAGAGTGTCGTCTCTTTAAGAAACAAAAAGGGAATGATGCTAAAGACTCTAAGGAGAAATTTGTGGCCATGATATCCGAGGTTAATATCCTTGAAGACAATGAAGCATGGTGGATTGACTCTGGTGCGACGAGGCATGTTTGTAAGGACAAAAGTTCTTTCAAGACCTATGAACCCATGGTGGACGGTAATGTTCTTTACATGGGCAACTCGTCTACTGCAACAGTCAAGGGAAAAGGATCTGTGGATTTAGAGTTGACTTCTGGAAAAAGCCTTACTCTTACTGATGTGTATCATGCACCAGAAGTTAGGAAGAATCTGATGTTTGGGAGTTTTCTTAATAAATTTGGGTTTAAACTTGTATTTGAGTCGGACAAATTTGTCTTGACTAAAGGAGGGATGTTTGTTAGAAAAGGATATTTGTATGAGGGCATGTTCAAGCTTAATATTAATAAAGTGAATGTTTCTGCTTATATGATTGGTTCTTTTTCTTTATGGCATTTTCGTTTAGGACATGTTAATTCAAGAAGAATGCATGATATGATTAACTTAGAATTAATTCCTAATTGTGCAAATGACATGAATGATAAATGTAGAATATGTATGCATACTAAAATCACTAGAAAACCATTCTCGAAGGTTGATGGAAATTCTACTTTGTTGGAATTGATTCATAGTGATATGTGTGATATGCATAGCACCCCTACTAGAGGAGGCAAAAAGTACTTTGTGACTTTCATTGATGATTATACAAGATTCTGTTATATTTATTTACTACATGTTAAAGATGAAATTTTAGATAAGTTTAAAGTTTATAAAACAGAAGTTGAATGTCAATGTAATGCTAAAATTAAATGCCTTAGGTCAGATAGGGGAGGTGAATATCATTTTCCTGCATTTTGTGTATCTGTTGAAATTGTCCATGAAACCTCTATGGCTTACACTCCACAACAAAATGGAGTTGCTGAAAGGAAAAATAGAATATTAGTAGAAATGACTAATGCTATGCTTTTTAATTTTGGTCTTTCTAATGGTTTTTGGGGTGAAGCTATGTTAACTGCATGTTATATTTTAAATCGTGTTCCTCACAAGATGTCTAAAGTGTCTCCATATGAGTTATGGAATAAAAGAAAGCCTAATTTGTCTTATTTTAAAGTTTGGGGCTGCAGAGCCATTGTTAGATTACCTGAACCTAAAATCAAGAAGTTAGGACAAAAAGCTATTGAATGCATTTTCTTAGGATATGCAGAATATAGTAAAGGATATAGATTTCTTGTTATTGAGACTAATGATTCAATTAAGATCAATACCGTTTTTGAATCTAGAGATGCAGTCTTTTATGAAAATAGATTCACATCTATTCCCAATATAAATGAGATTAGAAAACATATGGAACCACCTTTGGAACCACAGAAAGATGTCATTGTATCTTCTTAACCTAGAAGGAGTAAAAGGATAAGGACTGAAAAGTCTTTTGGGCCAGATTTCATTGTTTATTTGGTTGAAGGTACTAGAGATTCTATCTCTAAGCAAACTTCGGTTTCCCCTTCTATAGAACTTGACCCTCTTTCATTCGATGAGGCTATAAAGTCTCAAGATTCAGCTTTTTGGAAAGAGGCTATTAAAGATGAAATGGACTCTATTATGGGTAATAAAACTTGGAAATTAGTTGATCTACCACCTGGTTCTATTCCTGTTGGATGTAAATGGATTTTCAAAAAGAAAATGAAGGTAGATGGAACTATAGACAAGTTTAAGGCCAGATTAGTTGCTAAAGGTTTTAAGCAACAAAAAGGTATAGACTATTTTGATACTTATGCACCTGTTGCTAGAATTAGTACTATCCGGTTGCTTACTGCATTAGCTTCTATTTATAACTTCGAAATTCACCAAATGGATATTAAAATTGCATTTCTAAATGGTGAACTGGATGAAGAAGTTTACATGGACCAACCTGAGGGTTTTATCATGCCTGGACAAGAACATAAAGTTTATAAGTTGGTTAAGTCTCTTTACGGACTTAAACAAGCACCTAAACAATGGCATGAGAAATTTGATCAAGTTGTGGTTACTAACGGCTTTAAAATATATGAATCTGATAAGTGTGTTTATAGTAAGTTCAATAATAATAAAGGCCTGATTATTTGCTTATATGTAGATGACATGTTGATTTTTGGTAATGATTATGATAGCATTGTGAAAGTTAAGAATTTTTTGTCATTTAATTTTGAAATGAAAGACATGGGAATTGCTGATGTCATTTTGGGTATTTGAATTAAAAGGAATACTAATGAGATTGTCCTTTCTCAATCACATTATATAGAAAAAATACTCAGGAGATTTGATTTATTTGATTGCGAACTGTAAGTACACCGTTTGATTCAAATATGAAATTGTATCCTAATACTGGTAGAGCTATTGATCAATTGAAGTATGATAGGGTAATTGGTTGTTTGATGTATACTATGACATACACATGACCTAACATTGCTTATGCAGTTGGTAAACTTAGTAGATTTACTAGTAATCCAGGCACTAGTTATTGGAATGCTGTAACAAAAGTTTTAAAATATCTAAAAGGCACCATGGATTATGGTTTGTGTTACAGTAGGTATTCTACGGTTTTGGAAGGATACACTAATGCTAGTTGGATATCTGACCGAGATGATCATACATCAACCAGTGGGTGAATATTTCTCCTTGGTGGAGGAGCTATCTCCTGGGGTTCTAAGAAGCAGACTTTGATTACAGACTCTACCATGGCTGCAGAGTTTATAGTTTTGGCTTCTTGTAGCAAAGAGGCTGAGTGGCTTAGGAATTTGTTGTTGGAAATTCCTCTTTGGTCTAAACCAATGTCACCTATATCTTTGCATTGTGATAGTGAGGCTACACTGTCACGAGTGTATAGCTACATTTATAATGGCAAATCTAGGCACATTGGCCTGAGACATAGCAGTGTGAGACAAATGCTCACTGATGGAATTATCACCATAGATTTTGTGAGATCATGCCAAAACTTGGCAGATTTGCTTACTAAAGGACTTACAAGGGACTTGGTGAAGAAAACATCAATAGGGATGGGTCTTCGGCCCATATGATTAGTCATCACTGGTGAAAACTCGACTCAACGCTTGAAACATCAAGTCTTGAGTTCAATGAGCCAAAATACATCAAATGTAGTGATTGCAAGTATTATACAAATTTTTCATCCCAAGAAAAAAGTGCTTGGTACCAGTAATGTAAATGGGGAAGGTTGAGCAATAGGCTCTTAATAGACTTATAACATATTATGTTGAAGTGTTTAAGTTACTGGAACATTTCAGATAAGTCTACTTATATGAGTGTCGAAGGTGGTGCCGCCTTCTATGATGACTTGGGCAGTCAGTCTCTAGAGCATTAATGAAATAGGATATAGATACAAGGTCAATCCACGTATCGGCTTTTATGAATTTACCTAAAGAAGAGAATACTAACGTGTGAGATATGTCCGGTTAGCTATATAGGATTGCTAGTTCAAAGCTTGCCTACTATGTCATCCTTGTTAACCTTGATGTGTTATCACTAAGTGAAGGTTCAAGTCCATAAGACACCTTCATTTATGCATTAGTTTTCCCTGTCTGGCCAAGATATGTTTTTTAAATTATTTTGAAAATGGTGGGGGATTGTTGAAAATATTTTCAAAATATATAATATATGTAGTAGTTTTGGGGTTTTCCAAAATGGTTTTGACTAGCTTTGAAAAAAGTCTTTATTGCCTTATTAAATGAATCCCACATTGGAAAGTGAGAAGTTTGGTAAGGCATTTATAAATGCTAACAACTTTCTATGTATTGCTTTAAAGCAATGATTGAGTGTAGTACTCAAGTGTGAGCATGTGTATCAAGCCACATGTGCGCCACACGTACGTCTCGCGTGCGAGTCGCGTGGCGCACTTGGCAGTTGGACACGTGGCACGTGCGCGTGTGGCGTGTGATCAAGACCATTGATTTTTGTCAATCATGATAATTAACGATCGGACGGCTAATACATAAGCAAAAAGGATCGTATAGTGAAAATCACACCTGATCATAAAGGTGTGATGATGAATAGGTGCGATTTACACCGTTAGATTAGAAAAGGGGCGATCCGACAGCTGTGTTTAAACCTGCAAGTGACTATTAGAAATCAGTTATTATTTGAATTCTAACAGTCATGTCTGGTCCAAAAAGACACCAAAATGTTTATAAAAACATGGCAGATTCGCAGAAAATGAGGATATATATTTCCTGCAACTTCTTTCTATATTAAAAGGCATTAAAATTCTTAATTCTTTCTAGTTTTTATTGTTCATCATCTCTGAAGTCTGTTTCTGCAGAAATAAACATTCAGATTCTTGGCAGACTTGATAATCAAAGGGTATTCGGGTCTGATTTCATGTGTGCAATTCGCAGTCAGAATTATAGATTTTCTAGGCTCCATTGTATCCTGGAGGCGATTTGCCATTAACCCGGTGCACACCAGATTCTGAGAATTGGTGGGGGCGAATATCATCTTAACGAAAGCCATATTAATCGTGCCTTGGACGTGATTATTCATCTTCTTCTTCATTTTACAAATTTTTACACTAACATAAGGTTGCCGGGATTTGCGGTGCAGTGACTAGGAAGGGGTGGTGGTTGGTGAGAGTGACTAGCGAGGCCTTAAGGGTGGTTGATGGAGTAGGGATGGATTGGGTGGGAATTTTTTGGGGGTAGAGGAAGGTAGGTGGCGTGATTACTTAAAGAACTAGTTAACTAATTTTTTGTTAATTATGTCAATAAGGACATAGTAGGGTAAATTTTGAATTAGTTTAATTTTTTTATTATGTTAATAAGGGCATATTAGAAAATTAGGAAATTTTACTCTTGGACTTGATCAAAATATATTAATTGACAAACAACTCTTTAGCGCGAAGCGGGAGGACAACTTTTTACAAATACATGAGTAAGGGTAGCCGGTATAGGTTCTCAATTGTGCGCGGTATCGTGTGTACTATTGTAATACCTGTCAATATAATTTACCCAAAACTAAACCTAATCTAGCCATTTAAGATTCTTTCACAACTCGAGAGACTTTTAGGAAAGCAATTGCTCTCCTATGCAGTTTTTGGTTGTTGAAGCATCTAATCTTAATGTTGTTTCATGAATTTCTTCAAGACAATGGCTACATAGATTTGATCATAATTGTTGGGAAACTCATTTGGCAGTGAAAAATGCGTTTTTCCAAAAATGCACTTCGAAAACGTGGGGGAAACTTTTGTAAAACTTCTGAGAAACGCTGTAAAACTTTTGTAAAACTTCTGAGTTTTGGAAACTCTTAAAAAATGTTTAAGAAACTCTTAGTATACTTGATGGAAACTCTTAGGAAACTTAGGAGAAACCATTGAAAAACTTGAAATATTAATTTTATACATTTTTTCCCCTTAAGTTCTAACTATGTATCTATGAAATTATTCATTTAAGTTTTTACTAAGTTTCCCAAAGGTCTTCCTCAAGTTTCTTAAAGATTTTCACTAATAAGATTCTTATAAGTTTTCCAATCGTTTCCCGCGTTCTGTATCTCCTTATATTTTCGAGTTTCGCAAAAGTTTTTTAATAAGATTCCTATAAGTTTTTCAATTATTTTTCGCTTTTCGTATCTTTTTATATTTTTTTGGCCACATTTTTCGCTTCTATTTTTCCCAACATTTTCGACTCCCGCTTTCTATTTTGGTAACTATGGATTTGATCCCGTGGGCTCAACCAAGAGAAGTTCATGTATCAGCCATCAGCATTAGGGCCACATAAGCAAAGCAGACATGTTCAACTTGATATGAGACATGGAGAATATGTAATTGTTACAAATGAATCATTTCTAACGCAGTTGAATGCAAGAAAGCATAAGTATTTGACTAGTTCAATTGCTATGCCAGCATGCATCATTTGTATACATAATATGTAGGTGCAATAGCATGACAGCCAGTCTCAAACAAAATATTATATGACACACAATTGAGTGCAAGCAAAATAAATACAATTGGGTCATTATCCCTGAACAGCCAGTATTAAAACTAAGCCAACTCTTCACTTGCACAAAAAGAAAATACCATCTTTCTAGTAATGCCAGAGGATACAGCATATCATTGTTCCACACGTAGTTTATTCCAACCATGTGTACCCGCTTCTTCACAAGCAAGTTTCCAGTTGTCAAGCAGAGAAGCGACAGCGTATGTTGTACATGATTTTGAATCCTAATTCCACAATTCAATGTTATTCATGTTTATTGCAACTAGATTATAGTCCAGTGTAAGCAACTCTTAATTGTTTACTAAACGTGCTCTGTTTTCAGCTCACCCACGTTAACTTTCTCCTCTAATTTATTTATTTATTTATTGGCTCGAAAAACACATACATCTCCTCAACTTCAAAGGTGAACAGTTACAACTTATACCCCTCATAGTCCCTTTTAAAGTGCAATTGTTAACTTTTCCGTGAAAACTAATGCTGGACGTGTATCATGCGCCATTAGTGCAATTTGACCTTATATTTAAAATTTTAAAATGTCTTTTATACCCTCATAATTTATTCTCTTTTTTTCTCATTCTCACCTTACCATCACCTGTTACCTACCCACTACTTAACCATCTATGACATATCCTGGCTATCACATATCCGACTTCAAATACAAAGTCAATGCCCATTTATATACAAAGTTGATACCCACCATAGAAGCTCCTCCATTATAAAGTAAAGAATTACAAGCAATGAACTCAATCTTAAACTAAACCCATGTGTCTCTTTAAGGCCTCGAATGTGAACACCCAAATGCCAACACCACCAACAGATCGCCAACCCCCAGTTCAAGTGTTCAACACTTTGATCCATCGTCATCTCAGCTCATTACAACTTCCTCAATCAAACGCTCTCGACCTTGCCCTTGTATTTGTGGTTGGGAAAAAGCTTTTCTGGTCCATCTCTTTGTCATCTCTATTATTTGCATATAATATATATATATATATATATATATATATGAGTTTAATTTTGATGCTCTGAAAGTGTAAAATATTTTTACACAAGCAGGCATCAGAGTATGACACATGTTCTTTAAAATTTAAATACATCATAAAGAAGTAAAACTCATAAATACATATCGCATTTTAGTGCCCGTTTGTGTAAAAAATTCTATACAATCAGTGCATCAAAATTAAACTCTATATATATAGAACTTCATCTATCGATATGTACATATTCAATAAATGACCTATCACACTTTTGAAAGTGGAATATTAATCTAAATTTAGCCAATGGTTGTGGAGGTCCGGTGAGGACTGGAGGTAAGTGGCCCAATGAGTGCTGAGACATGGGGGATGCTGGTCAGTATTGGGAGTATTGGTTGGCGGTCGTGTGTGGTGGTCCGTTGGAGGTGCTACGTTTAGGGCTTGGTTTTAGTAATAAAAAATGGTTGCTACAGCAAGCAGAAAGGAGGAGGAGAGAAGAGAGAGGGAGAAGGTGGTTGGAAATTGGTTGGCCATGGTGGCCATTGGATGAGGAGGAGGAGGAGGAGGGTGGTGCTGCATCTCAAAAAACTGTTAAAAGAATATGAGTCCATTCTAGTTTCACAGCATTACAAGCAACTATCTGATTGCATCACGAGATTATAATGACAGCTTACCTTGTCAACCAAATTGAGAGTTCCATCAGTAATCGCTACATATTACTAGAGTTTATGGGATGGAACTTAGTAATCCCTTACAACTGCAAGCGCATACTGAATCAAGAAATTATATTGAGCTGCCCCCTCAGGCTGCACAAACAGCAAATAGATTAAATGATAATCACTGTATATATACTTGAAAAAGGACAAAACCAACCAGTGTAATGGATGGATGCATCACTTGGCAAGCAAGGAGGCCAAAAAGAAGCTGTTGCAAAGCAAGTAATTGCTCAAGCAAGTCTGGGTTGTCTAGGTCCTTGATTCTCTGCTAAAAACGCATGGTAATGAGGGGAAAAAAAAGAAAACAAGTATAACATATGCCCATTATCCTCATGGTCCGACAGAACAGCAAGTGATGAGATAAGAAATTTAAAAAATAAGACACCAACATGAAATTGGCGTGCAGGACTTCCATAGTGGTGGGAAACTTGCAACAGCAGGATCTATTTACTGCTATATAGCCCTAGTAGCGCTCTTGTTTTCCTTTTGGACCATCAAATCATCAATTTGTAGTCTAAGCAAGAAAGATCACAATTTGAAGAAACCATATCCTCCTTTAGAACACTAATTTTCCTTCCAAATGTGAAAGCTTGAGAAGTAACAACCCATAATCATGTATTCCACATTGTATTAAATCTCAACAAAAAGCAATTAATTATTCAAACTAATTTGATGAGAAGATATTTTTATTTTATTATTATTATTATTTGGATAGTTCTGAAAAGAAGATATGTAATAAGTATGAAGGACATGTGCTTATACTGGAGAACACCCTCGTCTTCTTGCTTGTGCTTGTTTCATTTAAGTCCCTCTTTTCTCCAATCTTCCAAGTCAGCCTCTAATTATTGTTGTTGTGTTCTCCAAGACCATTGCAAAGGAAATGCTTATCTAAATTATAGTTTCTAGTTCTTTCCGAGTAATACCATTTCGGATTCAGGTTCCAGCTATAAGTTTTTAGACCAAAAGATATCAAAGAGAGAAGAAAAAAGAGCATTTAAAAAAACTAGCTTTAATTTCAAGCCAAAATGCAGACCAAGCAATCTGTCTAGACATCATACGTCAATAAGCGGAAACATTCCAGGTGCTTCTAAAGATATAAAGGATAACTATGATGTCACGACTCCCAATCCATAATCCCAGAGAACCGGGAGTAGTGACTGGCCAGTAGCATAGCTAAAGGCCTAACAAAACCATCGAGGTGTTCCCCGTTAATTAGAAGCATAGTACTTGAATTAATTGCGGAGGCTTGCTATAATAAGTGACAATGAAAGTGGAACTCCTTTCCAACATTAGAGCAAGTGTTTATGTCTAAAGCTAGCATCAGCCATCAGGCTAGCTGAAGGTGTAATGCATCAATCAGAGTTTGTTGAACAAGTGCGTCTGATGCTAGCACGTCTCTTACAAAATATTAGGCCATGCATAAGGCCATGTAACATACACAGGGGTTTTTAGAATATTCCATTAAGTTTCATATAAAGTCTCCAACAAAACATAGCAAGGGATTCCAACAAAGCATAGCATGTATCTTCATCAAAACAAAGTATGGCAGAAGACTCCAGACACATCTACAAGGTAGCACCACAATTCTTGATCTTCATCTCCTGAAATAGTAAAGAAGGAAGGAAGTTAGCATACAAGCCCAGTGAATAATGTGGATACAGGAGCACATAAGATACCATGGACATTTTGTAATCTAGAACATTGATACTCAAGACATAATATATGGAAGTAAATCACATTTCTTTAGTAGAATACTAGCGTTTACCCGACTTGTATTTTTGAGAGGGGTTAAATTTAACATGGAAAAACATAATTTAGATGGATTCGCAGATAATATAAGTTTATGAAATTTGGAAAGAAAACAAAATGGATGGGTTGTTGTACAATTTGAAATACGAATAGAATGATTTTTAGGGAGAGATATTACGAATCATACCATTTTTAATGATTCGCGAGTAGTTGAAGGACTTAGAAATAAAGTTTGGGAATGGAATTAGGCATGGGTTGATATATTTTCTCTTTTGGTTCGTCCATATATCCATGATTTTAGGCGTTTAATTTGCCTGCTTTTTTATTTTATTTTTATTTCTCTTTTGTTGATCGTATAGGATCTTTTTTTTAGAAACAATTTATTTTCAAAACTCAACATCTTATAGCAAAGGTTTCCAATTTGACTTGGCCCATAAATGCATGGTTGATGCACTTTACATAGTAGAATAGATTCTACTTCAAATTATGACAAACGTTTCCAACTCAACATCTTATGTTTTTTTTTCTTTTTTTCTTTTTATTTATTTTTTATTGATACAGTATGAGATTTCTTTGACCAATGAAGTTTAAAAAGTCAACATGACTAACATTTAAAAAATACCAGAAAATCAAAATCGGGGTTTTGGGAAAAATCACACCCTAATTTCAAAAGTAGCAATTAAAAGGAATTACTTTGAATCAAAGAATTGGAAGCAAATTTACCTCCCTCTCGCACTAAAATAATGAACGTAAGAAACTTAAATTGTTTAGATTGCAGAGTCAAGTGTATCGATAAATCAATTTTCTTGAACTATGACAGTTATACCATATCACATGGTTGCTCATTTACTGATTTAATTTGTTTCAATTGAGAGTATAAGAACATCATAATTGCCAAGAGATGGTTTTATGTGCAAACAAGTAGAGCTCTAAAAGTAGATGAGAAGGATTCTGGGACGTCTTAAATTTTGCTTACTACCCAATAAGGTATACAAATCATTGCTATTTTTTTAAGCTTTTTCGCTTGTAGTGTTGTGAGAAGTTAAAGTGAGTCACTGCCAACTCCGACTATGATCGGCAGGGTAATACATGAAGCTTGTGGAAGAGTGAATTTCATTACAGCTCTCTGATATAATAACTGAGAGCAATGAAAATAGGTGAAGGAGTCATATTCGTTCTTAATGGAACATACCTTTTCCTAAAAGATTAGAAAAAAAAAAAAGGAAGCCACCTTCCTACCTTGACAAAAAAATTTCCTTCTATTGTATTTTTAACTTTTATACTTGCAAGCTAGCTAGTATACCTGAACCATTTGGCTAGCTTTTGGCCTCCTTTGCATAACTGGCTTCCTTTAGGATAGTGCAAAATCTAGACAATCCAAACACTAACAGCTAAAAACTATAAAACAATAAAAGCAAAAAAATAAAATAAATAAAACAAAAGAAAACAATGTACAAACGATACATTTTTTTTTCACCTCACTTTTCTCATGAACCAGACAGAAAACAACAAAGGTACGGAAGTCAAGGGACAATTAAACATGGAGATGACAATGGAGCGGGGCGGGCATAGATTGGGATCTCCAAACTCGCATTCACCTAAAAAATTCACTTTCATCCCCACTTGAATGGAGGTAGGGACCGTCATCGCCGCCAACATCCCCGTCTTCACCCCCGTCTTGAACCCGAGCCCAAGCCGAAACATTTTTCACCATTTAATTTGTTTACAAACTGATAATTTTTAAAAGTTATACATCTATTCCACATCAAAATTTATTTTTAATGTTTACCAAAATTTTAAAAAAAATTCCATGAAAATAGTATTCTTGTCTAACCTTCTGTCTAACCTTGCTATTTGTGTCTAACCTTCTATCTAACAATTCCATGAAAACAATTTTGAAATAAGCTGCAACCATTTGCTATTCTTGTCTAACCTTCTGTCACCAACACAAATTCTTTTTCTGTCATTCCACCTTGCTAAAACACTTCTATAGCTGCAGAAATTGGTGCTTTCATAATGGTTTAGCTTGGATTTTCATTTAAAAAAATTGCCTATATAAAAAATAAAAAATAAAAAAATTTAAAGCCCGAAAACGGGCAGAGCGGGGTGGGGGGGAAACCTTGGTCTATCCCTACCTCTATACCCATATGAATTTTCATTTTAACCTTCATCTCCACCTTTATTCTCGTTTTGAATCCTTCATACCCTTTCCAAATAGAAGGAAAGCCGGATTAATTAAGTTAGTTGTGATGTTAAAGTTGCAATAACTTTAGAAGAGTAAGGGTTCAACATGTAGTGTACTGTTATAGATAATTATATGAATTAGTTTGACTATAGTATTTGAGTAAATGGTCTGAAATTCCCAAAAATTGAAATTGTTATATAAGACAAGAAAGGTTGATTATTCAATAAATAATAAGAATATTTAGTCTTGGAATAAAATTTTGTATTTTTTTTAGAGATAATTATCTATATATCATTTGTTAAGTAAGATGCGTATAAATGATAATGATATGTGTTTCAAAAGTTATTTTCTTATATTAGCACGTAAGTCAAATGCATAAATTGACATTAGGATGAAAGTCTTTTAACATCTATAGAATAAAACACAATTTTTTTTGAACATGTCTCCCTCACATTTGTATTTAAAGACTTAAAGTTTGTTTTAAATTGCATTCAATAGTTAAGATCAACTGAATCTTTTGTTTCAAACCCAAATCCCGCCCAAACATCTATATAACAAGATAGGTCGGTTTTTAAAAATGTCCTACTTGGCAATTGATTGAACGGATGACATTGAGTTTGCCTTAATTCTATGGCCCATATTACTTTTACTAATCTTCATAGCTTCAAAATCCCGCCTAAAAATGTCCCATCAAGTGCACCTTAACTAAAACAAAAATATGAGAATCTCTCTATTTTCTCTCCACTTTTGTTGGCAACGGGTTTTCATCTCTCTCTTATTTTTTTGGGTTAATTACAAGTACACCCTTGAACTATGACTTAGTATCAATATGTCACCTAAAACTCTAAAACGTAATAAGTTGATCCCTTAAACTATCAATTTGTATCAATCAACTCCTCCTATTAGCAATTCATTAAAAAAATTAATGTAAATTTATTATTTAACTTGTACATATTAGCAAAAGTATAGCGTTATTCTTAAATTGATATTCTCTTGTTAAAATAATGGCATAATGATTTAAATGCTCCTTGAATTGACATGTAAATATAAGAACATAATAAAAAATATTTCAGTCATGAGACAATTATTGTAAAAAGATAATGTAATTAAGGTGTAAGATGAATTTTTGTAAATATTTATAAGTTACATGATAATTTTTCATCTACTCTCCTACTTGATTGCTAATATATTTCTAGCAGAAGGAGTTAATTGATATAAATTGATAGTACAGATGGTTAACTTGTTATGTTTTAAAGTTTAGAGAGACGTAGTGATACTGTATTATAGTTCAGAGGATATCCTTATAATTAACCCTACTTTTTTTTTTATTCTTGCCTTTTTTTTTCTTTCCTGATCAACCATTGCAAACCTCACCTACCTACATCTTTCTTTCTTTTTTTTTTTTTTTTCCTTCTTTTCTTCCTATCCTACCTCTTTAATGTATTTTCTTTGTTATATTTGGAGTATTGCATGCAAAACTAAAGAGTCTACTATTTCTCTTTCTTTCTTTCTCTCTCTTCCAAGAGGCTGGTGAAGTCATTAAATGGGG
The DNA here is from genome assembly GCA_033060915.1 of Euryodendron excelsum. Lineage (NCBI taxonomy): Eukaryota > Viridiplantae > Streptophyta > Magnoliopsida > Ericales > Pentaphylacaceae > Euryodendron > Euryodendron excelsum. Next base: position 22,038,220 of record CM065386.1, read on the forward strand.
TTGGTGATCCCATTAAATGCTGTGAACATGCTTATAGACATATATCTCTCTTGGGAGTGGCCATTAAGGGCTTCTTCAGTTCTTTGGTTCCTGTCTCTATAAACTAGCACCCCTCCTCTCTCTATACATCTCTGCTGGCCACAATTTACCAAATCAGCAACACCACACCTACCACCTTCCCTCATCCTCTCCTCCTCCATCATCCGTTTGTTTCTCAACTGACCATCCAAGCTATCTGAGCCATTAAATCTCCGTAAAGAGAGATTAGGTTGTGGTCACATTAGTAGAGGTGGAGAGCTGGTTTCCACCAAAGGCCGAGTCAGCTCTGGATCATGTCCAACGGCGAACATTTTCAGCTTTTGAGATTCAAATTTTTTTTATTTTGGCATGGAAAGAGATCAAGTAGAGCCGAGTGAGTTTTGGAATGTTGGTTGTGGTTTTGCAGAGTGATGGTTTGTAATTTTTTTGTGGTTAGCTATGTGAATTTTTTTTGTGTAGGTAATACAGGCACCATGTTTGCCGTGGAGAGAGATCGAGAAGAAGAGCTTAGTGAGTTTTGAAAAAGCAACTTGATGGGTTGGGTTATAAGATGTGTTTTGAGTGGGGAGATTGTGATGGGGTGGTCTCGGTGGGATGACCCAGCGGAGGAATCGGATATCAATAATTATTGGAATGCTCTATTTATTCCCATGTTTACAAGTCAACATGATTTGGGGTGATGAAAGGATTTTGAGCTTATGCCTCCACCAGGAGGACTTGAGGACTTCAAACTATTTCTGGGTCTGATTAGAGGTGGTTATTCTCAAAGTCTAAGCAGTGTCCAACCAAGGCCCACCACCTTCTCGTCCCCTCTACCCAAGCACTTTCTTTCTCTACAATCCTTCTCCCTCTCCCCGGACAGCTCTAGACCCAACAAACCTAGCACACTGGAAACCACCATCTCCGATGGTGACTGGTGATCCCAGATGAGCTCACTTGGTTGCCAGAGAAGGGCTATATTTGTACGTGGAGTTAAAGTATTCTTTGTTTATGAACATTTTAAATTTTTTTCTAAATGCATTTGAATTATGTAGTTATAGTGGATAAATTGGGTTTAATGTTTTGAGGTAAATTGCCAGATTGTGTATTTTATTTGATTTTGGTTGTCAATTGAAGTTCTTATTGTTCCTTTTATGTAGCTTTATTGAAACTATAATATTTTTATTCATCCTTAATGTGTTGTTTGAATGCTGGGTGAAGAAATTAAAAAAAAATGGAATTTCAAGAAAAAAAAAATGAAAATTCAAAATTTGAATTTAAAAGAAGTACTTGATCTGCATAATTTTTTTTTCTCTCTCTCTCTACAATGTGACATTGACCAACCTAACAGAGAGATAGAGTCCTCTCTAAAAAATTCTAATTTCAATAGATTAAGACTTATGACCACTTATTTGTCCAAGAAATCTTATCTAGTTCTCTTTTCCTAAGTGATCATTCACATGCATATATCACACCACAATAATATCAAGCGATAAAGTAAAGAGACACAAGTTTTTCTCGTGAAAACCCAATTTGGAAAAAATCATGTCTAGCAGGCCAAGCACTATAATGAACAAGTTATATAAGTACGACTTACAATCATAGCAATTAAATCTCTACAATTGTCGTCCGAATTTTCACGAACTCCGGTTTAAGATTACTTGCACAACTTCTCGAATTTCTGTTCTCCCTGGCTTTGACCTCAACACCGAATCACCACGGTGTTCTTCTTCGTCCTCGAAATCCACCAAGACGATCTCGCAACTGTGTTCTTCAATTTAGTTCTCCAGTAAAGGAACTCTGTATGTTCAACAACTCATCTATGATTACTTCACCAAGATCTAAATTGTATTCTCTACACTCTGTTCTTCTCTTTTGTCAATCTTTTCTAAATTTCAAAGATATCGAATATGTAAAATTTCATCGACCTATGTAGCATCTTTTAGACTCCACAAAAAGTATGCTAGAACTACCTTCTGATTGGTTGAGAATGCCTGGCTTGAGAATCCTCAATTCTAAACTCATTTAGATGTTGTTAGAGTTCAATTTGAAACTGACTTCAGCGTACCGCTCGAGCGGACTTCGAGCGGTGCTCTCTGGATATTTGCTTCTGCAGAATTTTCACCTATCGCTCGAGTGGACTTATGATCGCTCGAGTAGACTTTAATTGAGCCATGATCTCTACATAATCACATTGCTCTTGAAAAGTTATATGGAATCCATATATTATGGAACTTGAACGGACACCCGAGCAAAGAGATATAGCCTTCCAAAATTTCAGCTTTGCGTACTTTAAAGGCTTGTACTACAGTTTGGACAGCTTATACTCTGGCAACTTAAACTTAAATTTTAGACTTTTTGACCCAAATACAACTTGAAACAAGGTAACAACCAAAATGTTGTTGTCTACGGAATTAGCCAATACTAAAAATCTTAACAATCTCCCCATTTGCCAATTCCGTGACAAAACTTAAACACTCAAACAAAATCATTACAAACTCCAACCTAATAAACTTAATCAACTAAAATGACGAGTTGTACAATGTAATGAAATCAGATGAATTTTGAAATATGTAGCTGCACATCCAAAAACAATACAATCTTGTGAAATGCATGTATAAAAAATATATATAAAACTATAGTAACCACAAACACAGACAATATCACAATTTTTTCCCCTTAACTTAATACTCCCCCTCAACACAACATATCTTATTCTCTCTCTCCCTTTTTGTCATGAATGGACAAAGATAACTTTAAACGCAAGATAATTATGGAAGAGATGAATTAAAATACAATTATAAACATGGGGTACTCAGGGGTAAAAAACTCCAAAAACTAAAGACTCCCTTAATAGAGTCAACAATACCCTAAAAAGTTGACTATACAAATTATTAGAACTTCAACAGTATCCATGCATAAACTTATTTGAACCAAATCATGCTCATAAATATTAAACAAGAACCAAGTGCATGAACTAAAGTAAGATTCAAAATAATTTGTTCCAAGATGATGAAGTTCATGAAGATTTCCAAGTGTGTGTAAAGTGTACTCAATGAATATCAACACTTGTTCAAATTCTAGTTGTGATCTAAATGACTGCATCACATTTGATTTCTAAAGATTATCACATAACTAGAAGTCAAAGCACATTAGCTCCCATACATGTTTAATGGATATGGAAACGCATAGCAATAAAAACTCTCCCTCAATATCATATCATTTTTTCACTCTATCTTTCCAATGTGCACTTTAAAAGACAACAATGATAGCTTTTACACAGATGAGTAGACAACCCTCTCTATTGATTCATAAAGATATTGCTCTAATTGCAGTCAATAGTACCTTCGTGCAAACTCAAAGGTAGCCCTTTCCAAGGTTTAAGTGCATTGACATTAATTTTTTTTTCAAGAGGGAGCTTCAATGTTATTAGAATCAATAGTAATGGAAGATGTAAAAAACACTACCAACATTAAATATGGGGAGCTAACCATAGATTAATCTAGTATATGATAGTCAATATGATCAAGAAAGATACATAGAAACATGCGATCACATTGTAAGCACCCCATTTTTGACCGCTCGGCAGTCTACACTCCGTCCAGACTTGTTTTCAAGTCATTATGGACATAGTCCAATCGAAACCAATCCTCTAGTCCAAATTCCGTTTTTCCATCGCTTCGCGGGCCTGTCAGGCCCAAATAGAGGCAAAATGACCAAAATGCCCTTAGGGGGCATTGTCCTTTCTTATTCCAATTCCAATCCCTCTCTCGAGACAGTTTATTCCTCGAGACGGTCTGAGTAGCGAAACTACTCACAAAACCGTTAGAGTAACGGAAGTACTCACCAAACCGTTAGAGTGGCGAAAACACTCACAAAACCGTTAGAGTGGCGGAAACACTCAAAACCCAGGCACGTCTCTTCGGAGACGGTAAGACCCCTTTCCAATCCCTCTCTCGAGACAGTTTATTCCTCGAGACGGTTCAAATCCAGGCACGTCTTTTCGGAGACGATAAGACCCCTTTCCAATCCCTCTCTCGAGACAGTTTATTCCTCGAGACGGTCCGAGTAGCAAAACTACTCATAAAACCGTTAGAGTAGCGGAAATACTCACAGAACCGTTAGAGTAGCGGAAATACTCACAGAACCGTTAGAGTAGCGGAAATACTCAACCGTTAGAGTAGCGGAAATACTCCCAAATCATCAATCCCGTCCGAGTAGCGGAAATACTCACAAATCTTCAACCTCGTCCGAGTAGCGAAAATACTCACACCGTTAGAGTGGCGAAAACACTCAAAACCTAGGTCAACACCCGTGTCTGTTAGCTCACTTCGGTGAAAAATAACCAGACTACCCTTAGGACCTTTTCCGAGACTTTTCGGTCAAGATGACCATTTTGCCCCTAGGCATCCGAACGCCCCGGGAACCACACCGGCTCTAGGTATCAAACCGGTAACCCCCTGAGAATACTTTTTATAGTATTCTCAACCTTCCTTTACCTTTCCGGACCATTCTGAGTCAGTTCCGGCGAACCCGGTACAAAATGACCGTTTTGCCCCTGGAGGGCCGGTCTCCTTCTTCGACCACACCGGCTTTGGGTATCAAACCGGTAATGACCCGAGAATGCTTTTTATAGTGTTCTCAAACTCCCCTTACCTTTCCGGATCATTCCGAGTCAGTTCCGGCAAACCCGGTACAAAATGACTGTTTTGCCCCTGGAGGGCCGATCTCCTTCTTCGACCACACCGGCTTTGGGTATCAAACCGGTAATGACCCGAGAATGCTTTTTATAGTGTTCTCAACCTCCCCTTACCTTTCCGGATCATTCCGAGTCAGTTCCGGCCAATCCGGTGCAAAATGACCGTTTTGCCCCTAGTGGGCCGGTCTCCTTTTCCGACCACACCGGCTCTAGGTATCAAACCGGTAACCTCTCGAGAGTGATTCTTGTAGTATTCTCAGCCTTTCCTTATCCTTCCGAATCATTCCGAGTCAGTTCTGGCCAACCCGGTGCAAAATGACCGTTTTGCCCCTGGTGGGCCGGTCTTCCTTTTCCCACCACGTCGGCTCTGGAAATCAAACCGGCAACCTCTGGGAACATTCTAAATCATGTTTTTAGATCCCAAGTTTTCTTCTGGGACAGTCTGAGTCTGTCCCGGCAGTTTTCCGGTCCGGTTGACCGTTTTGCCCCTAAAGGCCCGGTCGACCTTTCCAACACATTTTGTCCTCACTTTTTAAGTCAAAAACCTCCAGGACACTATTTTAAGTGTTCCTGTTCCTTTCCGGCCTTCCGGGTCATCCCCGGCTCCTTCAAATCATTCCCGGACTTTCCGGAGTCACTCCTAGTGAAGCCAGGCTAAAATTTACATGGTAGTCACTAGTACAGGCGCCCAAATGTAGTCAAAGATACGTTGCTTGCCGACCTTAATTATTTCCTAAATGGCTGGCGCCACTAGTAGTGGCACCAAGTCAAAAAATGGCCTGGCGCCACTCCTAGTGGCGCTAGTGTATAATTTGGCCTGGCGCCACTGCAACAGGCGCCAGGCTTGTCTTCCCTCTATAAATACAGAGCCTCATTCAACGTGAAAATGGTCTGTAAACTTAACCTAAAAACCCTATATTTCGATATACAGAGCTCGAGCACCTCCAAAACCCTAGCCTCCCTAGGTTTTCCCAAACCCTAGCCATTATACACAAACCCTAGCCTCCTATACACTCATACACTCTCCTATACACTCATGCACACCCCCATACACTCATACACTAGCCTTCAACCATCTTTAGAAGACTTGAAGAGCTGCCATCCAAAGCTTGAAGACAACCCTTGAAGGTTGAAGAAGAAGATTAAGACAAAGACCAAAGACCGAAGACTGCACGGCACGCAAAATAAACAAGAAACAAGGTAGGCTTTCTCTTTAATTTTCTGCACTTCCCCCCTCTCTCTTCTCTCTCCAACCCACTTGGGTTTTCTCTATTTTAATCCCCCATCTCTTTCCCCCCCTTTCTTTGCATGCTTGAAACAAGGGGACTCCCGGTCCATGTGTAGGATTAGACTGTTGGAGAGTCACCGTGTCGGGGGCTTTCTTCTAGTCTAACCAGAGACCACGTGGTCCGGCCCCCTTGATTATGTGGTGAAGCCTTAGCCTTGTATGTTCACGACCCCCAAATTGCATTGTGCATATCATAGTCTTGCATCTTCCAAAATTCGTTTTTAAAAAGTTGTTTTTCAAAATGTTTTCAAAATTGTTTTCAAAATTGCATCAAAAGCTCTTTTTCAAAAACGTGTTTTCAAAACCACAATCCTAGGGTGATTCTAGCCTTTTCATGGCTAGGGTTGCTTTAGGAAAGTGTTATATTAAAAGTGGCCTTTTGGCCTATATTTTCAAACTTTGTTTTCAAAACCACTTTTTTAAAGTGGTTCTAGCCCTCTTATGGCTAGAATCGCTTTAGGAAAGTGAGATGTTTTTATACTTTCCAAAAACTCTCTCTCTCCAAGAATTTCCTACTAAAAATCTCTTTTTCAACATACTTTCCTAAAACTCTCTTCTCCAAAAATTGTTTTCAAAAACTTCCTTCCAAAATCTATTTTTCAAAACTCCCTTTTTCGACTCCTTTCCAAAAAACTTCTTCTCTCTAAAATCTCTTTCCAAAAACTCTCTTTCCAAATTCACTTTCCAAAAATTCCTCCCTAGGATTCCCTTCTAGAAAATCTACGTTTCTAAAAACACACTTTCTAAAAACTCTTTTCTTAAAGCCCAAGTCAAGCCCTAGAACTCACAATTAGGAAACCCTAATTTTCTTCCCAAAAACATAGTTTTCAAACTTTGCCCCAAACCTAGGTTTCCAAAACCTCTAGTTTTCACATCCAAACTATACATGTTTTCAAAACCTCTTTTCTACGTCTAAACTACAATTTTTCAAACCTAGGGTTTTTAGAGTCTCCCTTTCCAAATCCTTGCCAAATCCTATCTTCTCTTTAGGAAACCGAATCAAATCACCCCGTTTAGGAAACTAGATCCCGTCCTCCGTTTTTGGAAATAAATCAAACCTTTGCTTTTAAAAACCAAATCCAATCCCTTCTTAATCCAAACCTTCCTAATTCAATTCCCTCCTAAACCATAAGTTTCCTAAACTTGAACTTTAAACCTTTCCTTAAGTTTCAAAATCCAATTTTTTCCTAAATCAAAACCTTCCTAAACTTCCACTTTCCTAAATCTTAAGTTTCCAAAACTTGAACGTAAAAATTTTTCCTAAGTTTTAAAATTCAACCTTCCAATCTTTCCTAATTCAACCCTTTCCTAATTCTACCCCTTTCCAAAATCTTTTTCAAATCCAAGCTTTCAAATCTTTCCTAAACTCAAACCTTTCCTAATCTTAAGATTTTCTAAAACTCTAAAACTTTCTAAATCTTAAACTTTCTAAATTTCAAATCTTTCCAAATTCAAAACTTTCTAAATTTGAAACCTTCTTAAGTTAAATCTTTCTAAACTTAAAAACTTTCTAAATTCTAAACTTTCCAAAACTTCAAAATCTTTTCAAATCTAAAACTTTTCTAAACTCAAATCTTTTTTAATTCAAACATTTCCTAAACTGAAAACTTTCCTTTTTCCAAAACTTTCTAAATTCAAAACTTTCCAATTTTCAAAACTTCCTAATTTAAAAACCTTTCCTAAAACAATATTTTCCTAAGTTGATATTTTCCTAATTCAAACTTTCCTAAGTTGAAACTTCCCTATTTCAAAACTTTCTAAATCCAAAACTTTCCAATTTTCAAAACTTTCCTAAACTTAAAACTTTCCTAATTTCAAAACTTTCCAAGAATGAAACTTTCCAATTTCAAAACTTTCCTAAATCGAACATTCCCTAATTCAAACATTTCCTAAATCCAATCTTTCCTAATCTCCTAAGCCTCCCAAGTCAAGTCAAATCTTTCCTAAGTCTCTTCTCTTTCCTAAGTCTAGGTTTCCTAAACCTTCATCTTTCTAAAACAAGTCCAAATCTATCTTTTCAAATCAAAGTCCAATCTTCTCAATTTCAATTTTCAATCTCTTCTTCCAATTTCAAATCAAATTCAATTTTCAATTCAATCTCTCAATCTTCCAATCCAATCTCTCTCTTCAAATCAATCTCTTTTCAATCGAACTCCGGTCCGAACTACGACTGACTTGATTCCCCCAAAGGGATACGTAGGCAACCTTTATAGGTGCGGTCACAACACTTTTCAAACTTTCAATTCCACCCTCATGGGTGTGGTTTTCAAAATCTATTTTCAAATCTCAAATTTCAATCAATTTTCAAAATTCCAATTTCAAATTTCTATTTCCTAATTTTCAAACTTTTCAATTTCAATTCTATCACTTCAAATCTTTTTCAAATCAAATCAATTTCTTTCCAAATCTATTTTTCAATTCTCTTATCTTGCACTTGCATCTCATGCATTATATTTTATTTCAAACATTATTTTTCAAAGTGAATAAAATTGAACCATTAGTTAGCTAAAGACTCTCATAGGTGAATCTAGGGTAGATTGACATGTAGGTACCGAAAGGGCGGGGTAGGGTGATAGCTTAGTGCGTCTTCACTACACGTAACCAACCTCCGAACCTAGGATCACTGTTTTCAAAGACCAAAAGGAGTTATTTTTCTAAAAAGGGCTAAATATTTTTCAAAGGTTGCCAAACAACCTGTTTTCCTAAAAACCCTCTCTCGAGGAGATATTTTCAAATTGTTTTCCAAAAACCCTAAGTGTAGTTTTCGGACTATGCTTAGTTTTTAGGTGACCTAACTCACCTTAATCAAGTTAGGTGGCGACTCCAAATTGTTTTCAAAAGCCCTTTATTCAAACCTGTTTTCAATTCAAACCTAGTCGCACTCATTCTTCTAGGAGGGTGAGTTCTAACGAGAGAGTACAGCATTTTTCCCGCTTGGGTGAGTATTCCTCGAGTGCGAAAAATCTGGGCGCGACACACATATGCGGACAAACAACATCAATAACATCAAGTGTACTCAAGTTACACTAGGTTAATAGTCATGAAAATCATCACTCAAACAAAAAGTAGAAAATTAGGTCTTAAGATACACACTAGTTCAGTTTAACAAAATATTTTGCATAATTAACATCATATAATATTTAACATGAATACCATGAAATCTTCAAATTTGCAAAGTCATAAAAATCTTTTTGTATTTTTTTTATAAAAAAATAATAAATAAATAAAAACACAAAAAATACAAAAAAATATCATAGAATTAGGATTAAAAGATAGACATGAAGAAAATCCTAACCTATGATGAACACGGACCTTACTCAAGAAGGTCTACCTCTAAAGATTTTCTAGGGGTGTTCAAGGAAACTAAATCAGATTTTCTTACCCAAATAACCACAGTCTTAGGTTTATAAAAAATATCACGGGGCTTGGGTTGTGTTCTAGGTTTAGCCTTAACACTATGGTTCCTTTTGTTGACCCATCTGTTTGGAACCTACCTTGGCGTTGACCGTTGTCTAAGTCTACTTAATTCATCATTCAAGATTCTAGACTTATTAACAAGAACACAAATATGATTTTTCAACCTCCCATTTGGTTTCTTAGGTTGATCATACCCATATGTTCGAGGAGCCTTCCACAAGTTATGGCAATGTGGCCTCAGGTGGCCTTTAACACCACAATAATGACATGTAAGAACAAACTTATTAGGTTTGGCCTTAACATTATACTTCACATGTGCATATGTGGTGTTGATTTTATAAGACACGTGTTTGGTCTTCAACCTAGAATAGTGAGGCCTAATATGACCTTTAATACCACAATGGTGGCACGTGGGTGCAAATTTAATAATATAGCCTTTAGGAGGTATAAGGAACTTACCTTGAGTCTTAACCAAATTTGGTTACTTACCGGTTGTGAATATAAAGAAGCTTTCTTTGTGTATTCTATTCCAGTCATATCGCTAATGCTTCTTTGAGCGTTCCAGATTTCATTGATCTTCTTGGAACCTGCAGTTATATTCTCGAGAGTATTATTAGCTTTAGCAAGATCAGACTCAAGTGTAAATACCTTCCCCTCTAGACTCTTATTGGTCTCAATAGAAGTATGTAATTTCTTTTCTAATATAGAGACCTTTTCCAACAAAGTGACCTCATTAGATTTTAATTTATTAATGAGAACAATAGATTTATCGATTTGTTGTTTCAATGTGTCTCTTTCTTGATGCAAACTCTTATTAGCCTTTTTAGCTTTAAGACACACTTTAAACTATTGATTAAACTTCTGATGAGTGTTCTTATCATCACTATCAAAGTCACTTTGATTTGACTAATGAGAATCACTCAACTTAGCAATATTATCATGAGAAGATGTACTTATGTGATCATATGCATATGATGTGCATGATATGACATTATGAGTTTTTTCATATGCAACTTCAAGAGCAATCCATGCTTCTTTAACGGTTCCACACATAAATATATAACCAAATTCTTCAGCTATGACACTATTAAAGATAGAATTTAGAGCCTTCCTGTTCCACATGAACTTTTCTAACTCATGGTTATCCCATTGTTCTTGAGGTTTTGGGATAATCTCAGTGCTTACAGTAATCCTATGGGGACTCCAACCATGCACAACATAGAGCCATACATGCTCATCAATAGATTTAAAAAAGACTCTCATGCGTGGACTCCAATACTCATAATTTTTAAGACATCAAAAATTGAAATTTCAAGTGATGCATTCTCTCGTGATAAATCCATAAATTCAGAATATTTAGGATCACTCAAATAAAAAAATTTATGAGCGACCCACTCTGATACCAATTGAAAAATTCTAATTTCAATGTATTAAGACTTATAACCACTTATTTGCTTAAGAAATCTTATCTAGTTCTCTTTATCTAAGTGATTATTCACGTGTATATATCACACTATAATAATATCAAGCGATAAAGTAAAAAGACATAAGTTTTTCTCGTGAAAACCCAACTTGGGAAAAAACCACGTCTAGTAGGCCAAGCACTATAATGATCAGGTTACACAAGTACGACTTATAACCATAACAGTTGAATCTTTACAATTGCCATCCGAATTCTCACGAACTCCGGTTTAAGATTACTTGTTCGACGCCTAGAATTTCTGTTCTCCCTGGCTTCGACCTCAATACTGAATCACCACGGTGTTTTTCGTCGTCCTCAGAATCCACCAAGACAATCTCACAACTATGTTCTTCAATTTAGTACTCCGGTGAAGGAACTTTGTATGTTCAGCAACTCATCTATGATTACTTCACCAAGATCTTAATTGTATTCCCCACACTCTGTTCTTCTTGTTGGCCCAAGTAGGCAACCCAAGAGGGGGGGTGAATTGGGTTTTATAGAATTTTTTTAACAAGAACTTCAACTAAAACTTGTTTATGTATTTTAATAACAATTAATCGAAATATATATATCAAGCAAGTGGAGTGTATGTCAATATATATATTTATGCAAACATGTATAGTGAGCAATTAAACAAAACAGAGGCAGAAAAGAAGTGCACCAGATTTATAGAGGTTCGGCCAATCTTGCCTACGTCCTCTCTTCTTCGATCCTCTCGAAGGAATTCCACTATGTAATACTCCTTACACAGCTGCTGGTTGTGCCACGAGTGCCCAGCTCACTCTTTACAAAAGCTTCTTCCCAAGCTTTCAAAATCCAAGAGATTTTGTCCAAGCTTCTCTTAAACTTACAAGTGTTTTTCCCAAGAACACTTAAACTTACTAGGTTACAAACCCACCCAAACAAGAATGAATGAAAATTATACAGAGAGTGACTCTTCTAGTGAGTATACAAATGAATACAACTCAATGGATAACTTTAAACACTCAGCAAAAATATATGGCAGTGAGGTACAGGTGATTTTCAGCTTCAAACCCTTGATATGAATGGTATGATTGCTCTTCCTCTTTCTTTGAAGCTGTATGTATCTCATATATATAGGTATGGATCGATTCTAGCCGTTGGAGAAGTATGGGAGAAGATTTGGTTGTGTTTGTGCCCATACCGTCTGTCAGAAAACTAGCCGTTAGAGTCTAGGAGTCGACTCTTTTCTCAATGAGTCGACTCTTTTTGCATTTCAGCAGATTTTTCAAGTTTCTGTCCAAATGAGTCGACTCTTTTTGTCCCAGGAGTCGACTCTTTTCAGCAGTCTGCAGAATTGTTTGTTCTCTGTTGCAATGAGTCGACTCTTTTTGGCCAGGAGTCGACTCTTTTAAGCTTCCAGCAGAATTCCAAGGCTCTGTTCGAATGAGTCGGCTCTTTTAACTTGAGGAGTCGATCCTTTTTCCAAAAACCCATATTTTTGCAACTTTTCTTCATTCTTTTTCAAAGCTTCCAATCTCTTCAAGGATCATCTAAACAGACTTTTTAAAGCTTGCAAACACTTCTTCAAGATTAGATGACTCCAAGAACATCTTCAATCCATTCAAGGTGAGTTTTCTTCATTTTCATCACTTGTAGAGCTCTTCCATTATCATAGCTTCATCTATTGATTCAAGTCTTCTTCAATATCTTCAAGAGAGCTTCCATGACTTAGAATCTTCATTTCTTCAAACAACATGGCTTCTCCATGGACTTCAACAACTCAAGAAAGCTTTCCAAATCTTGTGATTCCTTCCATGTCTTCAAGACATCTTTACATCTTCTAAGAAAACTTCCATATTTTGAGTTGGTATCTTTTTCTTCCATTCTTGCAAGATATCTTCAAGTACTCAAAGTCTTCAATCTTTTAAATCAAGACTTTGATCATTTTCATTCTTCTTCTTTGATATCCATCATCTTCATTCCCTTATAAAATCACCATTGTAGAATATGCTATTCTTTCATGCTTATCAATCTTCAATCTAGGATTTTCATTAACTTGAGATTTCTTCTTCTTATAATATCACCTTTGTAGAATACATTACTTCATCATGCTTTTCATCATAAATCCTTTATTATGATAAGCTTCAAATCAAGATCTAATTGATAATTCATCTGCACACTAAGTAGAATTATTAGATCATTTAACCATGTTTTGTTATCATCAAAATCAAGGCATTGACTCAACACTTCTCTCTTGTCAATCTTTTTTAAATTTCAGAGATATCGAATACTTACAATTTCATCGACTTATGTAGCATATCTTAGACTCCACAAAAAGTTGGTTGGAACTATCTTCTAATTGGTTGAGAATGCCTGGCTTAAGAGTTCTCAATTCTAAATTGATTTAGATGTAATTAGAGTTCAATTCGGAATTGACTTTGGCGTACCGCTCGAGTGGAGTTTGAGCGGTGCTCTTTGGATTTTTGCTTTTGCAGAATTTTCACCTATCGCTCGAGCCGACTTATGATTGCTCAAGTGGACTTCACTTGAGCCATGATCTCTATATAATTAGGTTTCTTTTAAAAAGTTACATGAAATTCATATATTATAGAGCTTGAACGGATACCTGAGCAAAGAGATATGACCTCCTAAAATTTCAGTTCTGCGTACTTTAATGGCTTGCACTACACCTTGGACAACTTGTACTCTGACAGCTTGAACTTGAATCTTAGACTTTTTTACTCAAATATAACTTGAAACAAAGTTATAAATAAAATATCTTTGTCCACGAAATTAATCAATACTAAAATCATAACATTATCTTTCTCTTTCCTTCTTCTTTTATCTGGCATAGTCTTGCACAAGAATAAGGAAGATACCAGTGTAAGGTCTGGGGGATAGTGCCCAATGTCCATCAAGTAAAGTCTTCTCAAAAGGCTCACCTTTGCCAAATATAACACAGAAATTTCAAATGGAACTATTCTTTTATGGTAGGCAAAACAATAAGATAATAATTGAAGGAAATAATCACACAACACAATACGAAGAGTGACAAAGAATGAAGACTAACAAAAGTTGGTCCAATTGCATAGAAGCAAGCTCCCTGTAGACCCACACGTCTATACATATATTTTTTTAGGCAAGACTGTATATTGTACGTACAAATGTATATGTACTACAAATTTTAATTAGTATAACAAGTTCTATATTTAGATATTTCATGATTAAATTGTATGAATTTTAGTTTACAATGTAGTGTAAACCTATATTATTTACATGATCAATTTACATATGTTTTATAAGAAAAAATTATATCAAAGTGCATGTAATAATATGTTTAAATAGCCATTTTATTTTTTGGACTCTTATTATTTTTTTGATTTTAGATTTTAAGAAAAATAAGAAATTAAACATTATAATTCTTTAAACATAAAAAAACATAAGTTAATAAAAATAAAATAGAAAATTTGAAATAGTAAGGGAGATCATTTAAAACTGCTCATTCCTAGAGGTGTAAAGTGGGTTGTGTCATGCCAGCACGGTACGCCACGTGGCGTGCCAAACGTGCTTCGTGCCATGCTTGTGCCGGCCCATTTAAGAGTTGTGTAGTGCTCATGCCGGTCCATGAAAAAAAATGTTAGGCTCACCATGACACGGTTCGTACTCGTGCCGTGTCGTGCTCGTGTTTATGCTTCAGCTGTGCCCATGCTTATGTCGTGTTTGTCTTCATGTTAAAATTTTTTTTTACCAATATTGAACTCATATACATTTAAAACTTTAACAAAATAAATGAAATAAACTTTTATTTATGATGTAATCCATTTACAAATATTAAATAGAATGAATAAGTATAAAAAGTAAATTACAATGTGTAAAAAAATATAGAGCAAATAAAATTTGAAATACATTGTAGTTCAATAATGGAATGCATAGACAAAATAAATGGAACATATTTTTCATTCTTCATTTGATTTAGCTATATCTAAGTTTTGAAAATCTTCAATAATGTCGTCTGTCAAATTTTGGGCTCTAAGACTTGCATTATCCCAATCCTTTAAGCACACAATGTAATTTTAAGTGTAGCTGTTAAATTTTCTGAAATTCCATTTAGCAACATCTCTACACCAAATAATTTAATTCTAGGATCTATTACTGTAGCTAAACAAAAAATAGGTGCTATATCATCAAAATCTAAATCCTCAAGGTTGAAATTCATAGGGTCCATATTTATAATAAAATAAAATAATGCAAGTAAAAATAAAATTCTAATAAAGTAATAATAATATAAATATAGTACAATTAATATAACTACAATAAAATTAGAATAAGATAATAATAATATAAATATAATAATGATATCTCAACTAAATTTGCAGATTGCTTGACTTGCAGCGAGATTATAAAAAAAAATGGTTAAAGTATAAACAATATAAAGAGAAAGTGAGTTAGTTTGTGATTGTAGAGAGAGAAATTGTATAGATTGTAGAGAGAGTGAATAATTTTGTGAGAAAGAAATGAAGTGAGAGTGAGTATTTATAGAAAAAATTGAATAAGTCAATTTACAAAATTATCCTTAAAACTAGCCATTATATAGTTGTTGAGAGGGGTAATTTTGATATTTTTGATAAAAATACACATTTGTCCTTTAAACTAGCCGTTATATAGTTGTTAGGAGGGAGGGGGGTAATTTGGACATTTAGGGATACTTTTAAAAAAACTAGCCATTTGCCGTGCTCATGCCGTGCTTGTGCCTTAACTATGCCCGTGCCTCTAAATACTAAGCCCAGCCCAGCCCACCTGGTGGGTTGTGCCGTGTCGTGCTTATCATGCGGCATGTTGTGTCGATGACGTAGCGGGCCGTTCTGAGCCGGCCAGGCCCGGCCCACTTTGTACCTCTACTCGTTCGCACTTCGTGAATTTCTTCACCTTTACTTTCTATCCAAAATTGTCAAAGTTTAATAGGATACACTATTCAATATGTTTGGAAGTGCTGTAACCCTGAGTCATCTTTGTATTGTCCTCTAGCTCATAAGGTTTTTTAAACTAATGTACTCAAGTCCACCAATTGACAATCCATGCAGCCCAGTTAACTTGGTCTAGCAGCTTTAGACAATCGGCTTAGTCCACTCTGGTAGATAAATTTCAAGCTACACAGGAGTGCTGTAGGTACGGGTTATATTTAGGGTGGCATTTAAAATGTCTTAGGTGGCATTTAAATCCAACGGCTAAGCTCATTTTTCTTTTGAATGGACGGTTGAGATCTTTGTTAGTTCCTCTTACCCCCTTCAAACTCCTGCTTGGGTCCCACATTCATTGACTTTCTCTTCTTCTCTCTTGATTTTGTAACCCCTATTTCAGTTGTTGGATTGACATTGTTTGTGTAACGAATATGCAACATTAAATGCCCTGTCAGACACGTCTCTTTCTCACTTACCCATTCTCACTCTTTTAACCAAAGCAGCAGCAACTGAGATGGGAAGCAAAGCCATCTTTTCCACTTCTCTTCTTTCCTTTTTTTTTTTTTTTCATTTTTCTTCTGAATCTCTCTCTCTCTCACTCTCAGAGTTCATTAAATGCTCTTTTTTGTTTCCTTTCTTCTCTTTCGTATACCCCTTTTTTCTTCAATGGTCTTCCTTTCTCGTTTCCCTTATGAGATCAATCACCTGTGGGTATGTGATCAGTTTCTTCATTTCCTATAATTAGTTTTTAATTTTGAACCTCCCGCCCACCACATGTGGGTATACAACAAAATGGAGACTATCAACATTCCATTTTTTTTTTTTTTTTGTCTATTTCAATAAAACACAAACCCTTCTTTCTAGCTCACATTTCTTTGCTAATCTCTATTATATATTATAGGCAAACAGTATTATCAGAGGAAAGGAGAGAGGAGAAGCTGAGATTAGGATCATAAACACCTTCTTCAGGGATTAATACTTTTTATTTTCTCATAAATTTTTATTAATAAATTTTTTCTGTGACACTCAGTGTCATTGTTAGTTTTATTAAAATACTTTTGGTGTTGATTTGTGTTTTTTGGGATTTTGATAGCGTTGGTTTGGATGTTTATGGTTTATTTGTGCAGGTTTCATTTGGATAGGTGAGAGGAGAAAAAGAGAGATAAAGGGCAATGGTTTCATGTGGTTTTGACCACTAAAGATGGTGAAGAAGAGGGGACCCTGCTATATGATTTTTGCTCTCTGAGTGAGCAAAAACATTTTGTGTATGAAAATTTTTAATCTTTTAGCCAAAAAATATATATATTTATTCTCCTCCCACCATGCACACCATGAAAGGAGGAAGAAGATGTATGGTTTTTTCTAGAAAAAATCTAATGCCTTAGAAAAAATATTGGTTA
The DNA here is from genome assembly GCA_033060915.1 of Euryodendron excelsum. Taxonomy (NCBI): domain Eukaryota; kingdom Viridiplantae; phylum Streptophyta; class Magnoliopsida; order Ericales; family Pentaphylacaceae; genus Euryodendron; species Euryodendron excelsum. Next base: position 22,055,426 of record CM065386.1, read on the forward strand.
ATTTGCTTCCTCAGAAGAATGTGAGGAAGAAGATGAGTGATTTTATCTAGAAACCCACCTGGTATTGCCCATGATATTAAGCCCACTGTTTGCCTAGAAAATCCTCACTTACCTACTCTTTTTCGTTTACTTCTTTCCCTTTTATATCTTTAAATATTAATATTTGATTTTGTGCATGTGAAAGCATGTGTACTTCAATTAGAATGAAAGACACAGTACATTTTTCCCTTCTCTTTCATTTAGAAGGAAAGTCTTACAAACAGGCTTTAAAGTGTAATTTATATACAAACCTTTTGTTTTTTGTATTAGTACACAAAGATATATATATATATATATATATATTATTGACTGCATGCAGATTTAGATTTTAGGGATGAACTAAATAAACTATTTTGTTATGCCAAGATGCATCTTGCCAAAAAGATTTTGTTTGTTCCAAACTCCAGTTGGTGTAATTTTTTTTCTTCTTTGCTCCAACCCTCCAAACTCCCGTTTGCTCAAAACTATATTTTTCAAACTTTTTTCACTAACAAATTTTAGATTTAGAGTGTCATAGGCACGAGTCATATCTAGTTACAAACATGCATGGTAATAGGAGGGTCATGGTAGAGTATTTCTTAATGGAAAGTTCTTTGGTTTTTTTTTTTTTAATTTATCTAATGAAAAAGAGATTAAGGAAAGATCTAACGAGGGATTTTAGGAATAGATTTGTGTAAGCACCTAATTTTTGCTTGCTCAATAATCTCCGGCCCGACTAGGTTCAGTTTCGAACTTCATAATACGTTCGAGCCCAGACCAGCTCTTTCGAACTCCAATTCAGTCAACTAGTCACTTCACAGGCCCGCAAGGCTCCATTGAAGCTAAAAAGACTGTATTGCCCTTAGGCACTTCAGGTAGCTTTCTGACATTGGGTGGTCTTGAAAACCGACACCATCCAGGTAGCTTCTCGAGATTGGGTGATCTCGGAGACTAACACCTTATCAAATTCCAGACGGTTCACTTTTGGCGCCTACTAGCCCACCAATGTAGAATGTCCATTATCCAGTAGTTCTCCAAGACCAGACGATCTCGAGGACCAACACCACCCTACTATAATTTTTTGAGATCGGATGATCTCAGGAACCAACACCACCCTACAGATAGCTTTTTGAGATCGGGAGATCTTAGGAACCAACACCACCCTATAGGTAGCTCTCTGAGACCGGGCGATCTCAAGGACCAATACCGCACAGGCAGCTTTCCGAGATCAAGCGGTCTCGGGAACCAACACTTAGGTCAACACCAATGTCTGTTAGCTCAACTCAGTGAAAAATGACCAAACCTGCCCCTTGGGCCTCCAAGCATGTCTTTGAGAAAGTTTAAAATCCTTCAAGACGGTAAGTCCACCATTCCAAAATGTCCCTAGAATTTTAGGCGTACTCAATACGCCATCCTGACCAATTTTGATTCCATTTCGGTCAAAAAGACCGTTTTGCCCCTTGACACACTAACATAGCACAAATCTCTCCAGACGGCAAGTACACCTTCCAAGAATGTCCCTAAACAGTCCAGAATGCTTAATATACCACTCCAATCCATCTTGACCCTTTCCGACCAATTCTGGTCAAAATAACTATTTTACCCCTAGTGGCCCAAATGTGCCCCGAAACTACATCGGCTATAGGTCCCAAACCGAAAGACCCTAATATATGCCTATGTCCAATCCAAGGTGAATCCCGTGACTTTAAACACTTCCAAGTCAATGAAAGTCCCCTGGAGCATCTCACAAACGCTCCGCTAGGGTTGTCTTTTCTCTCAATTCCCTGATTATAACGCACTGTCAAACGACTTGAGAAATGCATAAATTGGAGAATTGTTAGAAACCCGTCCATAGGTCTTTCCATCGATACAGCTCGATTGAATAGATCGCTTTCCAAAGCCCCCAATAGTATGGCTCGAAAATTGTCACTTTCAGAAACCCCTGGAGTGTCTCACATACACTCCGCTATGATTGTTTTTTCCGTCGATTTTCTAATTATAACACACCGTCAAACGACTTGATAAATGCGTAAATTAGAAAATTTCCTAAAGTATTTCCAGAGCACTTTCCATTGGTACGGTTCGATTGGAGAGATCATTTCCCGAAGGCCCTGATTATGTAGCCCAAAGACTGCTATTTTTGAACATCCGTACAGCATAACACAGACGCTCTACAAAAGTGTGTTTTCATACATGCTTATCGAGGATCATCTCACTCTTTCGAACACCTTTGAAGCTCTTAGAAAGTTTTCGGTCCTTGAAAAACAATGGGAGAACATCATGAACATGACCGATTTTCCTGAATCTTTCCGAGAATACATAATTATCAAGGCAAAGTTAACACAAAAGTTCTCGGTGACGGAGCGTATGCTACATGCGCCCAGATTGTGATCAGATCGATTAAAATGTTGCTTGCTCCCCAAGTTGAGTCAATACAGAGTGTGCCACGTGGTATTCAACCAATGGAACAGTACTAGCGCATATAACACATACACCAGCTCTTAATAGATTGCTTATAAATACAGACCTCCCCCTCTGCATATTAAAGAATAAAAAACAGTAGCAAATCTATGCAAAAATAGCCTCAGAACTCTGAAATATCATATACACCGCACCCTTCAAGCATCTAAATTAGATTCAACCTTTCTCTAGCCTATACACTCCATTTACAAAACCTTCAATACCATAAATGAGCCATTTCCAGCCCCTTCTAGCCTCTCCAAGGTTATTAAAGTTCAAGACAAGTCATTTATGGAAGCTTGAAGTGGTTTGAAGACAAAAGTGGTATTCCCTTTTGATTTATGTATCTCTTACTTCTCTCTTCTCCCTCATAGTCCACTTGGACTATTCTTCTCTTTTAACCCACATCTTCTACCCCCCCTTTTCTTGCATGCTTGAAACAAGAGAGCTCCTAGGTCATGTCTAGAAGAAAGCTTGTGGGAGCCACCATGTAAAGGGATCTCTCACAAGCCTACTTTGAGATGGTATGGTCTTGGAGCATCTTGCAATGTGGTGTAGCCTCTTAGCCTTGTATGCTTTCATAACCCCCTTTTTGCATATGGTTACCATGTTCATGCTTTGCATGCTTGACTCTATATTTATGTTCATCATCATTTTTCGAAAATCTTCACTATTTCCATTTCTATGTCTTTCTCAAATCCTATATTCAAGCATTTCCCTTAAAATAGTTCTAAGATTTGGTTTCTTAAAGCTTAAGGTTAAACCCTAAACTTTCATGCCTTATGGACTTCCCTTTTACCCCTAACCTCATTTTGCATTCTTGCATTTCATTATTTTTCAAGTTACATTAAAATGACATTCAAGCCATTCTCTTCTTTATTGATTTTTAAGGACTTACTCTCTTGAGCTTTATGGTTGAAATGGTCCCTTGGAACCCTTTCTTGAGTGGTTCTCTCATTATCTTGACCATATGAACCCTAGTTCATTAGAGTTGGCCTTCTTCATCCTAAATGTGGTTTTCAAACAACTCTCTCCAAGAGAGGTTTACAAATGGGCATTTGTCTTCATTATTGTTAAAATGATTTTCAAACTCTTTCTTTCTATATGTTGAGTTACAAGATTGGAATGGCCCCCATGGACCCCTCTCTTGAGAGGTCTTTCCATCATTTTGGCCATAGGAACCCTAGCTCATTAGGTTGAGTTTTCTACACCCAAAAAGTGGTTTCTAAAACACTCTTTTCAAGCAAAATTTTTAAAAATTCATTCTCTTTATTTTTTGTAAAAATGGTTTTCCAAAATCATAATTTCCATATTGATTTTCAAAGTTTTCACTCTCTTAAGTTAGAAGTTAGAATGGTCCCCATGAAGCCTTCCTTGGAATGCCTCCCTACTCTTGACCATATAAACCCTACACTTACTAAAGCCAATTTGGAAATGATCTTTTTTAAATTTGCATGATTCCTTGAATTTGTTTTTCAAGTTCTCTACATTTACACCATGGTTTTCAAAACTCATTTTCAAAGTGCATGCACAAAACCACCTTTCCAAAACCACTAGGCCCAAACCCTAGTTCAAAACCACCTTCTAATCCTTGATTAACTTGACCCTAATTGTCTAATCTTAGGTTAACCTAACTTAAGTTAGTTAACCCTAAGTCATCTTAACTCTAGGTTAACCTAACCCAAGTTAGTTAACCCTAAGACACTTTAACCTTAGGTTAACCTAACTCTAGTTAGTTAATCCTAGGTCAATCCAACCCTAGTCTAACCTAATTCTAGTTGTCCAAACCTAGGTTAACCTAACCCAAGTTAGTTAACCATAGGTGTTGAGTCAAGGTTAATCCTTGTTGACTCAAGGTTAATTCCCATGTTGATTTTGATGATAACTAAACCTTGTGTTATGTCTCTAATGAATCTACTTAGTGTGCAGATTAACAAGATCATAGTATAGACTTAAAATTGAATCTTATGTCTAATACATATCAAAGAGAATGCACAACTAGTTCAAGAAGCAAGAAATGAATTCAAAGGGCTATGCAATGAACCAAACTGAGAAATGATGCCTATCTCTACTTCAAACATGTGTTCTACATTTGAAGAGATTGAAGGTGTTCAATTATAGCTTTCTTCAAGTATGCATAGTTTCAATGAAGATTGATTTACACCAGACTAAAGACTTCATCAGTTGAGGAAATGAAATGATCAGTTAAAGGTGAAGAATGGAGATGATGTTGAGGCCTAAAGAAGATTTCATCAGAATGTGCAATGCTCAGTTGAAGAGGAATTAGTTGAAGAAGAATTGGTAAATAATCAAGAGATGATCTCATCTGGTATGCTTAAGACCAATTCAAGACAATGAGATTGAAGTTGCTAAGAAGAAGGCTCACAATGAATATCTGATCTCTACATGGAATCCAAGTGAAGAATTCTTCTACAAGTGTAAAGAGTCAATGAAGACTAGATGTATGAAGAAATTTCATCAAGTCTGCAATAAACTCTATGAAGTGTTTATTGAAGAATGAAGAATTGCTATCAAAGAGAGGAAATCAGAAATGAAGCATTGTGAAGCTCTACAGGAAGAGTGGCATTCAAGAAGATGTTCTACAATGATTGAAGAAGCTTTGTAAATGAAGAAGTTAAGTTCAGCTTTAATCAAATAAAGCTTTGAGATTCAAGAAGAAGATCAACATCCAATGATTGATTCAATCCAAATTTAAATAGAAGTTAACTCTGATGAGTTAAGAAAATTTGATTGATCATCATACCCCAAAGACATACTCCTTGAAGATCTTATACCAGTGCTTTGATAAGCTTGATCAGTGGAAATCTGAAGGCTAAATTCTGGGCAATGAGGAGACTCATGGAATTGAGGTGTCGCCTCTTGCACACAGACACAAAAATGGCCTGAAGACAAATTGGACAATGAGTGGACACATTGAAACAAAGTGTCGCCTCTTGAACACAGAAGCAAAAAGCCTGGAGACTAAGTAGGCAATGAGCGGACACATTGTAATGAAGTGTCGCCTCCTGGTGCCAGACGCAAAGGCTTGAAGACAATATGATCAATGAGCGGACACTTGAGAATGAAGTGTCGCCTCCTGGTAACAGAAGCAAAAGGCTTGAAGTTCAAATGATCAATGAGTGGACACCTGAAGCAGAAGTGTCACCTCATGACAGCAGAAGCCTGATATGAAGAAGACAAATGCACAAGGAGTCGCCTCATCAACATGAAGAGGGGACTCATGAACTGAGTGAACATCATCTGGTAAATGCAGAAGCAGGAAGTGTCGACACCACAAGAAATGGAGCCGACTCCTTCTGTCGCAACGGCTATTTTTCTTAATGTTATAACAGAATGGACGTGCATTTATGATACCCAACCACCTCCAACAGATGGAATCAATGCAAGGGTATATATACTAGCCTCCAACTGCATTTATAAACATGAATCAAGAGGAAGAAATAAGAAGAAACGAAAATCTACTGAATCACTGATATTCCTGAAACATTCCTCCTGTTTTATTCTTGTGAGCTTTGATTGTAAATCTACTCTAGTTAGAGAGTTTGTTTGTAAATTGTATACTCTTATACACTTGTAACTGAGAGTTTGAGAGTTCTCTTGTGTGAAGCAAAACTCTTGTAAAGTTTAAGTGGAGCTTGGACAAAACCACTTGGGAATTGAAGAACTCAGTGAGGGGTTCTTGTGGAGTGAGCTGAGCACTTCATCAATCAGCAATCCATCTTGTAATAGGTGATTACATAATGTAAGAAGGCTTCAAGGAGGTCTTGGGGTGAGGATGTAGACCACGGTTTGTGGTTGAACCTCGGTAAATCTGTGTCTCCTTTTATTGCTCTGTTTTTTTTTGTTTCCATTGATAACATTGCTTCACACATAGATTAGCCATTGCTATTTTGTTTAAAATTAATTTTAATTAATCTTAACTTGTATTAATCTTTGAAAAACCCAATTCACCCTCCCTCTTGGGTTGCCTATTGGACCAACAATAGGTCCACCCAACCAAGGTTAGTAAGATTCAAGGCTCCAACTCAAAGACACCTTTTCAAATGATCTTTCAATTCAAAATCATTGTCATAGCATACTTTCAAAATTATCCTACTCTCTTAAGATTTTAGAAATTAACTCCAAAATCTTTTCAAATATTTCTATACTTTATCTTCAAAAATGTTTTCAAGAAATTCTCTTACACTTGTCTTGATTAAAATGGCTAGACACTTAACATTTTTCAAGAACTATTTTCAACATGTTTTCAAAAACCCATAACCCTAAAGTATCCCTAACCCTTATGGTTAGGGATTCCAAAGGAAGGTGATACATTAAATACAACCATCAAGGTTATCTGTATTAGGGTTCCAAAATCCTAACTGTTTTCAAAAGCTCTCTTCAAAAATGATTTTTGAACATCACATTCTTGAAGCAACCATAATCCTTCCATGGTGAGGACTATTCAAGTATAAGTGAGATATTCAAGAAGGGTTCTATAACCCTAAAGTTTTAAAAACCAAAAGTGAAGTCTTTAGCCCCTTTTCCAAACATGTTTTCATAACTCATAACCCAAAAGGAGTTTAGTTCTTCAATGACTAACCTCTTAAAGGTGATGAAACATTAAATATGCTTTTCATAAGGTATCCAAAAACTACTTTCAAAAGCTATTCGAAGACAAGTTCACAAGAGCGTTTTCAACTCAAACTCTACCTCCAAAGTTTTCAAAACAAGACTTCAAAACATTTTCAAAACTCTCTTGAATTATTTTAAAACATTTCTAGAAACTCCCTTGAGTTGTTTCAAAAACACTACAAAATTCTCTTGAATTAATTTAAAAAATATTTAAAATCATCTTCAAACCCAATTTCAAAAACACTTCAAACATCTCAAATCCTATTTCAAAGACATCTTTGTAAACTCTCAAGTTCTCTTTTTCTAAAGATCTCAAAGTGTCTTCAAAACTTTTCAAAGACCTCAATGCGTCTTCAAAGTTCCCAAAAGCCCTAATGTGCCTATTTTTCAAAACTGAACACCAATATGTCTTCCAATGGCTTTCAAATGAGATACGTAGACAACCTAAAATGATGCGATCATAATTTTTATTTCAACCCAAGTTTCCTTTTCAAAAGTTTCTATCAATTCAAGATTTCTATCTCAAATCCCTTCAAAACTTTTATATTTTCAAATATTTTTTTCAAAACATACATCATGCATCATTCATCCAAAAAGTAATGACCAAACCTATTTTTCAAAATTCTAAAGTGGATATTAGTAACCGGTTATTCAAGTGAGTGAATTAAGGGTGATTAGATATGTAGGTACCACAAGAGCGGGGTAAGGTGATGATCTTAAAATGTCTTCCATACACGTAACTAGCCGCCGGGCCATAGATTTCTAGTTTCAAAGACTAACCCGGAGTCATGTTTTTAAAAGGGTTTTAAAACATTTTAAAAGGTTGCTAAAAACCTCTTCTCCAAAAACCTTCTTAACAAAGATATTTTCAAAATAATTTTGAAAAACCTAAGTTTAGTCTTCGGATTATACTTAGTTTTAGGTGACCTAACACATATTTAACTATGTGAAGTGGCGACTCCAAACTTTTTCTAAAAGCCTTTGTTCAAATCAATTTTAAGGTCGAATCTAGTCGCACTAGTCCTTCTAGGAGGATGAGTTCTAACGAGAAAGTACCGTGCATTTTTTCACCATTCTTGAGTGCAGAAAAATCAGGGCGTGACAATTCAATTTATAAGGAGGGAGAGCCGAGTGGTAAGAGAGGAAGGAGAAAATATTCAATGCAATATAGTCATTTGGCAAGATTTGATTGATTTGTGATACCACATCAGTATAATGATGTGGCATCACTATTGCATTGAATATTTTCTCGAGAGCGAGAGAAAGAGGGAGATGAAGACTGCCACACAGTATATAGTATTTTAGAAAAAAAAGGGACTAAATATTGGAGGCTTGGGAGAGATTCAACTACATTTGCATATATAGATAGTATAGATAGTATAGAGTTGCAGATTTTGTTTCTTTAGTTTTTTTTTTTTAATTTTTTGTTTCCATATAGTGGTTTTTTTTTCTTTTAGTTAATTTTTGTGTTTCTTTATCAGAATTTAACTACTTTAATTATTTCTTATTATTAATTTTTTGTTTAATTATTATTTGGTTTTTTTATTTTCCTTTATAAGAGAGTAAGAGAGAATCCTGATTGGTCGGAGGAGTTAGATGCGCCACATGGCATCGCAGTTTTCTTTTTAGAATTTTTAAAAAACAAAGATTGAATTTTAGAAGCCTTATTCAAGCCTCCTATTATATTTACATGTATAGATAGTATAGATAGATGTGGTGAGATATCTTTAATTTTATGATAGTTGTGTTTATTAAAAGTGTAAATTAGAGAGATATTTGGGGTTGAAAATATATGATAGTTTTATAAAATCTATGCACTATCTTAGTTAATATACCTAATTTAAAAAACCATACATAGCCTTCTTAACCACTTTTCTTTCTTATTTCTACCTATTCATTTCTCGATTGAGGAGGTGGAGCTTATAGGAAGAAAAAATCATATAAAAATCCTAAAAATTCCTAAAAGTTAAATAAAAGACTATGAGATTATATTGCATCTCCTTGCTATCAAATCTAACTGGAATCTTTCTTCTAATCATGGAAATCATTAAATTCTTGCATAAAATCAAACATGAAATAAATTAAATATTTAGATTTGTCATGAACAAAACAAAGTAATAAATCAATTTCAAAGACAACCTCAAAACTATATCACAAAAATAGTGATATGACAGATATTAACTTTTACTTGAGTTCCAAACATCAACAAAACATCCAATTCTAGCAAAATGGCTATATTAAATTGACTACATTAATCTCCAAATTATAATACGAAAAAAAAAATTGTAGAAGAAAATATATGAGCTACAACACAACTACATTAACCTCAAATTTCCCTCCAAAATTCTTTTTTTTATACACCAAACAAAAAACATAACAACTATATGTGTTGAGGTGGTAGTAGTTAGGCCAGATTGAAGTAGCTCTTAACTATTGAGGTACACCTTGTACTTCTTGAAATCAATAAGAATGGTTACTGTAGGCATCCATGCGGTTACAGGAGTCAATGCTTGACGACGTTGATGTTTATGTTACGATTGGTGATCCTTGATTAGACCATTATCGTAAGCCAACACTTGCATTCTAACAACAAAAAAAAAAGAAAAAAGGTTACAATTCGTTCCTTCACCAAAACTTCACACCTACATGTTTTGCTCCATACCAACACTACACAATTCAAAACAAACTAAACCAATAAAAATCACCATCCATATATACTAAAAGCAAACAAAATTGATAGAAAGAATATAATATAAATTTCTAAAAGCAAAAGACAATGAATGAATATATAGGCCGATAGCTATCAACCTTGCGATCTAATCAAACCGTATCGCAACACCACGCCCAACAATAACTCATACCAGCAATTCAACAAGTGAAATGAAAGCCTTAATAATTGGGCAAAAAAAAAAACTGCAATATGATCAACAGTAGAGCTTTATGGCTGGGCGATGAAAGAGATAAATAGACTCCCTTTAATCAATCAAGCCACCAAAGAAGCTGGAGATTCTTCCTTTATATGGCTTCAATCTTTGTTTTTCTTTTTCTAGTAGAGCTGGTAGAAAAAGAAGAGAAATTTTTTGTTGCACATCAATTAAAATTTAAAAAAAAAGTACAGATTAAAAAATGTGAAGAACCAATGGTGAAAAAGAAGAAGAACTAAGAGGTTAGTCTCACGGGTGTCAACAAGGTAGGAGAACACAACAATGGTGGCAATGGAGCTCTAACAGAGAACTTGCTATGTCTCCATTTTAGGTCTACATCGATTAAAAAGAGTAGAGCTAAAATAGCAAAGAAAGAGATTTTTCGAATAACGAGGGATTTTAGAAATAAATTTGGGGAATGGAATGATTGAGTGAGTATAGATTTTAGGTATTTTGGCAGAGGAAAAGAAAGAGATTTGTTTTGGTTTCTATAGATTAGTTTTTTCCTTTTAGATATTTTTTTGTTTCCTTGTCAGTATTTAACTCCTTTAATCTTTTTCTACTCTTATCTTTTTGTTTTATTATTATATTTTTTTTCTTTGTTTTCCTTTATAAGAGAGGGAGAGAGCAGCGTGATTGGTTGAAGAAGCTCGGTATGTCATGTGACTTCTTAGTATTTTAGGTGTTTTTGAGAATTTAGAGTTGAATTTTGGGAGGCCTGAGAGTCTCCCACTACATTTGCATATATATACTAGCAATAGACCCGTGCTACGCACGGACCACAAATATGGAATTAAAAGTCGATCTTTCAAATAATTTTTTACAAACAAGAAGTTTTATAGGATTGCATATTTAAAATATGATACTAAATGATATAGCATTTATAGAATAACTTTCATCTTGAAGGTTATTAGGACTAAACACGTTAACAATATTTTCTATACACTATAATAGCCTTAAAGAGAAAAAAAAAATGTAGAAAAAATAATTTATGTACTAACTATTAAGTTGCACTTTTAATATATTTTTTTTATTAAAAATAAATACATTAAAAATTTTCAACAATAAGTTTATTGAGTTATATTCAGAATTAAAAAATTAAATATAACTTATAAAAAAAAGATATGAACATATGTCCAATATATATCAAGAAATAGTCATTCAAATTAATAAAACAATATTTTTACACTTTATTTTTTGAGAAAATATAAATTAATAGTGAAAGAAAATTAATTGAATTTTCAAAAGTTAATTATAATAAATATAGTTAAATCTTTTAATTCCATACAGTAATAATGTGTATGTAAAACTATTTAATAAAAGTTAGTATATTTTATGTGTCTCAAATTTTGTATTTCTTTTTCTTTTGGCCAAATTACATCCACTTCCCTTGAGGTTTGAGGTGAGTTATATTTTTTTCCAGATGTTAAATCTTTTAACAGAATATATGTGATGTTAGAAAAAAAAAAAAAAGTTCATTACTTAAATTACCCCTAATGTGCATGAAATGACATAAATAATTTTTTTTTTTTACTTATGAAATTAATTAGTATGTTAATTTTGAGCCTTCTTCTAAGATGCATTACCAGTATAAGACTCTAAGAGCAAATTAAATGTCACATCTGTATAAAACACCATTTTAATCAATAAATAAATTATAAGTCTCATATTTTTTTTAAAACTTTATATGCTATAATTAAAGCCCTATATAGATTCTATAAAATTTTATAAAAAAAAGTTCTAGTCAATATGAGGAAAAATGCCTTACAAAAAGTAATATAAAAAACAACAACGTTAGTTAATTTATATTAAAAAGAGAATGGTTTAACTTAAGAAAATCAATTGTATCAAAGGTTTTAGATTCTATATACTATAAAAAAAAAATCAACACACATGTGGGGAATTTAGAAGCAAAAAAACAAAGATTTGAAAAATTAACACTCAAATTAATTTCAGAAAAAAAAACCCTATTTATGTCATTTCATGCACATTAGGGCCAATTTAAGTAATGAACCTACTTTTTTTTTTTTGCTGGCATCACATATATTTTGTTAAAAGATTTAACATTTGGAAAAAAATGCAACTCACCTCAAACCTCAAAGGAAGAGGTTGTAATTTCTAGAATCTCAGGGGGTGGGTTGTAATAGTCTAAAACCACAAGGGAGATGAATGTAATTTGCCCTTTTCTTTTTTCCCTTTTTTTGGGTAATTGTTTTATATAACCGAATAGATTCATACAATGTGAAATGATTTAGTGCTTCGTTATTTATTCCTAGCAATGAATCATCATTGTTTTTTTTTTCTTATCTAAAGGATTATGTTGTGAGTTCATTAAAATAAAATTGTACTTATACTGAAATACAATATCTTAAGTATACTGCGACATACACTAAAAAAAAAAAATCATAATGGACAAAGTAAACCAATGACTTTTAAAGTTTCCTTTAACATACATATGTCTTTTGATATATAATTATCCTTAATAACTTTTAAAGTTTTCATATTGAAAGGGTGACAATTCAAAAAACACTACCATATTAAGAAAATAACCAATTACTTTATGAAATTTGTATTTTTATATTTTTAAATTCAAAAAATTGAAAAACATGGATCAATTCTTTGAAACTCAAAGGCCTCATAACCTATTGCTATAATAAATAGTATAGATAGAGATATAAATGCAAGTTATGAAAAATAAAGTATCAATTGTTTATACTAATAATATGATTACACTAAAGTGTAATAGTCAATTGTAGTCTTAAAAATAAAATATTAAAAGTCCAAATAATGAAAAAAAAAAAATATATATATCAAAAATTATAATTAAAATGATAAGGGTTATTTTAATGTTACCAAAATTTTAATTTTCAGTATTCTAAAGGAATGGGTTTAGTAAATATATTGTAGTTTGAATTTTGAAAGAGATTTTAGGGAAGATTTCAGAAAAGTATGATAAAATTATATTTTTTTAACCAATCAAACTGTAACAATGTTATTTTAATATTACCAAAAGTTTAATTTTTAGAGAGTCTAAGGGAGTGACTTTAGGAAATATATAGCAGGAATTAAAGCTCCATCAACATACTATATATAACTCTATTGGTGAGAGTTTTGAGACTAACTAATGAAATTGCACCATGTAATATTTAAATATTATAAAAATAAAAAATTTGTAAAAATTAGATTGGGAGTTTGAGACTTAAAGATCTCTTAATCTATTTCTATAATATATAGTCTAGATACTCTAGATTTATTTGTATTTGTCTTTCTAAAAATAAAACTTAGAAGGATTTGAATAGAAAATTCTTAAAGTTTTAAGTCTAAGCAAGAACTTTCCAAAATTATAAAAGAAGAATTTAAAGAAATTCAAAATAGTAATCATAATGTTATTTTTAAATTTAAGGAGGAACTTTCTAAAATTATAAAGAGGGATTTAAGGAGATTTAAAATAACATTTCTAAGTTTTTAAAATATTAAGGAAATTTTTTTTAAAATTATAAAGGATAAGTAAAATTTTTCAAAGTAACATAAGATTACTTCAGTTTCAGCAAAGATTTACTAATCATTACTAGAAAGTAAAAGTTTCTATAATTTATAGTTTGGCCAATATTATTATAACACATGTAAAATTAGTTATTTAAAAATTCAAAAAACTAAGAAAATTGAATTGAGTCTCTCAACCTCAAAAACTTCCTATCATTCTGCTATAATATATAGTATAGATACTAGCAGTAAACCCGTGCTATGCACGGGACATAGAGAATAAATTTTAAAAAATAAAAAATTTATAAAAATAATAAATAAAGTTTAAACTTTATATTCTTAAACTCACCATTATCACATAAAGCTAAAAATTTATCGAGAAATAATTTGAACTTTAAGTATGAGATCATTAATGTTTAGTTTACTTGTAAGTTTGACTTAACTAAATATTGCTAAATCTCTAACTTAATATTAATTCAATTTTTTGTAAAAATCATGCATAACGCATCCTTTAATTAAATAACATCCAAACAAAATGAAAATAATAAATAAGCTTCATAGAGTCTCATTAGGGTTGTTAATGATAAATTTTAGCTTAACTTTGTGCATATAGATCATAAAAAAAATTTCTCAAAATGATTGTACTATTCACTACCAAGCTTACTAAAAATTAAGATTATATTAGAGTCACATAATTAAAATGCTTGAAATACTTTTTATTTCCTTATTATTTATAACATACTTCAAATTTTTGTTTATTTTTATTAAATGTTTTAAAAAATAGAATAATTGTGAAGGAATTAAAAATATATATAAAAAAAAAGAAAAAAGTTAAAAAATAGTTTCATTTTAGTTACTAATGCTAGATAACTTTGTCACTTTTAAATACTTAAACTGTATATGAATTATTCTTTAATTGAAAAAATAAGTATTATATCTTAAATTACATTGTGGCTTGCTGAAATTTATATTTATTTTAATAATTTTTTTTAAAAATATTTGAAGAGATGTGATTGCTAAGTATTTCAAACCAAAAGCAAATTGACCAATAATAAGAGATTTGTTAAATAAACAAATAAAAATAATAATAATGATAAATGATTAATAACTTAAAATTATTTTTAGTTTTATTAACATTTCATGAAAGAGCACATCTGAAAGAATTTTGATAAGCTTGTCATATTAATCAAAAGTCAATATAGAAAAAAATTTAAAGATAATCTAATAAGTTCAAAAGTTAAATCAGGACTTCTAGCTTCAAAGACATCATAATAAATTGTTATAAGATATCTATAATGAATTGTTATAGATGGATAAGAACTGATAATATATGTAAAACTGGGGAGAAAAACTTTAGTGTTATTTTTATTGTTGTTTTCTATTTATAGTTAAGGGCATGAAATCCAAGTAGGTAAGGTACTAAGATTGAAAATAATATATCAGGGATAGTTTTTTTTTTTAATTTTTAAATAGTACATTTATCTAGTCATAATTTAGAGCCTCAAAATTAGACATTTTGGAATTGGGACATTTATGGTAGTGCTTAATAAATTTTTGTATAAATTTTGATATGATAATTTAAAATTAAAAATTAAAAATTAAAAATAAAGAGTTGAATGTTTCAATCTCAATGGCCTCATAACAATTGCAAATTTTATGATGTAGATTTATGGGTATTTGTACTTCTAAAAAGAAAAATTAAAAGGATTTAAATACACAATTGGATAGTTTTGAATTTTAAGGAATAAATTTCTAAAATTATAAGAGGAAATTTTAGAGGAAATTGAAACTAACAATACTAATGTCCTTTTTAATTTAAAGAAGAACTTTCTAAAATTGTAAGAGAGAAATATAAGGAATTGTAAAATAACAATTATAATATTTTGGAATTTTAGATAAAACTTTTCAAAGTAACATAAGATTACTTTAGTTTTAGCAAAGATTTACTAATCCTTAATGAAAAAAAGTTTCTATATTTTATGGTTAAACCAATGCTATTATGACACATGTAATATTAATAATTTTAAATTTTAAAAAAACTAAGAAAATTAGATTGAATCTTTCAACATCAAAGACTCAATAACCTATTACTATAATATATATTATAGATATTAGCATTGACCCGTATGAGATGCACGAGACTTGAAATTTTGTTAGTCATAATACAGATTTAAAGATATTTTGTATAATATAAAAGAGTGTAGTTAATTAAATCTATAATATGTTAAAAGTTTAGGTCTGTTTGGTAAAAGAAATAACCCTGCTATGCATGCTGATTTATATAACCTAAACGCATTATTTCGTAATATGCACGAATTTATATAACCTAAAATACTATATATGGGGCACTAATTATTATTATAAAGTGATTGAAAATACAAAGTTGTTGACTAAATGCCTTGATTTTGATGATAACAAAACTTGGTTTAATAATCTAATAATTCTACTTAAGTGTACAGATTAATTATTAGATTTTTGTCATGACTTGAAGCTTATCACAATGGAGAATTTGTGATGCAAATATTAGAATGAAGGTTGATAAGCATAATGAGATGACACATTCAACAAAGTTAATCTTATAAAGAATGAAAGAATTTCGAGATGATGAAAATCTTGGATTGAAGATTGATAAGCATGAAGGAATGACATATTCAACAATGGTGATCTTATAGAGAATAAAGGAATTTCAAGATGATGGATGTCAAGGAAGAAGAATGAAAATGCTCAAAACCTTGAATAAAAAGAAGAAGCCATATCTGTTGAAGATTCCTCAAAAAATAGTTAAAATGAAAAGATCTTAAATCTTGGAAGCTCTCTTGAAGATCTTGAAGCAAACTTGAATCAATAGATGAAGCAATGATGATTGAAGAGCTCTACAAGTAATCAAAATGGAGTTGATTTCATATTGAAGGGTTGAAGATGTTCTTAAAGTCATCAAGCCTTAAAGAAGTATTTGCAAGCCTCAAAAAGCTTATTTAAATGATCCTTGAAAAGATTGGAGACTTTGGAGAAGAATGGAGAAAACCTGCAAAAACAAGTTTTCTGGTGAAAAGAGTCGACCCCTCAAGTTTCAAGAGTCAACTCATTCAAATAAAGACTGAAAATTCTTATGGAACTTAAAAAGAGTCGACCCCTCAAGCTTAAGAGTCGACTCATTGTGACAGAGAGTTGATTTTGCAGTTTCAAGCCAAATGAGTCGACCCCTACCACTCCAGAGTCGACCCTTTTAGACAGAGCCTTGAAAAATCTGCTGAAACATAAAAAGAGTCGACCCCTGCAGCAAAAAAGTCGACTCATTGACAGCAACGACTCTATTTTTGAACGTTATACTCCGTCGTTCTTGCATCAAATGGTCTCTTATCCACTACCAATGGCTAGAATCAATCCATGGTTATAAATACAAGATCCCTATAGCTTCTAAACACAAGAAAGAGTGATTACACTTACTAAATCAACATCTTGAAGCTGAAATTTTTTGTGCTCCAACTGCTACATCTTTTTGCTGAGTGATTAAGGTTATCTATTAAGTTATTCTTATTCATCTACTCACTAGGAGAGTTATTCTTTGTATAATATTTATTCATTTCACTTGGATAGGTTTGTAAACCTATGAGTTTGAGTGTTCTTGGGTAAAAATACTTGTAAGTTTAAGTGAAACTTAGACAAAATCACTTGTAAATTGAGGGAAGCTTGGACAAAATTTTTTGGGTTATGAGAGCTTGGGGAAGAGCTCTTATAAGAGTGAGCTGGGCACTTGTAGCAAAACTAGCAGCTGTGTAAGGGACTTTACATAGTAGAATACCTTCGAAAGGATTGAAGAAGAGAGGACGTAGGCAAGGTTGGCCGAATCTCTATAAATCTGGTGCTCTTCTTTTCTTGTTCTATTTTGCTTATTTGCTTACTATACATGTTTACATAGATATATACTTTGATATATACTTAACTTGCTTGATATATATGCTTTGATTAATTATTGTCGAAATGCATAAACTCTTTTCAGCTGTATTGTTTGATATAAATTCTATAAAACCCAATTCATCCTCACTCTTGGGTTGCCTTCTTGGGCCAACAAAAGTGACATAAAAACTAAAGGATTATATTTTTGAAAGGGTTTGTATTTAACGTGGAAAGCCATAACTGGGAAGGATTCGAGGATAATTTAAGTTAAATAAATTTGGAAAGAAAAAAAAAGGATGAAATATTAATAGAATGATTTTGAGGGAGAGCTTTTAAGAATCATACCAATTTTAATGATTCATGAGTTATCTAAGGATTTAGAGATAAAATTTGGGAATGAAATTGGCATGTGTTGATATGTTTTCTCTTTTGGTTGATCTATCCATGATTTTAGGGGTTCAATTTGCCTATTTTTCTTCTTTTTATTTCTCTTTTTTTGATGCGTATAGAATTTTTTTTTTAATTTTTGATCGTATACGAATTTTTGCAAAATCAACATCTTATGGCGAACATTTTCAATTTGACTTGGCCCATAAGCGAATGGTTGATACACTTTTCATAGTATAATAGATTTTAGTTCACATTATGACAAATATTTCCAACTCAACATCAGATGCTTTTTTTTCTTTTTTCTTTGTTGATATAGTAGGAGATCCTTTTTTACCAATGAAGTTTCAAAAGTCAACATGACTAACATTTAAAAAATGCCAGAAAATTAGATTCAGGATTTTGGAAAAAAGTACACCATATTTTCAAAAGTGTCAACTAAGATGGGTAATTTTGAATCAAAGAGTTGGAAGCACATTTACCTCCTCGCAACAAAATAATAAAAATAAGATACTTAAAATGTAGAGATTGGATGGTCAAGTGTATTAATAAATCAATTTACTACATGGTTTTAATTTAGTTTCAATTAAGAGTATAAGATCATAATTGCCTTCAAACAAAGGTATTACCATGAGCCGATGTCACATGTAAGCAAGTAGAGCTCTAAAAGTTGATGAGGAGGATTTTGGACCACCGGTGGACCCACAAGAGGCGACAACATCTCTTAAGTTTTGAAAAATTATCTTTAGTCCTTATATATTTTGAAGTATTTATAATAAAATAAGCATATTGGCCCTCCTAAAATTTTAAAAATATTTCTTAGACCCTTTGTACTTTTAAGTATTTATAATAAAATAATTACATTGTCTCCCCAAAATTCAAACAATTTTACCTTTATCCTCCCAAATTCAAGTAATTTTGTCTTGCCCCTCTAGTTTAGAAGAAAAAATTTAGTAAAAAAATAACATCTTTATTTCAAGAACTACATCTATTATGATTTTTATCTCCTTTATATTTGGTGAGTCTCCTTGATAACTTGAATCTAAATGGCAATGATTAGTAGTTTGTACATATCAGCGGGACAGTACACGAAGCTTGTGAAAGAGTAAATTTCAATAAAGCTCTCTAATATAAAAACTGAGAGCAATGAAAATAGGTGAAGGCTAATATTGGATCTTCAATGGAAGATACATTTTCCTAAAAGACCATAAAATAAAGCAAAAAAATGAAAGTCAACTTTGACAAAATTTCCTTCCACTGTGTTTTGAACTTTTATAATTGCAAGCTAGCTAGTATACTGGACCATTGGCTTTTGGCCTCCTCTACATAACTGGCCTCCAGGGACAAAGGTAAGGAGACGCCAGCAGTGGCCATGGCCCCCTAAACTTTCTAATATTTTCTTATCCCCTCTCATCTTACAACTAATTTGCAATAAGTCCCTTAAGTAATTTGAGGTTGGCTCCCTGTCGAAAAATATTTCTTATATCTTCTAATAATGCCATGTACATTTATTTAGATTTAGGTACAAAATTACAATAAAATTGCTATTCGGCCCCCAAAGAAAACTTTCTAGCTTCGTCCCTACTGGCTTCCTTTATGTTAGTGCAAAATCTAGACAATCTGAACACAACATGCAAAAATTACAAAGCAATAAAAGCAACAAAGAAAAACATGTACAAATAAAGCATGATTAGCAACATATCATTACTATCAAACTTCATGATTCCAAATTACTTCTTTTTTTTTTTTTTACCTCACTTTTCTCAAGAACCAAACAGAAAACAACCGAGGTATGCAAGTCAAAGGGCATTATGCTAGTAGTACAACTCTTGAGGATCAGGTTCATTGATAGCACAAACCACCAAGGCTTCCAGTGGAGAGGGAGGGGAGAGGAGTGGGTGCTTAGAGAAGGAGAGGGTGGGCATTGACGTTGCCTATAGATATAGTATAAATATATCGACTATAGATTCATAAAGATTTTAGGAATCAAATTCTTATTAGTGAAAGATTTTTGCAATAATTTTGTCAACAATTAAGTTATTTTCTTTAATTATTTTTTTGTATTTCCTTGAATGAATTTTGTCCCTTTAATTATTTTCTTTGAATAACTTTTTGTTTAATTATTTTTATTTTATTTTTTTTAGGAGAAAAAGAAAAAAGCCTGATTGACTAAAGGAGTTTGGTGTGCACGTGGCATCACAATTATTTAGAATTTTTTTAAAAAAAAGAACAAAATTTTGGGGCCCAATGAAACTCCTACTACATTTGTATATAGTATAGTATAGATTAGAGTTATGTGACACTCATAAAACTTGATCCTTCAAAAGATATCACAACATATTTCACATTGAAAACACAATCAAATAAGCCATAACTTCCATCATATCCCAAATTTATTTATAATGTACTTATACCATTTGGGCACAATAAGCTATCCCGTATACAATCCATCCATGTGGTGAATACACGACAGCCCTAAGACAATAAGGGAAGACTCCCCAAACCATAATTCTGTCTTGTTTCACTTAGTCCCCTGATCTAGGACTCCCAAGTATGATATATAACACCTTTTCAACACTTCTTTTAGCATTTCATACATAACCTATTAGGAGTGTTTGCTTCTAATTAAAATAAAGGTATCGAGTTTAAGATAAGAAACCTTACGTTGGTTTTAAGTTCTGTGCCTTTCTTTTGATTTTTTTTCCCCTCTTCTTCTCCTCTTTTCTTCTTATTTTCTCTCAATTTCGCTCAAACAAACACAAAATCCAGCACATGCAAGGAGCTCACTTCTCTCTTATATTTGTATTTTCTCATGTTTTTCACCAAAAATTGACAAGACACATGCCTTGTAACAAAGTGGTGAGGTGTAACTTTAAGTAGAAGATGTCACCAATATAGAGGCAAGTGTAAGTCTCACCACTCCATGTTAATCACTCTAATTAGTCATAATTAATCTAACTTAACTCTAATTTATCACAATTAAGAATAATTAATCACACAAACTACGTTGGTCATGCTCGAGTTTAATTAACCGTACTTAACCTTAACTACTCATGATTGGTCTTTCATATATGATTTTAAAACGTTAGATTCATTCATCCAATTTGATTAAGCATCTTAATTAACCATTAAAACACCATTACGCTAATTAGACAAGTCGCATTCAAGTTCCTCTCGACACAAGCACGCATGAAGCATGGTTTCTCTTCTATTTTCATGCTCAAAACTAGGTTCAACAAGACAGATAATCACATAAACGTAGGCATCAAAGCATTTGATTCACTTGGGCATAATAAAAAACAACATTTCTCATGTTAGAGCACATTCCAACCCAATTTAAGCATGCCATACTGTTCACCCACCAGGAGTTCAACACCTCAATAGAGATGTCATAGCCTTCCCAAGAAAGCATAAATAATGCTCATATAAATGACATATAAAATGCAAGAATGTCATATTATTACTATATAGTGTCACAAGCCCACTAAAATGGCCCAAAAATAGGCTCATGAGATGACAAAGAGCCCACCAAGTCTAGATCCTTTTAGGTCATTCATGGACATTTCATCACATGAGACTTTTGGAGAGGGTTCTAGACTTTTCCTCACATGTGTAAATATAGGAAGAGTGTGGAAGGTTCTAGGATTTGGGGGAAGCTTTCTTGAAAAGTTTTGTATATAAATATCTTAGATATTTGTATAGATCATTTTAGAAAGGGATTTCCTACCGTTGGATCAAAACAATTCTCACCGTCCATTGAGGAGGTAGACAAGTATAAATAGGGGAAGACTCCTCATTTGTAAGTATCAAGCTGTGAATACAAGAAAAATATTCTCCAACCCTCACTTGTGCTCTCTTGTTCTCTTATTCTCTTAGTGTTGTTCACTTGCTCTCTTAGCCTTTATTTCGGTTGTTCTTAAGCTTACTTAGCAACTTTTGGATACAAGTTGTCTAAGGCCGCACGGGTTGTGGTGTTCAAGTTTTGAACCTGTGACAATAGGAACTCAAGCAGAATATTTCCATGCTTAAACTCAGAAAAAATTCAAAAAAACAAAAAACGATAGGTCAGATCATGCAAATCAATTGAATGACAACTAGTTCTTTATCAATTTTATCTACCTTGCCAGACAAAAAATGAAATATAATAAATAAGAACATCAAATAAGCAAAAATAATTTCCTATTCAAAAGAAAGATCTGAAACCCTTCAACCCTAAAAATATAAACATATACAAGAAAAAGAAAATCTTACCAACTGATGGGGAAAAAAATGGATTGTATGTACTTACGAAGATGGACTTCAAACTTTTAATAGCTTCTCTTGGAGATTTGAAGCTTCACGGAGACAAATAGATTGGAATCCAAAGGAGAGATTAATCCCAAATGATGCAAAAATTTAATGTTTGAAGGTCCATGCCTCCTTGGTGAAAAAATGGATTATATGTACCTGTGAAGATGGACTTCAACCCTTTAATAGCTTCTCTTAGAGATTTGAAGCTTCACAGAGACAAATAGATTTGAATCCAAAGGAGAGATTAATCCCAAATGATGCAAAAATTTATTGTTTGAAGGTCCATGCCTCCTTGGTGAAAAAATGGATTGTATGTACTTGCGAAGAGGACTTCAACCTTTTAATAGCTTCTCTTAGAGATTTGAAGCTTCACAGAGACAAATAGATTGGAATCCAAAGGAGAGATTAATCCCAATTGATGCAAAAAATTAATGATTGAAGGTCCATGCATCCTTGGTGCAAACCACTTATCACATTGAGGTTTAATGAAAATTGAGACAGTACAGTTCACTTTTTAATAATTACACTGACCTTCGTTATCAAACTGCTTCTAGAGATGGCACTAGGTTTGTAGGCAAAATTACCATTATATACTCCATTGTTTGAGCTATTTTTTGACACATTAAGCTGAGAAATTTGTGGTCAAAATCAACACGGTTAAAAAGACCAAAGTACCCTTTGCGTACTCTCTCACAGTCTATATTAACGAAATACTTCTAAAATGTATGAAATATTCGTGTCAGACACTTGACACGTGGACTTTGGCAATTGGATAAAGGTATGGGTATAGTATAGATTTCCAACATGTATTGTGGAATATTCACTCAATAAAAATATTTAGTAATTCGATTTTATCATATAAATATGCATATAACCCCCATTTATGACTGAAATGATTTAATGCAGTGAACAACATTTTATCCTATAAAATAGACGAAATACATTAAGAAATATGAACGTTTTTCCTTTTGCTCGTATCCGGGTCCAGGTAGCATATAGCTCTTAGTAGTTCCCTTGGTCATAGGCTCATAGCCCACCACCTCCCTCCATGGCTGAACTGTGTTCACGAGTCACGACACCACCATCCCCTCCACCTCGCTTCCTCCTCTTTCTCCACCTTTGCCTCGTTTTACTCTCTCCCTCTACCAAAGTGCTTCGCTAGCATACACCAAAGAACCTTCTCTAGCTCCAACTATGAGCCAAAACCCTTTTCCTAGCACCGACGATAACCAAGCCGCCTTCTCCATCCCCAAACGAATCTCAATCATGACTAAAAACACCTTTTCACACAAACCCCATTCCACTGCCACACAACCCCATCACCACCACTCCCAATTTCGCCAACTTCACCCCAGCCTAAACACCTAATGGGTCTCAACACCACCACCACCACCACCACCTGATTCGACCCCATGTTGTGGCCATCACCACCCCCAATTCAACCCCAGTCCATGTCCATTTTCTCTCAAAGGTTTAGAAATAGAATCAGTATGAGAATTGATGAGATTTTGTTAAATATGGTATTGAATTAGTGAGATTTTGATTGAATGGGATATAATTTCACAATTGAGACATATAGATTTCATATATACATGCCTATATATTTATATATGTATATAGTAGCAGATCCATGAATTTTTTTCAATAGAAATTGAAAATACTCTTAAAGTAAAAATTTTAAATGAGGCTATTTACATTTTTAACAGTAGTGTAAATTTTTCACTTAAAATTTAATTTTTTTAGATGAAAATGTATTAATTAATTTATTTTTTTCTCTTTTCAATAGAGTATTTTCTAAATTACAATAGATTTAACCATCCAATAAAAATTAATTTTTCATGTAGTGTTCACCAAATAATTCAACCAGTATAATATAAAATTAGTGATTCAACCAATAAAATAAATAATTTACTTTTCAATTTTACCGTAACAGTTACTCATAGACTCAAACAATAAAAAATTACACTTTGTTCAAAAGAAAATCAAACAAAAAACGATCTACATAAAAATACAAAAATATTACATCAAAAAGCCGTTTGGTGATATTATCCGTAAGATTTATCAATTTATTTTTTAATTTTAAACTTTTGTCTTTGAGAGAGAGAGAGTGTGTGTGTGTGTGTGTTGTGAGGGTTTAAACTTCTAAATATGTATACATTAAAGGGAGAAAGAGTTGTATAGGTTAGGCCTTTGATCTTTCTTGTATTGATAAAGAGTATATGTAATTATATTTTTAAATAGTTTTTTCAAGTTAATTAGAGTGATTAATTTGGGACCTTTTTTTCTTATGGTTTTTTTTTTTCATTTGAAGTAGGCCTTTTCTTTCTTTTCTTATGAGTCATTTCTCATTTAGACTGAGGCTATTTTTTTCTTTTCTTGTAGGCTTTTTTCTTTATTTAGATTGAGGCTTTTTTTCTAAAAAATTATGTCAAAAGTATACAGAATTTTAACTATAATAAGTAAGGTTTTAAAAACTTAGGGGCCTTTAAAAATTGAAGACCTAAAACGATTGCTTTGCTAGCTTTACACTTGAGCCGCCCTTATCCACTCATCTCCCATGCAATTAATTCATGAAGTCTTGATAATATTCATTGTAGAAAAAACTCTTTCAACCGATATAGCTTCAATCGGTAAAATTAGTGCGAACTTTACAAGCAAATATACTAATAGTTGGACAATATCCTTCTTCGTCTCAATTAATTTTTTAACAGAGAATGAATATTTTTAGGGCTTATGCCATTTTGAGTGTATTTTAGATGGGTATGAGTCTAGGTTGGGTTAAAAAAAATTGACATAGGTATTGGGTTTAGTTGGGAAAAATTCATTGTAATTGAATCGGGTAAAAAAAAATTTTTTTTTTTCAAAATCCAATGAAGACGGCCAACGTCGCTCGAACGAGCGTCGATCCGCACTTGTGTATATATATTTGTGTGTACCCAAAGGAGGTGATGGTTTGTGGGTTTGGGGGGGGGGGGGGGGGGGGGGGGGGGGGGGGGGGGGGTGGGGGGGGGGGGGGGGGGGGGGGGGGGGGGGGGGGGGGGGCCATCACCACCCCCAATTCAACCCCAGTCCTTAAAATTTAATTTTTTTAGATGTAAATGAGGTGATGGCTGGGGGGGGGGGGGGGTGAGTTGACAGTGGTGGGCAGTGGGGGGTAGGCAAGAAGGGGAGGGGGGGTTATGGGGGGGGGGGGGGGGTGGCAAGACAATGGGGTTGGGTCGGAGGTGCTCCAATGGTGGAGTGGGGTTGTGGGAAAAAAGTTGGGGTTGGCAATGGTGGGGCAGTGGCAAGCAGTAGGGTTGACGGGAGGTAACGGAGGTGGAGGTAGAGATGGGGGGATAAGTGATGTTAGACATGATAGCGAAGGTGAAGGGGGGGGGGGGGGGGGGGGGTGTTTGTGGCAATCATGAAGGGGGCAATTGTGGGTGGTGATTAGGTAAAAGGAGGAAGGGAGGATGAGGTGGGAGGGAAGGAGGAGGTCATGACAATGATATGGCGAAGGTTGTCACTGGTAGGGGGTTGGTCCGGGGTAATTGTTTCAGCATAGATAGAGAGAGAGAGAGAGAGAGAGAGAGAGAGAGAGAGAGAGAGAGGGGGGGGGGGAGTGAGTGTGTGTGTGTGTGTGTGTGTGTGTGTGTGTGTGTGTGTGTGTGTGTGTGTGTGTGTGTGTGTGTGTGTGTGTGTGCGTGTCGATGAAGATGGGTGAGAAAAATAAAAATAAAATTTTAATTTGTTTAGAATTTTGTTATTGTTATAAAAAAAAATGAAGTGCAAGAGGTGGCATAATTTAATTGGTAACAATAGTTATTAATTTGACCTCTCCAATTGCTTGATACTTGCATAGGTAAAAGATTATTTTTAAAAAGTAATAGCACAATATCAGCATTTTCCGTTATTATTGCCAACAAGTCTAGCATCAATTTAATGGGAGAGAGTGTTATCAGAACTCTACTGGATAAGGATGTAGTGTAATTGCCAGAAAGTGAGGGGTACTATAATAATTTTCATTAAACTTTAGGGCTCACCAATGTAATTTAACTTTCAAATAAAATTAGTATTTCAAGGAGTTAGACCTTCCAAAACAACACAAAATGTGATGAAATACTAACTTTTTTCGTACTCATTTCTAATTGCACATTATAAAAATAGTATATCTCACCTATTCAGGAGAAGCATAACATCCAAAGCAACTCTACAGCAATGCGACATACCATTAACTAGGCTAGGCGAAAATACATTAGTCAAACGATCTAAGAACTTCTCCTAGTAGAATAGCATGAACTAGCTAGCTTAAACTGCATTTGCCTTATAACTTTATTATGGTTGAACGAAGTCATGGGACACATCCATGTCCACAAGAGGTAAGTCAAGCATAGGCATTGGTTGTGCTATGGATAGGATCTGATAAGAACTTTTGGATGAGATCTTGGTCTATGTAAGCACTATTGTCCATTGTTATGAAGACCTACTAGACGAGAATGACTTAACCTGCATTTACCTTAAAACTTGATTCTGGTTGAATGAAGTCATAGACACGGGAGGCCTAAGTCAAGCATAGGCATTGGTTGTGCTGTGAACAGGATGTGACAGAACTTTTGGATGAGATCTCGATCTATGTAAGCACCATTGTTCATTGTAATGAAGAACTGCTAGACGAGAATGTCTACATAGCGGGGGCTCCACCTCCTTGATCCTATAGGTGCTGTGATTAAACAACTATCAACCAGTAGTGAGACTCCACCAGCATGTATGAGAGGATGCAAAGAATCCACAACCTCAATTATACTTTCGCTGCAAAATCTCAATGTACATGATTAACTAACTTAAATGAAAATTAATAAATGTTCATCAAGATAATTAAACTCAATCACTTAGTCATAGAGATGCTTGCATGGATGACTGTATTTAACACCTGCTATGTGCTTGCTATAAAGAGTGGTGTGTTTGTCACATGTTGGTGTTAGATAAATAAATTGTATATTTAATTCTTGAATTAAAGCAAAAGATGAACAAAGAGAGAAGCTTGATGTCACGGCCTTAGACTTCCACCAACGCAACCATGCCAACATTTAGCTTGAATCGTCCTCTTGACAAAGCTTCAACCTATAACTTAAGTTAGGCAAATGTTTAGACAAAAGAAGGCTAGAAGAGTATTTGAGAGAATGTAGGTCTGTATTGCACTAGAGAAGTTACAACTCTCTTGAATGGTTTGGCCAAATGAGACCTCTTCTTTATATAGCTCTCTACTGTCTCAATGGATGGTGGTGATTAATTCAATCCGATAGTGGGGGGTGATCTTTCAGAACCTTCCCATCTCCTTTTCCTACAAAATATCTAAAATATTATATAAAATATTATGGAGACATTTTAAAATATGTACAAGTCTAAACTATTTAAGAGCATTCTAAAAAATTATAGACTAAACAAGAGCATTAATTCTAGATAGTCTTACCCATTAAATAGAAGTACACGGACACAAGTAAATCCTATATTGACCCACATTTTTTAAAAAATTTCATATTGTAAAACTTTGTTTTGTATGCTTAGGGTACATGTTAGAATTTGCATACTATGTATGGTAATTAAAATAGGTTTTGAAGCACGAACACAAAAATAAATATATTAAAAAGGAAATTATCTTGAAATTTAGTATAAAATCAATCTAGTGTTAAAAAATAATAAGAAAAAGTTACTTTGTTTTTCATATTTTGCTAAGGCTAAATAAAAGTTGATTTTATTTTTTGTGTAAACTTTTTTTTTTTTTTACATCCTAATATATTTCTTATACTAAACTTATTAAAAATATATACAAATAAAAATCAAAATATAATAATTACATCAATGCTAAAAATTTATATCTAATGTTTCAACACTCCCAACAGAAATTTTGATTCCTCCCCTGACTGAACTGGTGTTTCACGAGTTGCCCTGACTAGAGGTAACATACTACAATTTTAGAGCATCTCCAAAGGCCTCTTCAAATCCAACCCTTTAGCTATTTTATAGAGTTGGAGCCTCTTTCTCTGCTCCAAGGGGCTCTCTACTTTGCTAGCTATTTTACATTTTGGCAAAATGGCTCGCTACATGTAGCGAGCATCTCACGCTCGCTTCTCTTTCTTTTCCCTCCTCCACCAGGTATGGCTGTGTGTGTGTGTGTGTAAACCCCTTTCTCACCCATCCAAAAACCCTTCCCTCACCGTCCCTCCCTCGTTCAACCCCTATCCAAGCCCTCTGACCTCACCTCCCCTTCTTTGCAATAGGTCTGACCCTCTCCTCTAGAAATATGGTTTCATAGATATTTTCCTCAGTATTTCCCAAAAATAGTATGCAATTTTTCATTTATTTAATCTTTATTCTTGAAAATTAGTTGCAATGGATAGCTAAAATAGACAGTGGGATTGGAGTAAGTTCATAAAAGCAACTCTCCAAAATAGAGAGGTCATTAGTTTAATATATTTTGGCTCTCCAAAATAAAAAGCACCCTTGGAGATGCTCTTATATAAATATATTTGAATTCTTCATTGAAACATGAGCCCCCCTCCAACTATTTTCTACCAACTTGGAGAAAAGAAAATTAATAAATGCATTACAGAACCCTAGGCAGCGTAATTACATACAATTCTTCTCTCTACACTATTGACTATTCTCTCAATTTTGAAAAATAATTCAATCCTCAGGTTATGTCATTCATGTTTTATTCTCTTAGGTTATGCTTGATACAAAAAAATAAAATGACCATTCTCACTTTTATCTTTATTTTTTTATTTGGTACCACTACTTAAAATTGGAATAGACATTTCTTAAGAAAAACTGTTCTTACATTTTATTAGAATGATCATTCCCTCTTTTAAGAGTGAAAATGGTTATTCTATTCTCTCATAAATAAGAATATACAATAAAACTTTGTAATATTCTTATTTTTTAATTTTTGATTTTGTTTTCATAATTCTTGAAAAAACTAAAACATGTTTCATAACTATTTTTTATGTTAAAATTTAAAAAACAATTTTAAAAAAATTCCATAACGTTCGCTTTTTTCATTGCCAACACAGAGTTGATGGCCTCGGCTTCGGAGCATATATATATATATATATGTATGTATCTAGTGTTAACAGGTTTTTTTTTTCATCAACAACAAATTAGTTTATTTTTTGATAAATAACAAGAAGTTAGTTTCTTTCACTTCACAATAAATCTAGAGCAATGCTAGAGTGAAAATTGATCAGTTGTGCAAAAATCGAACAGCTTCATGTTGTTTCAGCTTTGATCGGATTCTTTGCATTGTTAGGAAACTTGCCAAAATGATTCAACAGATTTTAAAAAAAAAAGAAGGAATTTTCTATAAAAAAAATAAAAATAACAAATTGCACATATGCAAATCAGTTGTTCTAGAATTATTTGATCTCGATCAGCCTAATTTTTGGTGCACCTCGTCCCCCTTTTTTCAAATTCTTCATTCAGTTTCATTTTTTTCCGTTCCAAAAAATAAAGATATATTTAAGTACAGGCAAACCCCTATAATAAATTTGTTAGTTTCAGATTGGTTGCAAGTCATGCTTAATACAGAGTAATAAGGTGATATGACTGTCGCCACCCACCACCACCATCACCCCGAGGGGTAAAGTCAGGATTTCAATTTAGGAGGGCCATGATAAAATGGAGATTACAGATAACATTGATCTAGAGACTCTAAATAAAAGAGAGCTATATTTTTCATTGTATTTTGCCCTAGATCTAAATTAGTTGGCATGGGTAAACATAGACCTTAAACTACAAACAAATCAAAATTCAAGCCACATAGCAAATAAAAATGAATTACAATATAAATTGTAATCGAAAGGGCCATTTTATTGTATTTAATTTTTTGCGCCTTGATTCTATACTAATGCTATGTTTAGTACAAAAGAATGGAATAAAATAGAATAGTCATTTCCATTTTTATTCCCATTTTCTTGTTTGGTACTACTATTTAAAGGTGAAATGACTATTTTCATGAAATGATCATTCTCACATTTTGTTGGAATGACCATTCCTTATTTCAAGAGTCGGAATGGTCATTCCATTCCCACATGAAACAACATAAAACAAAACTTAGTAAGATTTTTGTTGTCAAATTTTTTTGAAAAAATATAAAACATATTTGGTAATTATTTTTGTTATTTTAAAAATTTTAAAAAAGAAAAAAAATTTAAAATTTTTTAAAATTTAAAAAATTTAAAATTTAAAATTTATAAAAATATTTAATAATTAAACCACTGCTGCGGCAGCCGCTGCCGTTACAAATGCTTAATAATATATAATAATTAAATAATATATTACTAATATTTTATATAGATATAATATTAAATTTTCATATTATACACAAATTTTATTCCATTCTATTCTAGCATTGTTCATTGGTCTTACAAAACAAAAGAATGAGAATGACTATTCTTTCCATTCCATTCTCATTCTCATTCTCATTCCATTTCCATTCTTATTCCATTCATTTTCATTCTCTTGTATCAAACATAGCCTAAATGTAATAGTTTTTTTTTTTTTTTTTAACATTAGACGGCGACATTATTGTTAAAATTTTTGAGCCTAGATTTGTACTAAATATAAAAGGTTTTATAAATATTACAGAGAGTCAAATTATTGTTTAAAATTTTTTGAACCTAAATTTATACTAAATATAGTTGAATTTTTTAAACATTAGGAAGGTCATTGCCGCTTGGCTCAAGTGTAGCCTCGTTCTGATCACCGGCCCTCCCCCTCTGCCCTCCCCCTCTGCCCACTAGCATAGCGTTATCATACTTTCAAAAATATATAATTAATGATATATAAATTTTATATATAATATAATACTCAATTTACTTATTATATACTTAAAGTTTGATTGCATTTTATTTTAATATTATTAATTGACCAAACTAAACAATAACATAAAAATAATTATTTCATTCCCAGCAAACAAACAAGTTTCTTATTCTAATTTCATTCTATCGTAGCAGGGTACCACTCACTATATTTATAAACGGCAAAGCAATGATAATGTGATACACCAACATCAACGCTCATAGACATCGCATTAACAGCACATAAAAATCACAAACCCTAAACCAGAGCACCCCCTCTGAAAGTCCCCTCCTTCAACGAACTGCCGCACCAGCACTGCAACACTCGGAGTCTAGGGTTACGGGGCTTTCTCTCGTTAGCCACATATACAAGCTGTTGCAGCGA
This sequence comes from Euryodendron excelsum, assembly GCA_033060915.1. Classification (NCBI taxonomy): domain Eukaryota; kingdom Viridiplantae; phylum Streptophyta; class Magnoliopsida; order Ericales; family Pentaphylacaceae; genus Euryodendron; species Euryodendron excelsum. Next base: position 22,086,742 of record CM065386.1, read on the forward strand.
GTAATAAGAGCTTCTGCAGATCCCGTTCTGAAACCCTGGCCATGGTGAGCCACAGTGAAACTTACCCTAGCCATTGTGAGCCATAGTGAAATTTCGCTCGATTACAAGTCGTCGGGGGAAAAAAAAATCACTTGCTGGTGAAGAATAGGTATTTCCCCCATCTCTTTCTCTCTCTAAATCTACATATATAATATATGTATATTCTATGCCGCTGGCAATGACCTGATGTGTGGGGGCCTTTTAGTTGTTTTGCTGTGTGGCTAGGGGATTTGGTTTTGTATGTATCTATGTCAAACAAATATGTGACCATAAATTTTATGAAAATTTACAAATCAAAAAAAAAAAAAAAAACTCCCGACGGCATAGATCCCGTCCCGTTAAGTAGCGATCTTTTATCTATATATATGTGTGTGTGTGTGTGTGTGTATTTTAATTATAGGCTGCATGTAGTGTCATCTTGCACTTGCGTTAGTCTCATTTGACTATCCAAATGCGTTTCTTTTCTTGATTTGAGCATTTTTCATGTTGAATTGGGAATAGATTGGAGTATGAAGTTTTTTTTCTCGTATTAATGTCGACTTGTAATTTGTGATCTGACCAATATTCAGATTTTGAGTTTGTTTCTATTCATGATTTTTATTTATTTATTTATTTGGTGGTGTAAATGTATGGGATTGAATGGACTTGTAGAGTTTGCAAATTTTAAGAGGATTCTTATGCCAATGGTTATTTTACTGTCGACAAATGTTGATTTTTTTGAGAAATAAACTGGCCTTCTATTCATTAAAAAGAAAAAATAAGGAAAAGAAATGATTTTTTTTTTGTTGATTTGATTTTGGAATGAGGAAATTAATGCAAAGTATATAATATTTTGAACGTCACTTGATAAATTAGTTTATATGCAGTTGTCGGCTTTATCTATTGTGATGAATGAATTTCTGTTCTCTTAAATTCACTTTACTGATGCCTTATCATGAATATGAGTATTTAACAGATGAGCACTTACTCATAGATGAGCATTATTGATATGGATACCCATTGAGATAGAATCTATGGGATTCTCTTGTAGAAGCAAAATTGGACATTATGGCCAAGGTGGTGGTGTTGTTTTTTTTTACTTTGATGGCATTCATTTTATATGTGATGATGATGTAGTGAATTTGTACGTCCTTCCCGACCTCCGATGCCAATCGTTGGGGTGATTGAGTCCTGCTGCCTGGAACACTGGTGTGGTGCCTGTCAAAAACACTCTGATACCAAAGTTAGGCTAGAGATAGATGGGTAGAGTAACAGAGTTCAAGGGTTGGTGTATCTCGTACCTTTTTGGAGATGATGATTGCCCTTTTTATAGGAGTGTTGGCTTGGATCGTGGGCACCTTCTTGGGATGGCCAATCGTGCCCTCCAGTTATGCCTCTGCCATCTTGGGGGATCTCTCGTCAGGCGAGAATCTCGGGTGCCTTAATGGTGGCCCTTTGTGTATCGCAAGAGGGCGTTGCATATATAGAGATAGTGGGAGATGGTTGTCTCTCCACGTGGCAGCGTGGCATTGGAGGGCCAGACTAGTGGCAGGATAGTGGGGGGAGTGGTTGTCTAACCCTACACATGGCGCTCCCTTAGGTGTGTGTCAGAGCAGGGAAGGTGACTACCTCCTGTTACACGCGAGGTTTTGGAGTTGGGAGCACGTTATCATGATTGGGTTGTTAGTGATGACCCCCCACTAGCATGGTAGGCGAGGGGGAATGATCGGCATTGTCTCACAAGGTCTGCTCGGGGTATGGCCTGCTTGGTTATGGTCGGCATGGCCGTGCTTGGTCGTGCTTGGTAGCTCGTGCTTGGTAGCTTGTGCTCGATATTGCTCGGTTGGTCGTGGTCGGCCATAGTCGTGGTCAGTCATGGTCTGCTCAGTCCATGACAGGCCATGGTCTTGCTCGGCCATGATCTGCTCGGCCATGACCGGCCATAGTCTTACTGGGCCATGATCTACTTAGCCATGACCGGTCAGTCCGTTGTTGGGGTCCTGATTAGTCATTGCCAGATCAATCCCCATCAGTTGCCCCCAATTCCTCTGAGTATCCCAAGTGTGGTCAAGGGAATTTTAGAATGGCGGGTGTCGCTTCATAAAGGTGGGATGCATTTATGGAATGAAAAAGCCCTGTTTGCCCCCGTTGCTGTAGTTTTTGCTTTAATCTGTAGATTTCATTGCCTTCTAAGAATAAACGAACTCTTATTAGTAGATAGACCGACAGTTTAACAAACTCTTATTTGGTCAGTTCTGAAATTTGGCCAGTGTAGGTAGTCAGCAAAAATGTGTGTAGATAATCAGCGTGAATACTCTGGTCAATTAGCCATGGTCGGCAGAGCGAGTGGATGCTCTGGTTAAGACTTTTTGTTGCCTTTTTTAGATTGGGCCTAAAGCCTCTGCTTGCCCGACGTGGGCCTAAGCAGGGCTTTGCCATTGCCATTGAGACCGTTTGGATCTGCTAGGCACTTGACCGAGCAGATTCAATTTCAATGCCGTGGCCATTAAGGCCGTTTGGTTCTGCTCGGCACTTGATCGAGCAGATTCAGTGCCATGGCCATTAAGGCCGTCTGGCTCTGCTCGGCACTTGACCGAGCAGATTCAGTGCCATAGCCATTAAGGCCGTCTGGCTCTGTTCGGCACTTGACCTAGCAGATTCAATGCCACGACCATTAAGGTCGTCTGGCTCTGCTCAGTACTTGACTGAGCAGATTCAGTGTCATGGCCATTAAGGCCGTCTGGCTCTGCTCGGCACTTGACCGAGCAAATTCAATTTCTATGCCATTGCCTTATGGTCTTTCGGCTTGTGACCTTCCGACTAGACTGGTCAGTCTTGGGGCTGACCATTTGGGCTTAGAAGCCTCGTGGCCTTTTCGGTTGGTCTGGTTAGTCCTGAGGACTGACTAGTTGGGCTTAGAAGCCTTGCGGCCTTTCGGTTAGTCTAGTCAGTTAAGGAGACTGATCAGTTGGGCTTAGTAACCTTGTGGCCTTTCGGCTGGTCTGGTCAGTCTAGGGACTGACCAGTTGGGCTTAGTAGTCTTGTGGTCTTTCGGCTGGTCTGGGGATTGACTAGTTGGCCTATCTAGAGGATTGACCAGTTGGCCTTTCGGCTTGTAGCCTTTCTGCTCAGTTAGGCTTAGTAGCCTTGTGGCCTTTCGGTTTGTGACCTTTCGGCTCAGTTGGGCTTAATAGCCTTGTGGCCTTTTGGCTTGTGGCTTTTCGGCTGGTCTGGTCAGTTTAGGGGATTGACCAGTTGGGCCTAATAGCCTTGTGGCCTTTCGGCTTGTGCTTCAAGGCTCATTCGAGTAGTCGATCATTTTGGGGGCCTTGAATAACAAACATTTCCTTAAAAACTGCTGATTATATCAAACATAGTACTTTCTCAAGTGCTCAGCATGCCAAGGGTTTGGAAGCTCTTTGCCATCGATTTCGGTTAGCCAATAGGTCTCTTTTCTGGATAATCCCTTAATTGTGTATGACCCTTCCCAATTTGGCCCGAGTTTACCGTTACTGAGCTTTCGAGTAGACTGATTGACCCTCTTAAGAACCAGATCTCGTGCTTTGAATGTCCTGGGTTTCACTCTGGCATTGTGATACCTGCGCATCCTTTGTTGATAGGCAGCTACTTCCACGGCTGCTTGCATCCTTCTCTCTTCAAGTAGGTCTAGGTTCACCTCTAGGGTTTCGTTGTTGGTCTTGGCCTCAAAATGTTCGACCCTAGGACTATGCAGGCCTATCTCCACCAGGATGACCGCTTCAGACCCGAAAGTTAGGGAGCAAGGGGTGTACCCTGTTGCGACCCTTTTTGTTGTTCTGTAGGCCCACAGGATATTGGGGAGCTCCTCTGCCCATAAGCCCTTCGCCTGCTTCAACTTTGCCTTGATGCTTTTCAACAGGGTTCGGTTAGTGACTTCGACCTGGCCGTTGGCTTGCCGGTGCTCTGGGGAAGAGAAGTGATGGCTGATCTGGAGGTCTGAGCACATCTGACCGAACTGATTGCCCTTGAACTGTTTCCCGTTGTCTGTGATGATTACCTTTGGGATACTGAACCAACATATGATGTTCTTCCATAGAAAATTCTTCATTTTCTGCTCAGTGATGGTGGCAACCGCTTCAGCTTCGGCCCACTTTGTAAAGTAGTCAACAGCTACCATCGCGAACTTGGTCTGGCCTTTCCCAAAAGGCAGAGCCCCCACTATGTCTATTCCCCATTGGGCGAAAGGCCAGGGGCTCTGGATTGGCATTAGTTTGTGGGGTGGTTGTCTTGGAATGTTGGAAAATCTTTGGCAATTATCACATTTTCTTACAAACTCTTGGGCGTCCTTGTCCATTGTGGGCCAATAGTAGGCTGTCCTAAGAATCTTCTTGGCCAAAGCTCTCCCTCCTAAGTGGTTGCCGCAGACCCCTTTGTGCACCTCTCTCATGATATAATCAGCGTCTGTTTTTCCTGCACACCTTAGTTAAGACATGTTGTGTCCCATTTTATACAGAATGTTGTTTATTAGGGCGTACCTGCTTGCTCCAAGTAGTTTCTGACTGGTGTTGCTCATTTCACTTCTTGTTTAACCTGCAGTATTTCTGGGTTGCAAATGCTTGGGGAATTCAGCACTTCCATGGGCACTCCAGGGTCGTCCTCTTGAGATGAGGCAATCCTGGCCAGTCGATCTGCCTCCTCATTTTGCAATCTTGGTACTCTTTCTGGTAGTATTTTGAAAAATTTTCTTGTCAGGCCTTAGCCATCTCACAATACTCTTGCATCTTTTGTCCTCTGGTCTCGTATTCTCCTTTGACTTGTTCCCCCACAAGTTGAGAGTCGCTTCGTACCAGGACGTGTTCTACCCTCATTTGCCAAGCCATTTGGAGACTAGCGATCAAGGCTTCGTATTCAGCCTCATTGTTGGAGGCGGAGAAGTTGAACTTGATGACATATTCGAGTTTGTGCCTTTCAGAGGTTACAAGGACGACCCCGGTGCCGCTTACGTTGTCCGTGAAGGAGCCGTCTACATTGAGTACCCACTGGGGCTGCAGGGAGTTGGCACCGGGGTATGTTGTTGGGTGGGTGAACTCAGCGATGAAGTCTGCTATAGCCTGCCCATTAATCGCCAGTCTTAGTCTGTATTGGATATCGAATTAGCTGAGTTCTATGGACCATTTGATAAGTCTTTCCGAGGTCTCCGGCTTGTGGAGGACCTTCTTCAATGGCTGGTCTGTCAGGACAATTATAGTGTGGGCCTGGAAGTATGGCCTCAATCTCCTTGCTGAGGTCACGAGGGCGAGGGCTAGTAGCTCCATTGTGGGGTATCGCTCCTCTATGCTCCTTAGGGCCTTACTTGTGTAATAGACAGGCTTTTGGACCTCTTCCTCTTGCCTGACCAGGGCTAAGCTTACCTCTGTATCTGATATGGCGAGATAAAGATAGAGCTCTTCCCCTTCCACGGTTCTACTCAATAATGGCACTGAGCTCCCCTTCCACGATTCTACTCAATAGTGGCACTGAGCTTAGATATCCCTTGAGTTGTTGGAAAGCCTGTTTACATTCAGGGGTCCACTCGAAAGCTTTACACAGAATTTTAAAGAAAGGAAGACACTTATCTGTTGATCTGGAGATAAATCTGTTCAGCGCTGCTACTTTGCCAGCCAGCCTTTGCACTTCCTTGGTGGATGTTGAGGACTGCATGTCTAGTACTGTCTTGATTTTCTCGGGGTTAGCCTCTATCCCCCGGTTGGAGACCATGAACCCCAGGAACTTGCCAGATGCCACTCCAAAGGCGCATTTGGCAGGGTTTAATTTCATCTTATAACCTCGCAGGTTCTTGAACGTCTCTTCCAGGTCTGCTAGGTGGTTGGTGGCTTGCTTGCTTTTTACTAGCATGTCATCTACGTAGACTTTCATGTTTCTCCCAATTTGATTGCTGAACATGCGGTTGATAAGCTTCTGGTAGATTGTCCCGGCGTTCTTGAGGCTGAAAGACATCACTTTATAACAGTACAGACCTCTGTCTGTCACAAACGCCGTATGCTCCTGGTCATGTTCTGTCATTTTTATCTGGTTGTAACTTGAAAAAGCATCCATGAAGGTTAACATCTCATATCCTGCCGTCGAATCCACTAGTTGATCTATTATAGGTAAGGGGAAGCTATCCTTGGGACATGCTCTGTTCAGGTCTATGAAATCTACGCACATTTTTTATTTTTCATTTGCGTTCCTGACCATCACCACATTGGATAACTAGGTCGGGTACTGGGCCTCCTTTATAAAGTCAGCTCTTATCAATTTCTCAATCTTGTCTGCTACCATTTCATTGCGTTCTGGAGCGAAGGACCTTCTTTTCTGCCTGATCGGTTTTATCGTTGGGTCTATGTTGAGATGATGGGCAATAAACTGAGTATCGATGCTCGGCATGTCCTCATGAGACCAGACGAAAACATCGGCATTATGCCTGAGGAAAGATCTCAATTCCTCCTTGAACTCTTTGGGGGCTGTCGTCCCCATTTTTACTTTCCTGGTGTGGTCTTGCCCTCCGACCACGATCTCTTCGAGCTCCTCTACAGGTTCTCCTCTCCTGATTTCCTCTTCATCTCGAACCTCTAATTCCTCAGTCAACATAGCCTCCTTAGTCTCCCCCTTGAAGGATGCCATATAACATTCTCTGGCGGTCTGCTGGTCACCCCTGGCTTTCCCAACTCCTTGGGATGTTGGGAACTTGACCTTCAAATGGTAGATCGATGGTATGGCTTGGAATTCGTTAAGGGTTATTCTGCCCACAATGATGTTATAAGCTGAGGGGCAATCCACCACTAAAAATATTACCATCTTGGTAGTTTGTTGAGACACCGTTCCTAACGTTACTGATAGGGCTATGGAGCTCAGAGGTGTAACTTTATCGCCAGTGAAGCTGACCAGGGGAGAGTTGATCGGTTGTAACTTCTCCCTGCCGACCTTTAACTGCTCGAAGGCCTTTAGGAAGAGAATGTCTGCCGAGCTTTCACTGTCCACCAAGACTTTCCAGATTACGAAATTAGACACCATTGTTGATATGACCAAGGGATTGTCGTGGGGTTAACACACGGCCCCAGCCTCCTCGTCGGTGAACGTGATGGGATTATGCTCTGGCCTGAGTTTTTTGGTTGATCGGTCTATGAACATGACTTTCCTTTGGCTTCGTGCCTCCCTAGCGTGTTGTTTTATTGCTAATGAAGACTCTCCCCCCACCTGTGAACCCTCGAGAGATAACCCTTATCTCGCCCATGGGTTATTGGTTTTGCCTTTCTCTCTCTAGACTTTTTTATTCGGCTTGCTTTGGTGCTTGGTCTCGCCTCTCGGCATGTATGCCCCCGGCTATGTACCTGTCTAATCTCCCTTGCCTGATCAGGTTCTCGATTTGTTGCTTGAGGTCATAACAGTCTTTCGTATCGTAGCCATGGTCTTGGTGGAATCGGCACCATTTGTTGGTTGGCCTCTTTTCTGGTGAGGACGTCATCTGTCCAGGCCATCTCAGCGCGGTATCTCCCTTGATCTCGTAGAGCACTTGGTCCAGAGAAGTGTTTAGTGGGGTAAAGTGCTGGTTGTTCCTGGCTGGCTTAGTTCTATTGCTCTCGTCTCGTGACTTCTGTTCTGCCAGTCTAAGGGCTTTCATTGCCCTATCGTCTTTCTTTTCCTCAGCCGTCCTCTTCTTGTCTAGGCTGGGAGTAGTGCTCTCTGGGTCTTCCCTGGCTTTGAGGGTATCCTCTGCGTTCATGTATTTATGTGCTCGGAGCATTAGTGCAGCCATTGTTTTGGGCGCCTACTTGGCCAGGAAGAACAGGAATTTGGGGGTCCTGACCCCTGCAATGAAAGCTGCTACTGCCACTTTCTGATCCAGGTCATCCACATAGAGAGTCTCTTGGTTGAAACGGGTGACAAACTCATACAGAGTCTCCTTCTCGCGTTGCTTAGTGTTGAAAAGGGAGGTAGAGGGCCTCCTTTGTCTCTACCCCCCAATGTAATGGCTGACGAACAACTTGCTCAGGTCCACGAATTTATTGATTGTCCTAGGAGAGAGCCTGTGGAACCAGATCCTAGCCGGGCCCTTAAGGGTGGTAGGAAATGCCTTGCACATAATCTCGTCGGTAACTGTCTGAAGGTCCATCAGGGTATTATATGTCTCAAGGTGGTCCAAGGGATCTTTTGTGCCATCGAAAGACTCCAACTTAGGCATTTTAAACTTCGGAGGTAAGGGTATCCTCATTACCGCTGGTGTGAAGGACGTGTCTGTTCGGTTTACCAGCTCTTCTACCGTGCTAGGGCCTTTCTCTTTCACCGCCGTAATTACTCCGGCCAGTTTTGCCTACATTTCCTTCAATTGCTCTCCTCATATCGGATGAGTTTCGCTAGTGTGTTCTTGAAGTACCACTGTTGCTGCCTTAGCCCGGTCGGCGTGGCTCTGGACTTCGTCGGCGTGGCATCCGGCCCCTCTCAGGGGAGGGTTCTTTCCAAGAAGTGTTGGGTCCTTTGCTCCCCCTCCAACGTCGCCTCCTTGGTTTTTTGTTGCAGGCTAGTTGGCAGGCATCGGTGGATCCTCTTACGGTGGTGGGTCCACGATCGCCGCTACCTCCGGTGGCGGTGGTAATCTCCTCTCCAACTCCTGATTTCGAGACTGGAGCTGGTTCATAGAGGTCATCATTTCGATGATCTGCTGCTCCAAGGCAGCGATTCTGGCGGTGCTTTATTCCTCCATTTCTTCGTTTAACCTAATTGATGCAGCACCGGATCGGGTCAAAACCATGAAACGATCAAAGTATCGTTCCCACAGACGGCGCTAACTGATGATGCAGTGAATTTGTACGTTCTTCCCGACCTCCAATGCCAACCATTGGGGTGATTGAGTCTCGCTGCGTGGAACACCGGTGTGGTGCTTATCAAAGACACTCCAATGCCAGAGTTAGGTTAGAGATAGATCGGCAGAGTAACAAAATTCAATGTTGGTGTTTCTCGTACCTTTTTGGAGATGATGACTGCCTTTTTTATAGGAGTGTTGGCTTAGATCGTGGGCACTTTCATGGAATAGCCAATTGTGCCCTACAGTTATGCCTCTGCCATTGTGGGGGATCTCTCGTCAAGCGAGAATCTGGGGGTGCCTTAATGGTGGCCCCTTGTGTATCGCAGGAGGGCGTTGCATATATAGAGATAGTGGGAGATGGTTGTCTTTCCACGTGGCAGCGTGGCATTGGAGGGTCAAACTGGTGGTAGGGTAGTGGGGAGAGTGGTTGTCCAACCCTACACGTGGCGCTCCCTTAGGTGTGTGTTAGGGTGGGAAAGGTGACTACCTCTTGCTACACGAGAGGTCCTAGAATTGGGAACACGTTATTATGATTGGGTTGTTAGTGATGGCCCCCCACTAGCGTAGCAGGCGAGGGGGGATGATCGGCATCGTCCCACAAGGTCTGCTCGGGGTATAACCTGCTTGGTCATGCTCGGCATGGCGGTGCTTGGTAGCTCGTGCTTGGTATTGCTCGGTTGTGGTCGGCCATAGTCATGGTTAGCCATGGTCTGCTCAGTCCATGACAGGCCATGGTCTTGCTCGGCCATAATCTGCTCAGTCCTGACCGGCCATAGTTTTGTTTGGCCATGATCTGCTCAATCATGACCGGCCATAGTCTTGCTCGGTCAGCCGGTTGTTGGGGTTCTGATCAGTCATTGCCAGATCAATCCCAATCACATGATTTTATATTTATTTTTTTAGTATTTTTGTCTTGTGAATGGGGCACAAGTTGCTAGTTTTATCACATAGAGTGGAATGGGTAGCATATGGTAGACAATATCTGGCAGTGATCTGGTGTTGCTTTCAATTTTTTATTCAGCACAGGTTGGTAGATTGTACAGTGTGATTTCCGTAACGAAGATCTTGGCCAAAACATTTGATATTGCTAGCATGGTTTTACATTCCCGGGATTCCCAACTAATTGCGCCAAAGGCTTTTTGTGTTGAGTTGAATGCATGGTTATAAGTTGCAGTGCTTTTTTGGTTGCAACTATTAGGGGTTCAAGCAAGACTATGATCCATAAAATTGCAACTTTCAACCTTATGTGCTTCTGTATTGCTGCATATGAAATTATGCCCTCTTGAAATTTTGATTACTAGCAAATCTGTTATTTCTCAGGTTGGATGTGGAAGAAGTTGCTTCTTGCTTCGTATAGGAATTATTAGTTCTTCATTTCTGCTTTATGGGCCTCGAAATAAAATGACATCTAATTGTTGGGCCTCAAAATAAAATTATGCCCTCCTTTATAACATAATAATAAAGAAAAAATATGATCCATCTATTTATAACTTTCTGCCCTTATATTTCTTTATTCATATTTTATTTATCAATATGAAGGAATTTCGGGCTAGAAGGATTAAATGTTCTTCAAAGAGGAAGAATAGCAATTGAAAATACAATCCTATGCCTCTTAGGGGACATCCCAATGGCATGGGCTGCATTCCCGATAAAGAGACTCAAGTTCAAGTCTTACAAAGTTACCTATCAAAAAAAATGGTTCACTATCATTTTGTCCCTCCAACTTTCCTTTTGATTTTAATGTCATCCCTCAACTTCTATTTCTTCTATTTAAGCCCTCCAACCTCCTTTTAAAAGGAAGTGAATGTGGTCCAACATCTCATAATTGGTAAGGAAATTAAAGATTAATTACACTTTAACTCTCTAAACTATGACTTAATATCAATTTACCTAATTGAACTAAAAATAGTTACATTTTTACCCTCAATTGTTTTCAAAGTTGGGGGATTGTTTGGTCAAATTCTCTAATAATCTCTAAATCAAAGAACAAAAAAATCATGATTATGAAATGTTATAAACCCTCTCAAGATGCCTAAGAACATTGCCAAAATCATAAATAAAATCTTATTTTTGTTAACCACCAATTACTGGCCTTGTCAATATCAAGGATATTTTTGAACTGCATGTTTATCCACTAGAGAAATCTTCTGTTGTATAAAATGCTACAAATGTTAATTTGTTTATTTTGTCAACAGTCTCAACATAAATTGAAATTCTAATAGTTTATGGTACACTTGTAATGATTTTAGTTTAGCAGGAAAGTAAACAACTGAATCATAGTTGAGAAGGTCAAAATGTAATTAATCTTTATTTTTTTTCATCTATTTTAAAATGTTGAAATACATTGACTTACTTTCAAAAGTTGGAGGGTTTAGATAGAAGAAATAAAAGTTAAGGGATTACATTGAAATTTAAGTCAAAGTTGGAGGGACAAAATAATTGCTTTCTTGAAAGAAAAAAAATGAAGTATCAAGTATCCTTCAAACGGGAAAAAGAGCAATAGAAATACAACTCAGTGCAACTGAAGGGAAAATGGAAATAGAGGTAACAGCAAATCTTGCGCCTGTTATTTCTCTGCAGGACCTCGGGGTGTTAAGTGATCTTTCACAGTAATGACCCGATTATGAGACTTAGTTGGAGTGTAGTAGCCAATGTAGTGTAGTTATGATACATAATGTTAGGTCAGGTGACTTGATTTTCCCACGAATACTATTGGGTGCATAACAGTTGTTAATTTGAAGACCATATCAAATTGGGTTACTGATAAATTCTTAGGATCCGTTTGAAAGTTCTGTCAGTTTTTATTTTTTGTTGTCTGTCATAGATGTGTGTTTTTATTTTTTGTTTTTTATGGTCTACTGATGGCATTTATAGGTTATTGTTTTGCTAACAATACTAGACTAATGTTTTAGAATCAGAAAATATACCTATTTTAGTGTTTTTTATATTTTTATTTTAAAAAGAACAAAAAACAGAAACCAAATGGACCCCTTTCATGTATTCTCACGGATACTTTTTCATGTACTTGGTGCTGTACACATAATTTTGTGGGCTGATTCTTTACCTCTGTTGAAATTCAATACCCTTTCATAATGAGGATGTTTACCTTACCGTATGTTGCTTGCTTTATTCTATCTAACAGGGCATACTGGCTGTACCTAATTCATTATCTGATGTGGCAAAAGGATGTTTGATGCTGCATATACTAGACGAAAAGAGTGCTATGAGGAAGCAGTCATTGGTAACGTGTCTTGGCTGTTTGCTTTTGTGCATGCTTCTATCCTTATTTGTTATCTAAATGTGAGTTAGGGTTACAATAAGTTATAATAAACCATTGTTGTCTCTAATCAATTGTGTGATCGTACATCGGGGATTGTGGACCTTTGGGTTTTTTGTGATGTTTCTAGAAAATCTATAGTGAAATGAGACATTTTCCTGCTAGTATTTATGAATGAATTTTTCTTCCTTCTTTTTCCTTTATTTTTGGGTTCTTTTTTCACATCTTACAGGAAAAAGATGGTTTGCAAGTTTTCCTTATGGGAAGTGTGTCTACTTTTATGAAGACTCTCATCCAGCCGGCATTCGTGGAGGTGGAGAATGGTGCAATTAGTATTCTATATGACGTGGAGTAGTCTAGTAAAAAATGCATTTCCCCTGTGATCTAAGAACTTCTCCACAACAATTGCATTAAACTAGCATCTCAACCTAAATTTGTCTCAAACTTGATTGTTAGATTGACAAAATTCTGGCTGAACAAAATCAGGAGCACAAACATGTCCTCATCAAGAAGTCCTATTAGATCCTGTGCATAGGGCAACAGAGTGATAGAGTAAGACCTTGTGCACAAGATCCAACAGTAGCTTTCTGACGAGGTATTGTTTGTGCCCCCGGCTTTGTTCAGCTAGCATTTTGTCGGTCTGGCAATCAAGTTTTGAGGCAAATTTTGGTTGAGCTAGCTAGTTTATGGTGATTTTTATGGAGAAGTTCTTAGATCAATGGAGTAATACAGTTTTCCCAAGTCTACCCCACATTACTACTTACCTAGGGTGCAGCAAATTGTAATTGATGCAACTTCTGTTTTGTTGTACAAAGTAACATTTTCTATTTTGGATGTACTAGTTTTTTTTTTTATAAGTGCGTGATGGCTTTTTGGAAGTCTTGTAAATGCATTTTTCTTTTAATTGCTATTTAGAGAGAGGGAGCTTCAAAGGTCTGAGGAAGAGTCATACGAGGCAGCTCACTTATGGTTCAAGAGCCGAGCCCCACTACACAAGCTTAGGTCAGCACTTATATAATAGCCAGTCATTGATTGGAAGGGTTGTGATTGGTCTAAACCTTCGACCAGCTGGTCTGAAGATTGTGTTACTATTTTATATTTTATGTGTGTAATTATTAAGAGAGTATATATATATTTTGTTGGATGCATCGGAAAGAAAAGCACAAAAATAAAAATAAAAATTGAGTGAGTATATGCAATCACTGATAGGGAGAGAGAGACCAATCGCAATTGTATTCTCTAAAAACCAAATTCGTTAAGCATGTTATATTGTAAAAGGTTTAGACCCACGGATAGATTGTATATACAATCACTGATTGTCTAGTCCAACCTACTGATAGATTGTGACATTTCTCGTCTTGTACCTAGCATCTCCTACTGATTTCCTGTTGCTGCCTTTTCTGCCGCATATAGACACATGCATATTTTATTGTAAAGCAATCTACATGAGTTCTTCGCTTTTACATAATGTACGATCAACCTGAATTATGGGGTAAGAGTTTTATTACCGGTAAGATCAGTGCGAATTTTATAAATAAATATATTAATAGTTAATAATATTCTTTTTCATCTTAAAAAATTTTTTACTGGAGAAGAATTATTTTTCGGGTTTATGCCACTTTGGGTATATTTTATGGGTATAAGTTTGAGTTGGGTTAAAAAAAAAAAAAAAAAAAAAAGAAATTGACAAAGGTATTGAGTATAGTCCAGCAAAATTCATTTTTAGTTAGATCAAGTTGAAAAAAAATTCAAAATTCAGTAGAGCACTTGGACGAGCGTCAGTCCGCCATTGTATGTATATATATATATTTGTGTATACTCAGAGGAGTTGGTGGTCTGTGGGTTTGATCATATGGAGGTGATGGCTGCTTTGTGAATTTGCTTGTTGGTGGGGTGGGGTGGGGCTGGGCTACTGCAGAGGTGGGTTGACAGTGGTGGGCAGTGACGGGATTAGGCTAGAAGGGGAGGGCTGGTTATGTTAGGGATGGGGGGGGGGGGGGGGGGGGCGCAGGACAATGGGGTTGGGTTGGAGGTGCTTCAATGGTGGAGTGGGGCTGTGGGAAAGGAGTTGGGGTTGGCAATGGTGGGGCAGTGGCAAGAGGTGGTAGGGTTGATGGGAGGTGGCGGAGGTGGAGGTAGAGATGGAGGATAATGGGCATGTGATGTTAGAGATGATAGCAAAGGTGAAGTAAGTTGGGGGGGTTGGAAATCACGAAGGGGCCATGGCAGTGATATGGCGAAGGCCATCGCCGGTGGGGTTTGGTCCGGGGTAATTGTTTCAGCAAAGACAGAGCGAGACGATGAAGATGGGTGAGAAAAATAAAAAGAAATATTTTTAATTTGTTTAGAATTTTGTTATTGTTACAAAAAATAAAGTGCAAGGGGTGGCATAATTTAATTGGTAAAAGTAGTTATTAATTTGACCTCTCCAATTGCTTGAAACTTGCATATGTAAAAGAAGATTTTTAAATAGTAATAGCATGATATCAGCATTTTCCGTTATTATTGCCAACGAGTCCAACGTCAACTTGATGGGAAAGGGTGTTATCAGAACTCTAATGAATAGGGATATAGTGAGGAGTACTATCTTGATTTTCATTAAACTTTAGGGCTCTTCAATGTAATTTAACTATCAAATAAAATTAGTATTTCAATAAGTTGGACCTTCCAAAACAAGACAAAACGTGAAGAAATAGTAATTTTTATGTACTTATTTTTAATTGCACATTATATAAAATACTAGGTGTTAACCCGTGCATTGCACGGGATATACGACTTCTTAAAAAAATAATAATAATACTATAAGTAATTAATTCATAAAAGAATATAAAAGTGAAAAATCATGCATCGAGGTGCATTCATTAAAAAATAATGTCACTATTATTTTAAATAAAAATTAAAAAAGATCATACGATTTGGTGGGTGTTGATATCAACTATTATTTTAAATGCAAATTAAATACAATAAACAACTTAATGAATTTAGGGTTTCTTTTTAAAATAAGAAATTTAATTAGATTAGTATAAATGAATACAATACTCAAATAGAGAACTCATACATATTTATACGTATAACTTAATGCAAATTAAAGACAATAAACAACTTAATCAGAAATTTAGGGTTTCTTTTTAAAATAGGAAACTTAATTAGATTAGTATAAATGAATACAATACTCAAATAGTAAACTTATCATATTTATACGTATAACTATCAAATAAAATTACTCATTATATCTGTAAATATAAAATAATTAATAAGTACCTTCATTGGACTTCTATAATAAATAGGAAACTTAATGGGATAAGTACCTCTATTAGTGTTGATAATATTCTCCTATATAATCTCATAAATGTAATACTTATCTAACCAATTGAGTGAATTTATAAGAAATTTAATAATTATCCAACCAATTACCCCCGTGACGTGGCATTTTAAAAGTATCAAAAATTTTAGAGTGCCACATAGGAGAAAAATAAATTATAAGGGTAAACACAACTTTTATATATATATATGATTAATATCTCACCTCTTCACCAGAAGCAAAACATCCAAAGCAAATCTACAAAAATGCAATATATCATTAACTTGTCTAGGAGCAGTTATATTGCTCCAACCAAATCAGCACCAAATGTGATGAAATACTAACTTTTTTCATACTCATTTCTAATTGCTATGAAAATAGTATATCTCACCTATTCAGCAGAAGCATAATTTCCAAAGCAACTCCACAGCAACGCCATATACCATTAACTAGGCTAGGATAAAATACATTGGTCAAACGATCTAAGAACTTCTCCTAGTAAAATTGCTTGAACTAGCTTGCTTAACCTGCATTTTCCTTAAAACTTAATTCTGGTTGAAGGAAGTCATAGGACACATCCATGTCCACAGCTGGTTTAAGTCGAGCATACACATTGGTTGCGCTGTGGATAGGATCTGACAAGAACTTTTGGATGAGATCTCAGTCTATGTAAGCACCATTGTTCACTGTTATGAAGACCTGCTGGATGAGAATGGCTTAACCTACACTTGCCTTAAAACTTGATTCTGGTTGAATGGTTGAATGAAGCCATGGACACATCTATGTACATAGGAGGTCTAAGTCAAGCATAGGCATTAGTTGTGTTGTGGACAAGATGTGAAAAGAACTTTTGAATGAGATTTCGGTCTATGTAAGCACCATTGTCCACTGTTATGAAGAACATCTGACAAGATCTTGGACAAGAATGTCTACATAACGAGGACTCCACCTTCTTGATCCTATGTGTTGTGATTGAACAATTATCAACCATCAACGTGACTCCACCAGCACGCATGAGAGGATGCAAAGAATCCACAACCTCAATTATGTTTCTGCTGCAGAATCTCAATCTGCAAGATTAACTAACTTAAGCAGGAATTAATAAGTGTTAATCAAGATAATTACACTCAATCACTTAGTAGTGATTGCATGGATGACCATATTTGACACTTGTTATGTGCTTGCTACAAAGGGTGGTGTGTTTGTCACGTGTTGGTGTTAGATAAATAAATTGTATATTTAATTCTTGAATTAAAGCAAAAGATGAACAAAGAGACGAGCTTGATGTTACAGCCTTGGACTTCCACCAATGTAACCATGTCGGCATTTAGCTCGAATCACTATCTTGGCAAAGTTAAGTCAGCCTACAACTTGAATTAGGCAAATGTTTAGATAAAGAAAGGCTAGAAGAGTATTTGAGAGAATGTAGGTTTGTATTGCACTAGAGAAGTAACAACTTTTTTGGATGGTTTGGCCAAATAAGGCCTCCCTTTATATAGCTCTCTACCGTCTCAATGGACGATGGTGATTAATTCAATTCGATGGTGGAGAGTGATTTTTTAGAACTTTCCCACCTCTTTTTCCTACAAAATATCTAAAATATTTATATAAAACATTCTAGAGGCATTTTAAAATATGTACAAGTCTAAACTATTTAAGAACATTCTAAAAAATTCTAGACTACACAAGAGCATTAATTTTAGATAGCCATACCCATTAAATAGAAGTACACAGACACAAGTAAATCCTATATTGACCCACATTTTTTTAAAAATTTCATATTGTAAAACTTTGTTTTGTATGCTTAGGTACATGTTAGAATTTGCATATTATGTATGATAATTAAAATAGGTTTTGAAGCACGAACACAAAAATAAATATATTAAAAAGGAAATTATCTCAAAATTTAGTATAAAATCAATCTAGTGTTAAAAAATAATAAGAAAAAGTTACTTTGTTTTTCATTTTTTGCTAAGGCTGAATAACAGTTGATTTTATTTTTTGTGTAAACTTTTTTTTTACATCCTAATATATTTCTCATACTAAACTTATTAAAGATATAAACAAATAAAACTCAAAATATAATAATTACATAATGCTAAAAATTTATATATAATTGGTTCCGCCCTGACTAATCTAGTGTTTCACGAGTTGCCCTGACTAGAGATAACATACCACAATCTTATATTGATATGTATTATAATTCTTCATTGAAACATGAGCCCCCTCCAACTATTTTCGACTAACTTGGAGAAAAGAAAATTAATAAATGCGTTACAGAACCCTAGGCAGCGTAATTACATACAATTCTTCTCTCTACACCGTTGACGATTCTCTCAATTTTGAAAAATAATTTGATCCTCGGATCGTGTCATTTTTTGTTTTATTCCCTAAGCTATGTTTGGTACAAGGTAATAGATTGGCATTCTCACTTTTATTTTTATATTTTTGTTTGGTACTATTATTTAAAATTGGAATAGTCATTCCCTATAAATGATTATTCCCACATTTTGTTGGAATGATCATTTCATTTTTTAAGAGTAAGAATTGTCATTCTATTCTTTTATAGAAAAAAAATATACAATAAATCTTGGTAATATTCTTATTTTTTAATTTTTTATTTTGTTTTCATAATTTTTGAAAAAAATTAAAACATGTTTAGCAACTATTTTTTATTTAAAATTTAAAAAAAATTCCATAATGTTCGCTTTTTTTCATTGCCAACTCAGAGTTGATGGCCTCGGCTTCGGAGCATATCTATATCTATACTATATACATATGCAAATGTAATGAGAGGCTCTCAGGCCTCCAAAATTCAATCTCTATTTCTTTAAAAATCCTAAAAAACTACGAAGTCACGTGACACATCTAGCTATTCTAACCATTCAAACTTCTCTCTTCCTCTCTTATAAAAGAAATAAAAAAATTAAATAATAATTAAACAAAAAATTAGTAATAGAAAATAATTAAAGGAGTTGAATATCGACAACGAAACACAAAAATTAACTAAAAGAAAAAAAAAACCAATCCATGGAAACAACAAAAAAAAAAAAAAAACTAAAGGAAACAAAATTTGCAAATCATACTATACATATAGTATTCTCCTACGGACTCATTCTCCCTCCCCTAAACAAACGAAAAAGGAAAAAAAATTAAAAAATTTAATAAAATCTTCCCAAAAAGAAAAAATCATTTAAACCAAAAAGGAAACAGTTTTCATTAATTATGGGTATGGACTCCATAGCTATATATATAAATATATTTCATTTAAAGTGCAAGACAATAAGTCCTTCTCTCCCTCCCTTAGCAGCCTCCTCCTCTCCCTTTCCACGCCCTCACCATGTCATAACGTTGCTGGAAATGTTGATGTGGTTTGTGCTCGCGATGAACTAGAGCCTTATGCGTTTTGGTTGACCTTCTCAAACACTGTGTGAAAAAAGCTATCAGCAATCATTTATAGAGAGAAAATCTGAACCCCCAACGTAAACATTATACAATAAGAAAAAAACGTTATTTTTATTTAGATCCATGTTGGTTTTTTTCTAATTTTATTGTTTTTTTTTTCTCTTGATTTTGTTCTATTAGAATTTATTACTATGGAGTATGAAGCCTTTTATTCCATGCATGATTGATACGAGGAACTCAATCTATGAGATTTGATATTAAAAAACTGTGGAACGAAGAAGGTGGTATGTAAAAAAGCCAAACTGTAGCAAAGTTGAACAGCAAAAGATAAAGCACTGAAGAAGAAATAACGATGAACAAAATGATGGAGAGCACCCCTGCTAATGTAATCGTGTCATCTTTATCATCTTCTTTTTATTCTTTTTTCTTATTTTTTTGGAAGCATAATACAATTATTGATCTCATTAGCAAAGTTCTTTTTTATATTCACTCTATTGGTTTAGGTTTTGCTGGGATTTATTTTATTGGCTATTTGTTACGATTTGTATTATTTATTTGTTTGCTTTTGGTAATTTTTAAGATTTTTATTTTATTTTTTCCTTGGTATAGGCTTCTCCTCCTCAACCGAGATTGTCATGGAAAGAAAAGGCAAGATTGATTGTGTGATCCATGGGAGTTGCATTGCAGTGGCTTTGATCCTTAAAAGGTGTGTTGTAGCTAGTGATGTATTGGTTTTTATATGCTATGAGTTCTTTTTGTGTATATGCATGCATGTGATGTTTGGATTATTTTTGTGTTTTACTCTTTCATGTATCTTTTCTATATATATATATACCTCAAAATTTTAATTTTCATATCTCAGTCTAGAATGTGATTGGGAGTTTTCATATGAGGGAAATTCATAAGTTTTGTATGTTTATCGATGATTGTTTATTATACAAAATTAATAAAATAAAGTTTACAAGAATGACGAAATTAACTAAGAAGATAACTTTAATTAAGTCGAAAAAGGAAAGAAAAATGACAAGGGAGGCTTTGTACGGTATTTAAAATTAAGTGAATTAATTTCGATAGTGCATACAATTTATAAATATAATTAAAACTACATATGTTACTAGCAAGACATCAAAATAGAAATTCAAAAAAAAAAAAAAATTCATACAAGAACAAAAGAACAATGAATTCCTGAAGTTTAGAAAAGAAAAAACATAAATGAATAAGTAAAATTACTCATCCAATTTCAATTGATTGGTAAGGCAATCACATTCTAACCTAAAATCTCTCTCTAAATGCTGCATCCTATTGAAAATAGATCCAAAAAAGATCTTAGATCTCATTGCTAAGATCACTCTCACATTCTCAAAATTTCTTTTTAATCCAAACGGTCTTAAACAACTGTGCTAAAATTTTTCTCTCCCTCTCTCTCTCTCTAAAGAACCATATCTTTCAATCATCTAGGCTATCCTGATTCCTTATATCAATTAAATGTCTAAAATCATGGAAGTAAGGGTCAATCTCATGTTCAAAATTAAACAACCACATAAATTTCTAATTGAGCTAAACTACAACTAATGGCCCTTTAATTTTTCAAGATAAGCCCATTCCCAGATTTATCTAAAATCTAACATGGGATAAATATTTTGAATTTCTAATAAAATTAATAAATAACAATACAAATAATCCCATCCTATTCAATCACTTTTTTGTTTTGCACCACCTCATAATAATAATTAGTGCTCATATATATTATTTTTATGTTATATAAGATCGTGCATAACATGAGTTATTAGTTTTAGGTCATATAAATTCATGTGAGGGTTATTATTTCTATGAAATGGGCCTAAGCTTTTAAAATTGTATAATTTAATTAACTACACTCTTTAGATTATACAAAACCTATTTAAATTTATATTATGTCTATAAATTTTGTGAAATATGTCAGTAATAAAAACAAAGTAATCTTTAGCTTCTAATTTTGAAAATATATCCAAACCAGTAAGCCGTCAAGACTAATAATTTTTGTATCTTTGAATTATATTTTGATCATGATAAATATGATTGTTCTTTAAAATTGACCATCATTTGAGACTTTTATTTAATGGCATAATGTGATTATAAATTTAAATAATTATTTATTTTAAATTATAACTTCCCGTGCATCGAACGGGGTTACCACTAATGTATATATATAGATGTATCTAGTGTTAACAGTTTTTTTTTTTTCCATCGACAACAAATTAGTTTCTTTTTGGATAAATATCAAGAAGTTAGTTTCTTTCACTTCACAATAAATCTAGAGCAATGCCAGCGTGAAAATTGATCAGTTGTGCAAAAATCGAACAGCTTCATGTTGTTTCAGCTTTGATCGGATTCTTTGCATTGTCAGGAAACTTGCCAAAATGTTTCAAAAGCTTTTTAAAAAAAAATAAGGAATTTTCTATAAAAAAAAAAAAATAAAAATAACAAATTGCACACATGCAAATCACTTGTTCCAGAATTATTTGATCAGCCTAACTTTTGGTGCACCTAGTCCCCCTTTTCTCAAATTCTTCATTCAGTTTCATTTTTTCCCCATTCCAAAAAAAAGCTATATTTAAGTGTAGGCAAACCCCTTTAATAAATTTGTTGGGTTCAGATTGGTAAAAGGCAAGTCATGCTCAATATAAGGTAGCAAGGTGATATGATTGCTGCCACTCTCCACCACCGTCACCTTGAGGGATAAAGCCATGATTTCAATTTAAGAGGGCCGAAGATGAAATGAAAATCACTGAGAGCGTTGATATAGAGATTCCAAATAAAAGAGAGAGTTATATTTTTTTATTGTATTTTGTCATAGATCTAAATTAATTGGGCATAGATAAACATAGGTCTTGAATCACAAACAAATCAAAATTCAAGTCACATAGCAAATAAAAATGAACCACAATATAAATTGTAATCGAAATGGCCATTTATTGTATTTAATTTTTTGGGCAGTGATTTTATATTAAATATAATAGGGTTTTTTTAACATTAGGGGGCCACTTTATTGTTAAAATTCTTGGGCCTAAATTTGTACTAAATATAGTGAGTTTTATAAACATTAGGAAGTGTCAAATTATTGTTTAAAATTTTTTGAGTCTAAATTTATATTAAATATAATAAAAAATTTTAAATATTGGAGAGGCCATGACCCCCTTGCCCAAGTGTAGCCTCATCCCTAATCACCGCCCCTCCCCCCTCTGCCCACTGCCATAGCGTTATCAAACCCTCAAAATATATAATTAATGATATATGATATTTTATCTATAATATAATATTCAATTTACCTATTATATACTTAAAAGTTTCACTACGATAGCGTTATCAAACTCTCAAACCCAAAAGTTTGATTGCATTTACCTATATTATATTATATAATATAATACTATACGTAAAAGTTTGATTACATTTTATTTTAGCATTATTAATTGATCAAATCAAAGAATGCTTAACGCAATACGGCACATTATAATCACAAACCCAAAACCAGAGCACCCCCTATAAAAGTTCCCTCCTGCAACGAAGTGCCGCACCAACACTGCACACTCGGAGTCTAGGGTTTCGGGGGCTTTCTCTCGTCAGCCACATTTACAAGCTGTTGCAGCGAGTAAGAAGAGCTTCCCCAGATCCCGTTCTGAAACCCTAGCCATGGTGAGCCACAGTGAAACTTACCCTAGCCATTGTGAGCCATAGTGAAATTTCGCTCGATTACAAGTACTCGGGGGAAAAAAAAAATCACTTGCTGGTGAAGAATAGGTATTTTCCCCATCTCCTCTTTCTCTCTCTGAATCTACTTATATAATATATATGTATATTCTATGCCGCTGGCAATGACCTGAGGTGTAGGGGCCTTTAGTTGTTTTGCTGTATGGCTAGGGGATTTGGTTTTGTATGTATCTATGTCAAACAAATATGTGACCATAAATTTTATGAAAAATTTACAAATCAACAAACAAAAAAAGTTTCACGACGGCTTAGATGTCGTCCCATTAAGTAGCGATGTTTTATATATATATATTAATTATAGGCTGCATGTAGTATCATCTTGCACTTGCGTTAGTCTCATTTGACCATCCAAATGCATTTCTTTTCTTGATTTGAGCATTTTTCATGTTGTATTGGGAATAGATTGGAGTATGAAGTTTTTTTTCTCGTATTAATGTCGACTTGTAATTTATGATCTGACCGATATTCAGATTTTGAGTTTGTTTCTATTCATGGTTTTTATTTATTTATTTATTTATTTATTTGGTGGTGTAAATGTATGGGATTGAATGGACTTGTAGAGTTTGCAAATTTTAAGAGGATTCTTATGCCAGTGGTTATTTTAGTGTCGATAAATGTTGATCTTTTTGAGAAATAAACTGGCCATTCTATTCATTAAAAAGAAAAAAGAAGGAAAAGAAATGATTTTTTTTGTTGATTTGATTTTGGAATGAGGAAATTAATAAAAAATATATAATATTTTGAACGTCCATTCTCTTAAATTCACTTTACTGATGCCCTATCATGAATATGAGTATTTAACAGATGAGCACTTACTCATAGATGAGCATTATTGATACGGATACCTATTGATATGGAATCTATGGGATTCTCTTGCAGAAGCAAAATTGGACATTATGGTCAAGGTGTTGTTGTTGTGTTTTTTTTTTTTATACTTTGGTGGCATTCATTTTTCACGTGATATTATTATTATTATTATTATTATTATTATTATTATTATTATTATTATTATTATTATTTTGTCTTGTGAATGAGGCACAAGTTGCTAGTTTTATCGCATAGAGTGGAACCCTTGGTAGCATATGGTAGACAATATCTGGCAGTGGTCTGGTGTTGCTCTCAATTTTTTATTCAGCACAGGTTGGTAGATTGTACAGTGTGTTTTCCTTAACGAAGATCTTGGCCAAAACGTTGGATATTGCTAGCATCGTTTTACGTTCCTGGGATTCCCAACTAATTTCGCCAAAGGCTTTTTGTGTTGAGTTGAATGCATGGTTATAAGTTGCAGTGCTTTTTGGTTGCAACTATTAGGGGTTCAAGCAAGACTATGATCCATAAAATTGCAACTTTCAACCTTATGTGCTTCTTTGTTGCTGCATATGAAATTATGTCCTCTTGAAATTTTGATTACTGGCAAATCTGTTATTTCTCAGGTTGGATGTGGAAGAAGTTGCTTCTTGCTTCGTATAGGAATTATTAGTTCTTTGTTTCTGCTTTATGGGCCTCGAAATAAAATGCTTTATGAGTCTTCCTGCCCAAACCCTCCTTTATAGCATAATAATAAAGGAAGAATACGAGCCATGTATTTATAACTTTTTGCCCTTCATATTTGTTTATTCATATTTCATTTATCAATATGAAGGAATCTAGGGCTAGAAGGATTAAATATTCTTCAAAGAGGAAGAATAGCAATTGAAAATACAATCCTATGTCTCTTAGGGGACATCCCAATGGCATAGGCTGCATTCCCAATAAAGTGACTTGAGTTCAAGTCTTACGAAGTTACCCATTAAAAAAAAATGGTTAATTATCATTTTGTCCTTCCAACTTTACCTTTGATTTAAATGTCTTCCTTGAACTTTTATTTTTTCTATTTAAGCCCTCCAACTTTTAGAGGGAAGTGAATGTGGTCTAACGTCTCATAATTGGTAAGGAAATTAAAGATTAATTACACTTTAACTCTTTAAACTATGACTTAATATCACTTTATCCAATTGAACTAAAAATAGTTACATTTTTATCCTCAATTGTTTTCAAAGTTAGGGGATTGTTTGGTCAAATTCTCTAATAATCTCTAAATCAAAGAAAAAAAAATCATGGCTATGAAATGTTATAAACCCTCTCAAGATGCCTAAGAACATTGCCAAAATCATATATAAAATCTTATTTTTGTTAACCACCAATTATTGGCCTTGTCAATAGCAAGAATATTTTTGAACTGCATGTTTATCCACTAGAGAAATCTTATGTTGTATAAAATGCTAGAAATGTTAATTTGTTTATTTTTTTAACAGTCTCAACATAAATTGAAATTCTAATAGTTTATGGTACACTTGTAATGGTTTTTAGTTTAGCAGACAAAGTAAAAAACTGAATCATAGTTGAGAGGGTCAAAATGTAATTAATCTTTATTTTTTTTACCAATTTTAAAATGTTGAACCACATTAAGGGTTTAAATAGAAGAAATAAAAGTTGAGGGATGACATTGAAATCTAAGTCAAAGTTGGAGGGACAAAATAATTGCTTTCTTGAAAGGAAAAAAAAAATGAAGTATCAAGCATGCTTCAAACGGGAAAAAGAGCAATAGAAATACAACTCAGTGCAACTGAAGGGAAAATGGAAATAGAGTTAACAGCAAATCTTGCACCTATTATTTCTCTGCAGGACCTCGGGGTGTTAAGTGATCTTTCACAGTAATGACCCGATTATGAGACTTAGTGGGAGTGTAGTAGCCAATGCAGTGTAGTTATGATACATAATGTTAGGTCAGGTGACTTGATTTACCTAAGAATACTATTGGGTGCATAACAGTTGTTAATTTGAAGACCATATCAAATTGGGTTAGTGATAAATTCTTAGCTTTGGTGTGTTCTCACTGATACTTTTTCATGTACTTGGTGCTGTACACATAATTTTGTGGGCTGATTCTTTACCTCTGTTGAAATTCAATACCCTTCCATAACAAGGATGTTTGCCTTACCATATGTTGCTTGCTTTATTCTATCTAACAGGGCATACTGGCTGTACCTAATTCATTATCTGAATGTGGCAAAAGGATGTTTGATTCTGCATATACTACACTAAAAGAATGCTATGAGTAAGCAGTCATTGGTAACGTGTCTTGGCTGTTTGCTTTTGTGCATACTTCTATCCTTATTTGTTATTTACATATGTGTTGGGGTTAGAATAAGTTAATAAACCATTGTTGTCTCTAATCATGTGTGATGGTGCATGTGGGATTGTGGACCTTTGGGTTTTTTGTGATGTTTCTAGAAAATCTGTAGTGAAATGAGACATTTTCCTGCTAGTATTGATGAATGAATTTTTTCTTCCTTCTTTTTCCTTTAATTTTGGGTTATTTTTTCCCATCTTACAGGAAAAAGATGGTTTTCAAGTTTTCCTTGTGGGAAGTGTGCCTACTGTTATGAAGACTCATCCAGCCGGCATTCGTGGAGTTGGAAAATAGTGCAATTAGTATTCTATATGACGTGGAGTAGTCTAGTAAAAAATGCATTTCCCCTGTGATCTAAGAACTTCTCCACAACAATTGCATTAAACTAGCATCTCAACCTAAATTTGTCTCAAACTCGATTGCTAGATTGACAAAATTCCGGCTGAACAAAATCAGGAGCACAAACATGCCCTCATCAATAAGTCCTATTAGATCCTGTGCATAGGGCAACAGAGTGATAGAGTAAGACCCTATGCACAAGATCTAACGGGAGCTTTCTGACGAGGTCTCGTTTGTCCCCCAGCTTTGTTCGGCTAGCATTTTGTCGGTCTAGCAATCAAGTTTTGAGGCAAAATTTGGTTGAGCTAGCTAGTTTATGGTGATTTTTATGGAGAAGTTCTTAGATCAATGGAGTAATACAGTTTTCCCAAGTCTACCCCACATTACTACTTACCTAGGGTGCAGCAAATTGTAATTAATGTAACTTCTGTTTTGTTGTACCAAGTAACATTTTCTATTTTGGATGTACTAGTTTTTTTTTTAAAAGTGTGTGAAGGCTTTTTGGAAGTCTTGTAAATGCATTTTTCTTTTAATTTCTATTTAGAGGTTGCTTCAAAGTTCTTAGGAAGAGTCATACGAGGCAGCTCACTTATGGTTCAAGAGCCGAGCCCCACTACACAAGATGAGTTCCGCGCTTATATAATAGCCAGTCATCAATTGGAAGGGTTGCGATTGGTCTAAACCTTCGACCCGCTGATCTGAAGATTGTGTTATTATTTTATATTTTTTGTGTGTAATTATTAAGAGAGTGTATATGTATATATATTTGGATGCATCGGAAAGAAAAGCTAAAAAAAAAAAAAAATTAAATTAAGGGAGTATATACAATCACTGATAGGGAGCGAGACCAATCGCAATTGTATTCTCTAAAATCCAAATTCGTTATGCATGTTATCTTGTAAAAGGTTTAGTCCCACGGATAGATTGTATATACAATTACTGATTGTCTAATCGCACCCGCTGATAGATTGGCACATCTCTTGTCTTGTACCTAGCATCTCCTACTGATTTCCTGTTGCTGCCTTTCCTGCCGCATATAGATACATGCTTATTTTATTGTAAAGCAATCTCGATGCCATATACAATCTCATAACATAGTGCAACTATACATAAAAGTTGCCTACTTACAGGCCCATCAGCAATGAGTTCTTCACTCTTACATAATGTACGATCAACCTGAATTACGGGATAAGAGTTTTACAAGCCTCAGTTGTTCTCATGAAGAAACACGAGGCAAAAATTGCGCAAAATATTTACAGTAGCTCGTACATATTCATTGTGGTCAGTAAACAGATTTCATGATTCGAATTATGTTAATAGATGCAATACCGATTGATCCGAAAAGAACGCGACTGCTCAATTGTGCCGCTTGTCTATATGGTTGGATTTATATTCCGCCAAATGACTTGTAGGGCTCAATTGTCCTTACAATTTCTGGAGTAACTTGAAGACAATCTAGACTGAGACTGAAAGAAATCAAATGGTGTCCCTGATCCGAAAGACCTTCTCGTGGCATTTGGGGTATCCGATAGTAGAGGTTCGTACACTGGGTTTCTGTTCTTGGGTTGAGTAATAGATAAGGGAGAAACATCTTTCTCAAGTGATCTTGGCTGTGGCTCTATATTTCCCAATGACAATATCGGCCCTCCCAAACGTTCAGCCTGCTGAAGTATGTTGATTTTGCTTGATCTGTAAGTATACCTGAAGTACTTCAGAGCTAGCACCGGACCCATCCCAGCCGCAACAATCAGCTGAAAAAGCAGAAATTGCAGTTCCAGTAAGCATATAAGCACCTATCAATAAGGGACTCCTCCCCACCGCCTAAATTTCCAGGTTTCTTAGGTGACTGACTATCACAAATTCTATCAAGGCATAAACAGACGCCATACTCGAGGACAAAATCTATGGAAAAACTAGGATGAAGATGTAATCAGTCACCTAAGTAGCCAGAGGAGAAATCCGGGGAAGATCCGCAGCATGTAAATGCAAAGAGAGCATAAAATGAGCAGTAAAACTTACAAACATAGTTGTCCAATAAGATGGCTGTCTACAGAGGCGGAACATGATCGTGTACATCCCTGATGATGGCAGGGCACTAACAATCCAGTTAATAATATAGAAACCAGCCAGATTCCCCCATATGGCTAGATGTTGCAATATTGTGAAGGAACTACAAGCATAAACAGAAATATAGTGGTTAGAACAGACTACACTAATTTCAATCAACATTATACATTATCATAAGAACAACCATATCTTCTTGTTACACGATTGAAGGTATGGAAAGTAATTATTACTGCAACATGTGGGTGATAGCTAAACTGGGAATGAGCATTTGTAAATATTTTCCCCATGAATACATTTACCTTTGTGTTTTTCACTCTCTTACCAAATGAAAATAAATCAAGAGAATCTCAGAATCAAGCAGGTTGGGATAATACCTTGTCTAGCTTAAAAGAAGTCAAAATTGTGTCCAAAACATGATAAACCAGATATAACTTACTTTGTCTCTAATGCAACGACAAAGGCCTGCAGCCAAATACATCCAGAGAGTGCCACCATAGACATTTCCTCCATTTCACTTCTTTCGAAAGCATAAGCATGTATGGTAATGACAAATACTATAATTGCCTGCAAACCATCTCCACTATCAGCACACTGGAACTAAGGAAAATGGTAACAGCAACAAAAGAAAATTAAGAACCACCAAAATTGACAGAAAGTTACGAGTTCGCTTGCAATTGTATGCCAAAATGTGCACCCAAGAGACAGAAGAATAAATCAAATAATTAACCTCTTGAAGAATTTTGGATTGTTTTTCATATTAATAGAGGCAAACTGTCACAAAATTGTAAGCAAAGAGAAACCTAACTAAACAAAATAGAAACAATGTTCTCCAGTATGTGAAAGAGAGATGTTTATATTGTTGAAAGGCGATGGTCAAAATTTGAAAATTAAAGGATAGAAACTTGTTATCTTTCCTATTCATCTTTTCAGTAAATGTCCCCACAGATGCACTACTTTCTGCAACACCAAACAATAAGAAAGGAAAAGAAAAAAGAACATGCAGAAAAAGAGAGAAGGAAGAAAATAAATGAGAACTTTTCTTGATGTGATTTGATTTTCTTGCAAATTGGGATTGGTCCTGCTTTTCAGAAAAGAGCTTAACCAAGTCAGACAATCCAGCTCTGGATTCCAATCCCCTTCAACATTTTAGTAATCTTTTCCATATATATATGTCATGTAAACGCCCTCTGCCAGGAATAAATTTACTCATGGGCCCTGTGTACATACATCTCCATGATTTAAATACGCATTAAGTAGGTCTAATTTCTCTTCAATCGTTTTTAGCTGCCACCACCCCAACCTTCCTTTTCTATGTGCAATTCATTAACTCAAACATAAGCCATGGTCAGAGTGAGTCATCAAATCTCCATCTATCCTCTATCTCCTATTCCTAAGTAAGAATACGTCACTCTGAACATTTCTGCTAAAAGACCTCAATCCGATATTCTTTTTTTCTCAAAAATCCACCAGTACATTGCAAAATAACGAAAAGAATATAGGTAGATGGAGCACTAGGATGATACAATTTGAGAAAGATAGATAAGAAAATAGGATACAAAGGTACAACAGTCGTATAGATTTGGCAAACCAATTGGAAATGAAAGTCTATGGGATACGTGGGAAACTGAATAGATTTTGGGAAAAACTGGCAAATAAGTGCAGAGGGAAGTCAAGTAGGAATACGTGGAAGGGGTAGAATCCAGAATGAAAATAGAAGAATTAGTCAGGGTGCACTGGGAAGGAAATATATATAAGGCAAGGCACAATGTTGCAAAAGGGTAAAACATAGAACAAGCAATTATTAAACAGGAAATGTTGATGACACAGTTCAGAACACTGTATCTATTTATTCTTGCTTCACTTTGGGCATTTGTGAGAGTTTTATTTGAACAGGGTACCCTTGTTTTAGGTTGTTCTCGATCTATTGTAGTCGTCAGATACCAGGCACATGAAAACTTGAGGCAATTTCAACATAAACTCACCTATTCCAAGAAGAATCCCAGCCAATTACGGAAACATGAGATTTATGATAACTTCGAATACAAGTTGCATATTACAAGGAGTGGTTCATTGTAATGACTTTCAAGCAGTTTTAAGTAACATTTTCTTTTATTTTAAAAATAAAAAAATAAAAAAAAAACATTAGTGATGCAGCAATAGAAATAGAATGATGAAAAATAATAAACAGCACTCACATGGAACAGAGACCGCCCAAACCATCCTGCAAATGTGCTAGGATTAAGAAGCCTGTTTCAAGAATGATCCAATTTTAGTTTAATGACTAGCAGGAGGAATCTGAGCACGAGACAGCAAAGGACCAAGTTCCCATGCCAACAAATGCAATGTCCTCCAAGTGAAAACATTTTCTATTTTTTTTTTTTGTCATGAAAGCAAAAGAATAACATGGATGAAGTGCAGAAAAATCATGACCTTCCAGCTTGGCAGTAAAATAAAATTTGTGGATGCTGCATCACAGTTCTTTCGCTAAGATCTTTGTCGAGGACACTGACTAAAACAGGGATACTAGTGTAGAAAACATTATAAGCCATCAAACTGACAGAATTGAAGAGACTGGTACCAGAGACACCTGAAATAAAAGAGAAACTGAATGTATTCTAGTGTTAGCATGTTAGTAAATTTTTATAAATAAAAGTTATCGTCCATATAATATATCACTACATATTAACTTAATGAGGAAAAGAACCCAAAGAGAGAGAAACCACAACAAACAGAAAGTAATCCAGGATAACTCACAAGATTTGGATAAAACATATCAATAGGGATTTGTAAAATGAATATTGGGACAGAAATGCTGTACGGTTGTACGAATACCGGCCGTGAACAAGTATCAATCTTTTCAGAAACCTGAACTCTGCAATACAAGAAATAGTTTATGTCAACAAAATGAAACCTCAAATCTAGGCCGAAGTATTAGGAAGCAAATAGACTGTAATACCCATACACGAAGACCAAGTATGTCATAATCAAACAGCTACAAAAATGTGACAGATTTCATAAAAATCAGCTCATGTCTCTGATGTAAACCAGATAATTTAGAACAGCAGAAAAATCAAAACATTTCTCACAAGGAAGAGTAAGCAATAAAAGTTGAACCTATATTGTTTAGACAATAGAAGCATAGGGCCATGAAAATGGGAATGTCAGATTAACAATGTCCACAAGCACAGATTTTCAATCTTCATGATCAGCAATACTCTCACGAAGCATTTCTGTTTCAGAAAGGCAACTCTAAGATTGCAATGTTCAACCCAAGGAAGACGTTCACTATCAGGAATCCAAAATCACCAATGCAAATTTTCGAGATGAGGCTTATTTTTTTGTTCGTCTATACTCTGTGTAGACATGGGTTGCACTCCCTTCACCACTTCTTGCTTACCAATGCTTATTTAACAAAAAGGAAAGGTGACTAGAATCAAGGGTGTTGGTACTTCAAATAGAGTATAAAGCACATTCCTCAAGCCAGTCCTCATTAAGCTCATGGTGCTGGGAGCCTGGGAGGGTGGACTGTATTATTAGCACACAGTAGCTGCCCTTTCAGTTGAAGCCACATCATCATGCTGGGCAGCTTGAGCTTTTACCTCAACACCAAGCAATACCCCTTGGCACTTCAAAATGTGTGACATGCAGAAACAAATATTGCAGGTACTGGAAAAACTAGTAGTATATGTCACCATATTTGCTTTCAACTTGTAATTCTTATAGAATGTTTTGTATGAACCTACTTCCAGTGTCGTGTCATGTCCCCCATAAGCATGCAATTTCATTTGATAAACCGCATATAATTCATCTTATCTCAGTTCTTTACAAAAACTTGGCTTAACATCCCCAAGAAATTCAAATTATTTCTTAGATCAAACTGGTTCCAAAAGAATACAAAGAATTAAAAAAAAAAAAAAACTATGTACCTAGATATATATATATATATATCAACCTTCGAGTGGTGTTAGAATCTCAAACATATAGTGAATACTCTCCAAAGCAGACAAAGTGCAGCAAATTTGAGGCAAAACCAAAATATGTGCATGTGCGTGTGTAGTGCAAAATTATAGAGACACCCCCTCAAAGTATGAGCCCATTTTCAACTCACCCCCCTAAACTATTTTACCAAGGGGTTCACCCCTTAAGAGGGTGCATCCCTCTTGGACAATCACTACCTTGTTTGCTTCTTGGCATAGAGGGAACAAAACATCAAAGATTGAAAAAGGTATGGACGATTGCCCCTCTATGGATTATGTGGTGCTTATGGAGGAAACAAAATCGTAGAATGTTTGAGGAGACGGATAGTCTCAAATCTTCTTAGTTACACACTTTTGATTTTTGTTTGTCAGAGAACTTTGGTTAATCTTCCCTTACTTTATTCGACTTTGTAGGCGATCTCTATTTGAGGGAGGGATATAATTTTGTATACATCTTGTGTACAGAGGTGGAGCCCCGGTTTCACATAACACCCCTCCCTTAGCCTACCGTTAGTGACATCAACAAAAACAATTACCTGTCAATTTAATGCAAATATACGAACAATACACGACTATTTTGGCCTTGATGTAACTCATTCAAAAATAATTTGGCAAACATGCCCATAAATTGTTCATGTAGACCCAATGGTCTCTTTGTATTACTACGATCTCTCTCTAGGGAATCTCTCCAAAATCTCTCTCTCTCTCTCTCTCCCCCCCCTCCAGGAACAAAATTTCCATTTGTTTCCACCGAAATGGCCGAAACATTTCCGTTTCCTAAGAGACCAAAACGAAACACTAGTGGAATAACGAAACACTATTATTACAATCAAAACACACTGAAACCTAGAAAAATGTACCAAAACACAATGCTATATGCCTAAACAATAAGTTGTATTAACCCAAATTTAATATTTTTATAAAAGGTATACAAATTTTTATACAAAATATTATATTATACTATTTTAATATTTCTCACTTTGGAAATGTTTCTGAAACGTTTCCGTTTTCGAGCCAACTAAAACGACCCCTCGAAACGAAATTTTGATCCTTGCTCTCTCTATATCTGTTTTAACTATATAATATATTGTATACTGTATAGATACAGAGATACATATGCGGAAAACAAACCCACTAGCAACAATTTCCACTGAAACATCACCCAGGCAATTACTGCCATTGCCATCTTCTTCTCCTTGTCCCTCTTTCTCTCCCTCCCTCCCTCCCTCCCTCCCTCTCTCTAAGTAGACCAATACATTATTTCTCTCTCTCTATCTCTTAACAACCACCAACAAGAGCCATTGTTGCCGAACCCATCATCAATTACGATTAATGTGACAATTAACGGGCCAGAAATGGAAGTGTGTGCGCGCGCGCGCGCGTGTGTGAGAGAGAGAGAGAGAGAGAGAGAAAGAGAGAGAGAGAGTAAGGGGTGGTGGTTGGTGAGTTCATGAGGTTTCCATTCATTGAGATTCCTAATGTAAATTTTCTATTTTATGTATCTATGATTTATGATACCCGGGTGATAAAACTAATGGGCCATCATCATGGATGATGGATCATGGTGGTGGTGTGGTGCAATGAAGTTGGACATGAGGTGGTGGCAGCATCAGGCAATGGAAGTGGGGTTGCGAGGATCGTCTTGCTTTGTAGAGGGAGAGAGGGATGGGCAGGGGGCAGGAGGAAAAACATAAAGACTTCCAATTTTCAATTTAAGAGAGGATAAAAGTAATTGTGTGTTCTCTGTTAACGATGTTAAGCCGAGATAACTCCAATACTTTTACTCATTGTATTTTTTTGCTTATGCCTCATGCATTTTTGGGCTTCGCTTTAGAGAGTCTCGGGGTTGTTATCAATGTATATATGTATATATTTTTCATAAATAAAATAAGTTTATCCATTAAAAACACAATACGGGCATAAGCTGTGTGCACATGAAGTATAAATAATACAGAACTGAGCTTACCTATGAAATTTACCAAAGAAAAGAAGAGTCACAGAATCTCGATTTAATCCAAAACTGAAAACAATGAAGTCAAGACATCTTTAGTCTACGAAAAGCAAACTCTAAATCCTCAAAAGTATGCTAATCCCCCTCCCTCCATGTATACCATATCAAGCACATAGGCGCCACCATTCATGCCTTTCTCACTCTCTACAAACAACATCCACCAGTCCAACTATAAGTCTCTGGCAACCTTGCAATGCAATAACAAATGACTTGCTGATGACAGCACCTTCCTACAGCTGCAACACCAATAGGTAAGCACCAAGCCCCCTCCTTCCCATATGCCTATAGTGAGAATTGAATTCAACACTGCTGCAGATAACAAAAGGACACTTTTGTAGAACCCCGATCTCCAAATACTCATCCAAATAAATGTGTTTTCTACTCCACCACAAATAAGGGAGTGATCATTCTAGTATTCCTTTTTTAATGGAAAATAACACCTCAAAGCCCGTTGCTGGATCTTAAGTATTACTATCAGAAGGCAAGTTAAATCTACATACAATATAAGTAAATAGCTAACAGAAAAGTAATCTGGAACAACTTAAAGATATCCCTAAATTTTTCCATTAAGCATCTATAAGAACTCACTCCCAATGCTATAATCAGCTGCCCTTGCTGCCTGTAGTCCTTCTCTCCCACTAATGCCAACCCCAATGTCAGCTTGTTGAATCATCCTCACATCATTCCCACCATCCCCGATAGCCAATGTTCGGTAGTCACATGATTTTATAAGTTCCACAAGCTGCAAAAAAATATAGTACTTGTAAAGTTGAATGAAAGAAGAAAGCTTAAATAATAATCCAAGGGTATTTCTCATTCAGAGGCCAATGTGATAAGAATAACTGCAATATAAAGAACCAGCTTTTACAATTGGAAAACAAGTAGGAGGAGAGCCTAGCTCAAAGTAAATTTCCCCTTTAGTCTAAAGTGAATTTCTCTATCCAAGGTACCTCAAGACCAACAAGAAAACCACATATGGAAAACGTTAAATCCAGAGGACGTACGTGCTATGAAAATCAAACTGCAAGAGTTTTGCCAACATAAATTGATCAATGGTCATCTATATTAAGAATATACAATCTGCAGAACCTAAAAGTTAATGTTATTTCATCTTGCTGCTTCTGTAAAAAGAAGGTTTGTGTCTCCACCACTTACTCCTATGTAACTCCATATCACAATTATCAGTGGTCAAATACATTCTTTGTCAAGGAAATTTCTCATCTTCCCTTTTCAGCTACATCTTTTTTATCAGCAAATGTCTAAATCCAATTTGATATTTGCCAGCAGCTTTAGTTTTATTTATCATAAACAAACATGCTATAACAGAAAAAGTTTTCTTTTGTTCCAAAGGTCTTTTGATAAGTTATCTACAAACCATAACGAAGATTTCAATAGGCAGTCTACAAACTAGTGTCCAGTTATGAAGTATTGAAAACCATTAAAAATGAATCAATCCCGAACTTTAACGAGGAGCACAACCTTCATCCAGACCTGTTCACCACTATCTCTTAGGTTCCCATTGTTCTTTTTCCTTTTTCAGTAAGTGTGCCTCGTGCAAGATATATTCATATTACAACAAACAAAACAATCCCCATAAAAGTGCAAATAAAAATTGAACTATAGAATCTAAAATCATCTACAAACAATTACAAGAACTAATAAAGAGCACCTGTGCTTTTTGAGATGGTGTAACACGACAACATATAGCTGTCCTTGACAAAATTGCTAACTCAGTGAATGCTTTCCTGTAATGCTTAAGTGCAATTTCAAGAGCCCAGCCGTCAATGACAAAAGCCACGTCCTGCTAAAAAATAATAGGAGTGATTCAAAAAGGCTTCCAAAGAAGCTATTAGCAATGGCAAACTGTAACCAAGAATAAAGTCAAGGCAAACACCTTAAGACATAATATATGAAAATACAACTAGCGATTCAATTACTTACCATATGTAGAAATATCGCAACCATAATTATCATCAGACAACTATAGTACAAGCCATCCAAATCTTAATTCATTACTGAACTCTACCAGAAATATACCTCTCCCAAATGACATAGGGATATAGGAGAATCCATGTGGAAGTCATAAAATATGGTATTATTGCAATGGAGCTGTGGAACCATAGCGATGTGTATTGAGGAGACTTGAACTGTGAACCTTGTTAATCTTTTCACCAACTTTACGACATGGATCGTGGATTGTGGTTGAGCTATAAAAAAAAGATACATCAAGGGATAAGGAAGAGTTTTGCTGGTTTAATAGACCAACTTATACAATTCCACTGGAGATTGTAATAGTGATTAGTTAATTCCCAAAGCCAATCAGAGATGAGGTGTGCAGTCTGGTCAGCGCATCTGTTTTGGGTACAGAGGGCCATAGGTTCGAATCCTGTCACCTTGATGTGACACTGAAGTCACAAAATACAAAAATATGGACAGCCATTGACCATTACCACCTTCTTACTCTTGACTTGTATCTTTATTCTCTCCAGCAAGCAGACTTTATCTTATAGCTAAAGATCATATAGGACCCAGTATACATACCGATATACAAACTTATTGAACACATTTCTCCTCAATTTTGAATCTTACAGACCAGAAACTAGCAATTGGCAGCATTTTGCCCAAACTAATCTCTCTTTTGCTCTACTTCGTATTATTTACCAACACGTTACACATCTCTAATCCTTTTTATTTCATTATTTCTAGATCCACTCCAATATCTCGATATCATTGTCCTACATAAGCACATTCATGAATCTTCTGTTGCAAAAACACATCTCCAAAAGTTTCACTTGAATCATAGCAGACATTTCAATTTAGCTTAATTGCCTAAAATTAATGCTTTTCAAAAATGGCCATGACTTGCATACAGTTGACCAAGGTATTACAAAACAATTTTGAACTCCCTCATGATCTAATCATGTCCTTATTTCATTCGGAAATACCAGAGGGGATCCCATACAAGATGAGATCATATATGTCCACAGTATGATTAGGATCCACTTAAACAAGGGAGCTGAAATCTATCATCTAAATTTCCATGTGTATCTAGTAGTATGCTTATGTCAGTCAAAAATCCCAGAGGTTGTCCCTACGACTTGAGAGCGGAGTAAGTACCACAATTGATGACCCTCCACCATAAGAGGCTGTGACTCCAAATGCTTGCAGAGTGTTTACATGCTTGACACCCTTGACAAGTGGATTTTGATAGCTCACTGCTAACACATTCCAGTTGAACATAGAAAGAGCATTGACGCTTGAATCATCTCCATGAATTGAAGGATTAGAAGAGCATCACCGTCAAAGGAATTCCACAACAAAACATATTATACAAAGATCACAACCGATGACCCTCTAGCAGAAGATAGCATAAGATATTGCAACTGCTTATAACATGCCTTACTGTGCTTCACATAATTAGCATCTGTGCTTTGCTACTGATTCACAATATAATCCACTTGGACAAAGGCAAACCACTTCATGTCATCTCTGATATAAGGATAGAAAGAAACAGCAAAAGTAATTAAGTCGCACTATAAGCTATCCATATTCCTTCAAGGCTCTTAGTCAACTTGTTAGAATTGGTCAAACATTAATAATTGAAGGTTATATCTGATTAATCTCCGTTGTGGGCTTTGTAATTCAGAACTTTGCATGACCTAAGACTCAATGCCATCTTGAGATCTCCTTTCACGAAGAAAATCTAGATAAACATACAATGGTCAGTGTCTAATCTAACTCTCTCGGTACAATACAAGATTCTCATGACGGAGAAATATTCTTGTGTGACTAATCTCTTCCCATAATAAGAGAGACATCATAAGAAAACCACTCAATTACCCCCCAGTAATTGAAGGCCAAACATTGAAAGTAAGCACTTCCAATAAAAAGGGCTTTTACTCTACACTTGATCTAATCCTCACAGCCCATAGCCATCAAGAAGTAAAGAACCCAACCAACAAGGACCTTGATAATGAATTTTCAATACCTCTGTTGAGAATAATATATGAGTATTGGGGCAAATGTGTAATTAACTGTTATTTGGTAGTAGTATAAATATAGAGGAGACTGACCCATCAAGGGTTACATTCTGCCTCTTTTCTTTTCTTCTCTTTAGTTATTTCTCTTCAAGATGGTATCAAAGCATTGATCCGATGGAGAAAAGCGTTTAGATTGATTTGACTGTTTCTTCTCTTCCCTTCTCTCTTTTCTCTTCTCTCTCCTTTCTTTCTTCGTTTGGTTTTCTTTTTATTTGTCCATTCTTTCCCCCAGAATCTGTATCTCTTTTTTTACTGTTCCTGTACTACATCCTGGTTGTGATGGATTCGGGGTTTTGAAGTGATTGTACAAGCCAAAACTCATGTTTTTCGTGTGATTGACGATTGTGGTGGTTCAGTTAGTGTGACTTATTGTATTTGGGGCAGATTCAAGCTATCTCTTGGTTCAGAATCTATGCAGCCAGATTTGGTATGTGTGTCGATTGCATTCTCCAGTTTAGTATACAGAATATGATGAGTGGAATCTGAAAATTGTTTAGTGATGACTTGGTTGTGGAATAGTATGGAGCCTTCCATTAGTTCTAATGTCATGTTTTCAATACCTCTCGTTTTATGAGTTGTATGAGAGTATTTTTCTTCTTCAACTAGGAGATAAAACCTTAGAGTCAGTATTACAACGCTTTTAAGGCAATGTTGGATGAGTTGAATCAATATCATCCCCTTATGAGTGACGTTGAAGTTTTAAAAAGGCAACGTGAAGAGTTCTCTGTATCTAAGTTCTTATCTGGGCTTGGCTCGTCTTCTCAGGCAATTCGTGGGCAGATTTTAGCAAGTGATGGCAGCATTCCTTCTTTGAGTAATGTGTATGCCCGATTACTTCGAGTATCAATTGGCGCTTCCTCGTCTTCTTCTACCTTTATGGGAAAAGACAACTCTGCCTTATTTAGTTCATCCAGTAGACAGGCTTTTTCTCGAGGTCGGGGTTCTAACAATAGAGGACGCACAGGGTCTTATCATAATTTTAGAAGTCAAGGTAATATTTATGATGCTCGTAGAGACCGTGATCGAGGTTGTATGCAGACACGTGGACGTGGTAGAGGTAGACACACTCACTGTGGGGGAGAGAGTCACACTGTGGATAAGTGTTTTGACATCATAGGCAAGCCATGGGAAACTACTCAAACTAATCCAATTTTGTTTTCCTCTGAGGCTAGTCCTTGTCAACAGGATGTCAATGCTCCTATTGTTCCAGTACATGCTTCTACGAGTGAGTCTGTGGCACTTTCCAGGGAGGAGTATAATGCTTTGGTCCAACAGGCACAACAAATGTCAACTAATAATGTAGCTACCTTCACCCATCCAGGTAATGTTGCTTGTTTCATGTCATTTCAATTGTCTTCTTGGGTTATAGACTCCGGTGCGTCTGCCCACATGCCTGGTAAGACCTCTTTATTCTCTTCATTAGATGCCCATCCTTCTTCTCAGTCATCTGTTGTGCTTGCTGATGGTCACATTTGTTATATAGCTGGTAGTGGTTCAATTAATCCAACATCATCTCTAAGTCTATCTTCAGTTCATTTTGTTCCCAAGTTCCCTTTTAATCTCTTATCAGTTAGTAAGTTGACTACAGCTCTGAATTGTTCTGTAACATTCTTTCCTTCCTCTTGTGCTTTCCAGGACCTTGAAATAAGGAAGATGATTGGTGGAGGTCATGAGCAGGATGGTCTATGCTATCTTGATGTTGTATCTGGCTTTGTTGGTGTTGCCTTTCAAGCAAGCGTCTCTCCCGAACAATGGCATCGTCGTCTTGGCCATCTTTCTTTGCAATCATTAAAGTTGTTAGTTCCATCTTTGCATTCCATTTCTAGGCTAGAATGTGAAGCTTGTCAGTTGGGCAAGCATCATAGAGTGTCTTTTTTTCTTAGAATAAATAATCGTCGGTCAGCTCCTTTTGAGTTAGTTCACACCTACATTTGGGGTCCCTCTAGATATCTAAGTTTATTAGGGTCTTCTTACTTTGTTACATTTGTTGATGATTATTCCAGAATGACATGGTAATTTCTAATGAGAGACCGTTCTGATATTGCATCAATTTTACCATGTTTCATAAGGAAATAGAGACTCAATTTGGATGTCCTATTTGTATATTGCGATCTGATAATGCATTACAGTACATTAAAGGTTTTTTTTAGTCTTATTGTGACTCATAGGGTATCATTCGTCAAACCTCTTGTAGCTATACTCCTCAACAAAATGGATTTGCTGAACGTAAGAACCGACACTTAGTTGAGGTTGCAAGGACCATGATGCTTCAAATGCACATATCTAAAGAGATTTGGGGGGATGCAATTTTAACTACATGTTTTCTTATTAATCGCATGCCTTCCTCTGTTCTTGTTGGGAAAATTCCACACTCAGTTTTGTATCCACATCTTCCCTTATTTGACTTATCTCCTCAGGTTTTTGGGTGTGTTTGCTTTGCCCACGT
The DNA here is from genome assembly GCA_033060915.1 of Euryodendron excelsum. Classification (NCBI taxonomy): domain Eukaryota; kingdom Viridiplantae; phylum Streptophyta; class Magnoliopsida; order Ericales; family Pentaphylacaceae; genus Euryodendron; species Euryodendron excelsum. Next base: position 22,127,363 of record CM065386.1, read on the forward strand.
TTTGGCTCCCGATAGTGATAAGTTAGATCCTCGGGCTATAAAGTGTATGTTTGTGGGCTATTCCAGAACTCAAAAGTACAAATGTTGGAATCCAAAAATATGTCGCTATTTGGTAAGTGCAGATGTTACCTTCTTTGAAGGCACATCTTTTTTCTCTTCACAAGGTGCTACCTTGACGAGTGATGTTCTCTTGAATAATTCTTCTATTCCTTCACCCATTGCATCTGAGTTAGTTCCCATCACCAAACCCCTTGTGTCCATTCCAAAACCATTACAGGTTTATCACAGAAGGCCAAAAGGCAACATAGAGCAACCTGCTCATTCACCTGCTCCAAGTTCTTCTTTGCCAGAGGTTCCACAATCATCAGAGGATCCTCCTTCTGAGGATCTTACTATTACTCTTCGAAAAGATACTCGTTCTTGCACTATTCACCCTATTTAGAATGTCATCTCTTTTTTTCATTTGTCTCCATGTCATCGTTCTTTTATTTCCACATTGTCATCTGTTGTTTCGCGTTCTCATCTTCAAGCATTACCCTCTCCTGGTTGGTAGTATGCCATGGATGAAGAGATTGAAGCACTTCATTGGAATAATATATGGGAGCTCACTCATTTGCCTACTGGGAAACATGTTGTTGGCTGTTGTTGGGTTTATGCTGTGAAGTATCATCCTGATGGAACTATTGAAAGATTGAGGACTCAGTTGGTGGCAAAAGGATATACCCAAACTTTTGGAGTTGATTATTTTGAGACCTTTTCCCCTGTGGCTCGTTTGAATTTGGTACGTGTTATTATATCAATTGCAGTAGTAAAAGATTGGCCTCTTTATTACCTTGACATTAAGAATGCCTTCTTCACGGTGATCTTCGAGAAGAGGTGTATATGGAGCAACCTCCAGGCTATGTTGCTCATGGGGAGTCAGTGAAAGTGTGCAAATTAAACAAGGCTATTTATGGTCTTAAACAGTCACCACGAGCTTGGTTTGACAAGTTCAGTACAGTAGTTGTTGCCTATGGGATGAAACGCCTTACATCAGACCATTCAGTGTTTGTTCAATATAGTCAGAGTGGTTTCATTATTCTTACTGTGTAGGTTGATGATATAGTAGACACTGAAAGTGCAACAAATGATATTAGTGATCTCAAACTTCACTTAAGCAAACATTTTCGTACAAAGGATCTTGGTCAATTACGGTATTTTCTGGGCATAGAAGTGGCACGATCTAAAGAGAGCATTTCTCTTTCTCAAAGGAAGTATATCACTGATCTCTTATGGGAGACAAGACTCATGGGAGCCAAACGTATTGACACCCCAATGGATCCTAATGTGAAATTTGAAAACGGTAAAGATCAATTATTTGATGATCCAGGAAGGTATAGAAAGCTAGTAGGTAAGCTTATATACTTAACTGTGACTCGACCTGATATCTCTTTTGATGTTGTAGTTGTTAGTCAGTTTATGCAGGATCCAAGATGAGCATTGGGAAGCGTCGTATTCTAAAGTATCTAAAGGGAGCTCCTGGAAAGGGTTTAGTATTCAAGCCTTTTGGCTCTCATGACATTGTTAGTTTTTCGGATGCAGATAGGGCAGGAGATCACATGGATAGGAGGTCAGTTTCTGGATATTGTACCTTTTTTGGTGGCAATTTAGTTACATGGAGGAGTAAGAAGCAAGATGTTGTTGCTAGATCAAGTGTAGAAGCTGAATATAGAGCTATAGCTCATTTGGCTTAAGTCCCTCCTACACGAAATGGCGTTTATAACCAGAAAACCAATGAGTAAGTTTTGTGATAACCATGCTGCAATTTATATTGCTAGCAATCCAATGTTTCATGAAGGAAGTAGTGTTATTTTGTTCAAGATATGGTGATGAGGAAAGAAATTGTTACCATGTATGTCAAATCAGAAGATCAATTAGGAGATGTGTTTACGGAAGCTCTAGGAAAAGCAAGGTTTTCTGAGTTATGTAACAAGTTGGGCATGATAGATATCTATGCTCCAACTTGAGGGGGTGTTGAGAATAATATACGAGTAGAAGGGCAAATGTGTAATTAACTATTATTTGGTAGTATAAGTATAGAGGAGACTGATCCATCAACGGTTACATTCTGCCTCTTTTCTTTTCTTCTCTTTACGTTATTTCTCTCCAACAACTTCCATACAGCCACTACCATCAAGGAGTGCCTTTTCATATATAAGTCTGGTATTTTTTTCATAAGCATGAATCTCATGCAATACCTTATGTCTTTGTGCCTTCTATGCAGTTCTGCTGATACAACAGAAGTTAGTTGATAAAAGAAGAAAAAGGAAAAGAATTGGAAGGTAGAAAATAAATGAAACTATGATCAGAGTAAATTCATGGTGCAGCTACAGAGAGTATTAAACTAACTTCAAAAATCATATGTGACAAGTTTCACTCAGTATACAGTCAAAGTTGAGCAGTATCCACCCAGTGCTCCTGTTCACTTAAAGTGATATAACGTCAAATGTATTGTTAATCGCAATTTAAAGATATTTCTGCTTGACAACCAGTCCAAGGTTTAATTGAACACTAGCGCCTAAATTTGAATATCTCTATTGCCAACTGGCTGGAGGAGGAAGAGGGTGTGGACACTTAGTTATAATATTTATAGATGCAATCTTATGATGGTGCAAATCCATACCTTGGGTTCTGAATTTGTTATTCTCATCGTAAGCAAAACTCTGTCTAAACTTGTACATACTTCATCTTCAGTTTTGCCATTTATTAACAGAAGCTGGCCTTTAGGTTCTGTAAACAAGTCAGGAAATAATAAAAGTTAATGATGTGGAATACTCAATGACATTCAAAACAAAAAGAACCCAGAAGACTTTTTTGAACTTTAGCACCTTTCATTTCATTGTCTTCCAAAGCTGTTCTTATTTATCCCCTTACTGTTGAATTTTAATACAAAAATATGTTAAATATGAGAATCACTTATGGGTTTAATTCCAGATGGCCAAATGCTAAAAATACACTTTTGGCCCAAGCCATTCAGGGTGTACCACTTTCAGCACTCATGAATCAACCAGTTCTCATCAGATGTTTACCAATTTAAAAATCAAACAATAATTTTGATTTTGAAAAAACTCTGAACTCAAAGAAACATTTTATTATAAAAGTTTACCAGGAATCCACCAATCACTGTTCCTCTAAAAGAAACTTTAGGTCAGAACTAATTGGCTTCTCATTGGCATGAAATATTTTTTGTCCAAAGTCACATTTTTTCCATAAAAAATCCAACTTTTTGAGGGGACAAGCATTGAATTTGCTCACACCCACCTAATATAGATTTTACTCTATTAAATGCATTCAAACTCCTATAAAAAGGATAATATAGTAAAGTTATAAGATTATATACTTCGTATTTTCAAAATGGACAATGATTTTGGGACATCCCCGAATGGAATTGTGGACAAATTAATGAATGGAGGGAGTAGATAAAAAGTATTCCTCTGTTTCCAACATGTTAATCAATATAGGACAAAGAGCAGCACAAAAGCACTATCGGTCCACCTGGGGATACAAAATTGCATGCAAGAGCAATTTGTATAGCTGTATTCTGCTTGTCTCCAGTTAGCATCCAAAAATTTATTCCAGCTTTTCTAAGTGTCTCAATTGTTTCCGGTACACCATCCTGGAAAGTTACACAAAATGATAATAAATTAGGTCCAACAATCTAAAAGTTATGGTGGATGCATGAAAGGTATCTGCCTCTACACAGAAGAGTGAGTTAAATAAAGGTTAAATCACAATGTCCCAAGAAAAACATTACCTGCAGACGATCCTCTATGGCAGCAACCCCAAGGATTTCAAAATCATGCTCTAATCTTTGGCAGACCTCGGCTACTCTCCACTGCAAAATAATATATTGAGGAAGAAAAGTATGTTAATTACCAAATTCCATGCGAAGCTGGTATACATGCACACTAAAGAAGAACAAGAAGAAGATGCAAACAATATTAAGCTATACACCTTACCTCCCTATCCACCAATGTGCTATTAGCCTCTTTAAAAGTCAAAGACCATTCTCGATATTCATCTTCCTCTAATTCGCGCCAAGCCAAGCATAATGTCCGCAGTCCCAATTGAGCATACTGATCTACAGCTTCAGCAAAATTCCTTGTTTGTTGGCCTGAATAATTTGCAGTTAGAGAATGTCCAAGCAATTGGAAACTAACACTGAGTGCAAGCTCAATAACTGACAAAATGATGCTCACAACCCAACTTTAGATTCATCACACTAAAAAGTGCATATTGCATAGGCAAGTCCACAGGATGAGGAGCAAATGCATTCATAAGAATTACACGAAGACTAGCTCAAAAGAAAAAGGCAGCCTTCCACCATCTTAGGCCTTGTATTGAAGATCAATTATGAAAAAGCACCGACCTAATAAAACAACCCAGAGCATAGCAAGTGTATATGCTCAAAATAGGCGGTTTATCAAATTCTTCGCTTAACACACTATACAAGCATGGGTCCAGAAACTTGATAAAAAGAGGTAAGAAATGTTGGTGAATGATGTATGTGAGTTACTTCTTGCTTAGTAAAACTCTATTATTGAAAGAAACTTCAAGCAAGAGTAATGAAGACAAACTTACATCGTAGAAAATCAACTAAAGGCAATGTCCGAGAAAAATTCATTGATTGAAGTGATGCATAACCTAGCTATTAAAACGTGAACTTCTTTTTTTGGGATAAGGAAACATCATAAAAGGTGCCAGAGGGGGCAAAACCAATTCGCATGCAGAGTACACTGGAACTACACAGTAGCTGAGCTCATCCAAAAAGACTTGGAGCCTTAAAAGTCTTAGCATGACACTATATTACTGTTAATCTGGTAGTAAATAGCTGCCATAATGACAAAACGAAAAAATTAATTCGTTGCAAAGAAGACTAGATTTCTTACAAATAGAAGCGATGATCGTAAAGGTTCTGTTGATTATCCAATTTTTCATGAGTTAATGGACCATCAAAGCAACTTAGACCATATTTTCAAAACAATTTTAGACAAAAGCATTCAATAGTTCTTAAGAGACTGTTTTCCTTGTGAGCACTCTCGTAACTGTCAAGTGGAATTCCCTTTCCCATCCTGCTCTTCCCTTTGTAACCTCTCCTACCCTCTGCTGCCATCACCAACACAACAGACATAGTGCCAGGGATTAGACAACCACGGTCCACTTCCGATGCAGAAGCAGGACATGGTCTGGCAGCTTGTAGGACAAAATGAAAAGATGCTATCAGGTCTAGTGGGGACAGCACCATATCTTAGAGCCAGGTTACTTAAGTTATTCAAGTTCCAAACAAATCAGAAACCCTGATTGTCATGGAGTCTGATCCCACAGGAAATAGGTAGCATCTAACTTCATCAGCCTAATAAGGCAGGCAGTATCAGGATGAATTCTCAGTGTTAACATCAAGGGCTCGAGTTTTGTTGTTGCCTATCAAAAGAAAAGATGGCATCAAGCTTATACATATAAAACAAGATTCATACATGTTACTCAGCTCCTTGAATATGGATGAATTTAACATGAAACACACAAAATTTGAATATACATTACAGTGCCCCCTCTCAAAACGTTAGTTTCCGGTTATATTTAAAAGAAAAATAGCAATTTAACCAACCAAATCACTAGAGAAAAATCAATAGCTAATCACATATAATTGATCTACAAAAAATAAAACAAAATAAGTAACGAGAGTTCTGAGCAAAAAATTTTGTGGATGGGTATGTGTAAGCATTCAGCATGCGTAATGACTTGAAATTGGAAGATTACTTATGAATGAATTTTATAGTGTCTTCTCAAAATCCTTCATGACAAGCGTAGAAAGCATAAAGAAGGGTTACCACTTACCAACATGTGCATAAGGAAGAATTGCTTCATCTGCCCCCTTAGATAGAAGGACAATTTTTCCACTTTTGCAGTCTTTCACTACTACTGACATTCTTTTCCTCTCAGAAGTGAACTCCAGAGTGTCCAGTACATCATACTGTACTATTGCACCATTAAAATTGATTTCTGCAATACATCAAAACAGAGGAAGCTACGCATCATAACTGCTATCAAAGGTATGCCTCATATACAGCCCAAATCAGAATCATCATACCAAGAATATCTGCATTCTTGTTGATGAAAATCATATGCAACCAGGCAGCAGCACGTACAAGAGCTTCTTCATCCTGAGATTGTGCCTTATAGGAGATTGATCCACTTTTGCTATAGACAAATGGCACAAGATACATATATGATCATTCAGAATCAAGAGTTAAGAACTCATCCGAAATAAAACCAAAGCACATTAAATACAACATAATCCATGTTTTTGAGCTTCTGGGTGGATTTGACAATTCTAGCAAGCATTGCATTAAGGATGCAAAAATTACCTTCGCATAGGTATCACAGTATTACATATCGCCATAACTGTAAGAAATCGAATAACATCAGGAGAGCCACCGGCAACAGCATTGAGTAGCTCCATATCTGTGTACACAAGATGGAACCGGTTAAAACTCCAAGGAATTTACATGTTTCACAAGTGACAGACATGTTTTACAACGGAAAGAGATCCTAAAAGTAAGGCATAAAGCAAATCCACATGAAAAGAAACACACCGGCGGATAAACAGTCCACACTGAGTAAATTCAACTTTATCAGTATGAAATATCATGTTAATATTACAGTTAATGATGCACATCCATCATGCTATTAGGCTGGACAATGCCTAAAGGCTCACAAAAGTCAAAGAAGCAAGCGAATATGCTCCAAGACGTTAAAAGTTCCCAACCAGACATAAGACTCCAAAATTCAGATAACAAGTTTGCTTCAACTTCAGAGTTGATTGAAGTAAGAGAAATGGGAGCAATATTGAAATGATCAACCATAACTGCAGACTGAGGCATAACATTAGAAAATATGACAAAAGTATGGGCTGACATTAGCACTATATGTTTAGGAATGCAAATATAATGCATGTCCCATTCTGAGTCATTAACATGGCTAGCCTTAGATAAAAAAATTTCATATACAATTATATTTTGCAGCAGCAACTCTCCATTCATGAGGGCATGCATCAGCACTGGCGATTGAATTACTAATGGCTTACATGGGCGATTCAGCTTATAAAACACGTACAAGTTAAATAAGCCGTATATCTGACAACCCCTGACAGAAGTTACTCAAAATGATTTAGAAGTTGGAAGAAAGAAAATAAAGAATAAAGCAAAATATGTGCAAGAGAATACAGAACACATTAACAGTACATAGACAAATGGAAAACCAAACCTTTCAGAGCATCCCCACTCTCATTCCCATAGAAAATGCCACTGATACAACATCTCTTAAAGATCATTTTATTCTCAGTAAGGGTTCCTGTTTTATCCGTCAATATGTACTCAACTTGTCCCAAGTCCTCACTAATTGCTGTGCTGTAATAAACAATTACCACAAAGATAAACAAAATATATGCGTGAATAAATTCATGCATTAACACAATTTAGATAAATATATATACACACGTGGGAATATATTCATGCATGGGTTTCAATTTTCTTACTTAGCTGCATGGGCTGCAGTGACAGTTTCAAGGTCAATCATCTCACTGTCCCAATCAATAAACTTTGCATACAAGCTCTTCACAAGATCCAAAGACACCTGCCACATAGAAGAAAATACTTGAAGCTCTAGAACGTTGCCTCTCAATTCAATGAGTCAATTGATCATTCAGCATTGCTCTACAGAATTTACAGATTTGAGAATTGAATGGGTGGTCTTAATCATGATTGCTGATCAGGTATTCAATCAAGTTTATGTATTTTTCAGTCTATCTTTTTTTTTTTTTTTACTAAGTAAACAACTTTATTCAAAGTATTTTTCAGTCTATGTTATCATCAAAGGTAAATCGGATTCAGGATATGTACGCTTAAATATCTAGAACAAACTAAACACCACATATATACAAGTATATGTCCACTATAATACCTAGTGAGTGCCAAATCAACATTTTGTCAAATACAACACAATAATGAGGATCAAGATATTATATTTTTCCCATACAGAATTCCATCAGGTTGCTTGCATTTCTTAAAAGTGTAGACAAAAAATCTGAAATGAGTGTAACATAATAAAACCACTGAACTTCAGTATTCTGCTTCAAAAGAGAGAATAGCAAAGCACACATAAACGTACAAGTTTGATACTTTACTGTAATGTAAAACTTTGGAGGGATTACACACTATGAATCATTAGTTAGTCCATCTTTAAGTGTATACTTACATACCAGTCAAGGATCAAAATTTCGTTTCGAGAAATCATTTCAGTTGGCTCGGAAACGGAAACATTTCGGAAACATTTTGCAAATGTTTTGAGATGTTTTGGAAACATTTCAAAAGTGAAAAATATGACAATAGCAAAATACAATCATTTATATTTTTCTCAATGAAAATTGTACAACATTTATGAAAAGTTTTAAGTTCAAGTTGGTATAACTTAATGTTTCAGTATACAACGTTATGTTTTGGTGCATTTTTTTATGGTCCAATGTGTTTTGATAAAAATAATAGTATTTCGTTATTCTACTAGTGTTTCGTTTCAATCTCTTAGGAAACGGAAACGTTTCAGCCATTTCGATGGAAACTAATGAAAATTTTATTCCTTGATACCGGTAAAGTTTGCAAAATCTTATCATCATTCGTCCATGGTAATTCTTCACATACCTTCAATGTCTTCTCGAAGAAAAAAGGTTCATTACCTTATACTAATGTGAAAAAATCAGAATATAGCATCCAAATTCTAACCATCTTGTGGAAAATATTGAAGAAAAAGAAACCAAATGGAATTTTTGGTCATGGATATACTTCTAGTAGTAGAAAGAGTTTTAAAAAAGAAAATAATATTTTCCTTAAAAAGTTGAAAGTAGTCACAGCGGACATGTCTCACTTGCATTGCATCTGTGGTTACATGCAGTGCCAATTATACAACCTCCTTGGGTAACATAGGGGATCTTCTCCTCTCTACTGTTCATGGATTGGGTAATACACACACTAACTCAGCCGACTATGAGGCTTCAATCATTAAGCAAATTCAAGAAAACTCCTATAATCTCAGCTCACATGTTATGTATCAGCTCTTTTTTCTTTTCTTTCTTTGAAAGGACTGCTTCCCTTCAACAGTGATGGTTACAGAACAGCACATCCAATAGTTAAGGAATAAGTAAATCGTGTCAACTGCAACAATGACAATAGAGGAGACATAATAATCAGCATTGAACATGCATACCTTTATAGAAATGGGTATCATGATGGAACAAAGAAGCTCAAACCGTAGAGGGATGATCAACAATTCATACCATGGACCTTCATTTGGATATTGAACATACCATTGCTACAAAACAAAAATACCAAGAAGGTTGGTATAAAGTCAAGAAAGTTAGCAACAGAAAACATAAAAGGATAAGAATTATTCCCTCCATCCCTTTTTATGTGTCACGGTTGACAAAGCACAAGGTATAATAAAGCATCTTTGAATAATAGATATATAAAAAGTGCTTTTGTGTTATTTGAATAAATTTTTTGGGACTTGTGATTGTATCTAAACAAAAGGGGTAGTATAGGAAAGTGATGATTAAACTTTTTGAATTTGAAAACTAAAGACGCATAAAATGGGACTTCAAAAAAAAGATAGCAAGCCTGGAAGATAAACAAAATCGGATGGAGGTAGTATTTCAAAAGTCAAATACTTCACTAAAAATGAACACAACCTGATTCTGGGAAATGATTAAAAAAATACCAGTAACTACCAAGCACATACAATCAAACTGGTAAGAACAGTCAGAAGAAGGAAAGAGAGGGAAACTCAAAGACAAATTATCACAAGAACAAACATTTTAATGAACAAATAAAGCAATGTTGTAGGTGATAACATTCTTATTTAAAATGCTGGCGAAAGCAGCTCTTTTTCCTTTACATGTAAATTTTTTAGCATGCCGAAGAAAACTAGAATTATACCTGATAAAAAGAAAGATTAGTGGATCAGAAGCCAATAAGCATAAATCACAAAGACCTTTCGACACTGCAGTGGTTCCCTTATGAATGTATGATTGATTAGCAGGAGAAATACAACAAAGAAATGACAAAGAAAAGAGAGAAGGGAAAAATAAAGGCAAAAACTACAAACTACAGAACATAAAAGGATTACAATCCCATGGTAGTTGGTGGAATATCCAAACAAAAAAATACAAACATTAATACCAAAAGCACACCATAATGAGAGAGAGAGAGAGAGAGAGAGAGAGAGAGAGAGAGAAAGAGAGAACAGTATGCTACATTGCTACTGGGGAAGTGCAGAATAAAATAGATAGGGGAGAGAGAAAATTTCCGTTTACAGCAAACTGTCTACCACTTCCAACCAGTCAAAGTGTTTCCCACAATCCTTCCAGGATTGGTAAAAACATATGAAGAAAAAAGGCCCTAAGAAATCAAAAAATGATTCAGCTTTCATTGATCCCACTGTATAGACCCAAGACACTTGATGAAGATTTAGGTGAAGCACCTTTAGGGATCTTCATACCCTAAAAGGATGCATAGAAGTCCAATTTGGTCCTATCCTAATATATGAGACCATTCACACAATTCCAAAGCAGTAAGCATAGTTGACCAAGTGGAAAGTGGAGGGAAACGGCAATGAAAACGGCAGCCTGAGATATGGTCCAAAAATAATATAAAGGAAATAGGACACCGGAAACAATTTGAACATGAAAAAGAAACTTTATTAAGACAGGAGAAAAAAAATGGTATACCATACGAAATTGCAACTTCAGTGGGGAATCAAGAATAGACAGACTAATAAATAAATAAACCAAACTCCCAGGAAATATAAATAAATAAATCAAATTCACAGGGTACATGTATCTTGTGAATTTCCAAGACATTTCTTAAGCTTTTCCAAGAGTTTTTAGGTCTAAGTTTCCCAGAAGTTTCAAAGGCGTTTTATATGTCTCTTGAACTTCACAGACACACCAAACACAAATGGCCCTAAAGTTTTCAAATGTTTTCTGCTCGCTTCATCCACACAAAACCAAGTCTTCACTTTACTATGCCCTACATTTTGAAATGAAAGAACTAGAAAATCGTATATAAAGTAAATCTGGAATTTTGTAATATTTGAAATGTCTCAATTCTCAAGAATAAGGATGATAAATCTCATCTGTAACCATCAGGATTCCCTGTGGTTGCTGGATGATGGAGCTGCATATAACTAAAGAAAATGCAGAAATGGAAAATAAAAATATAAAAGGTTCATTACTTGATAAAAACAATTGAAATATTAGAAAAAAAAAATTTCAGAGTAAGGCTTCCATGGTATTTGAAGTATAAGTACTTGTCAAACAAAAAAGGTAAGTACAACTAATTAATTTATAAATTTTCTCAATATTTTAAAATTCACTCTGTTTGAACAGTTTTGGGATTTCATTCTCCAAGAAAAAATGGCTTTTTTTCCTTTCCTCAAAATGCCCTTTTAGTGGTTTACAAACTAAAAGATACACAGACTCAACATACAGCATGACTGCACCTTTTTTTTTTTTTTTACAGATTTCTTGTTTACATGGCAAGGCATTGTATGAAATGGCATAAAATCTTTCTGTAAAATAATTAGTTGGCATTAGAGTAGAGAGTTCCTGAATGGTGCAAAGTGAAATTTTAGCTTACTATTTACTTTATAATTAAGGAGAGTAAGAATGAGGACGCTAGAATTCCCAATGCTTATGTGTGAAGAGCAAAACTGACAGACCTTCGGTCCATCCTCTGTTGGGGATTAAACCAGCTTTAGAGTGAAGGGATCTTTTCTGAAGTAAGAGATAATAACTAAAAAATTTTGGGCCAGAATCACAATCAGCAGCAAATTATTGAAACTGTAAGCATGCTAAAAATGGTTCACTAATGGAAAGCCACACATGCTACAAGACATAGTCTTTGCAAAAGAAAAAATAAATCAGTATCTAAGAAAACTAACTGAATAAGAAAATGAACTCACAAATTGAGACAAACCTTTCTTGCTTCTGTATCCTTCCAAACATTCCCAGCTATGCCTAGAACAATAACAACCACTATCTGGAAAATAAATATTGCTCCAGTCAGCTTATCAATCATTGCATCCATAGCTGTAAGCTTTGGTTCAGGTATACCCCTGCTCATACCCAGTTTGGTTTCATTGCCTAAAGGTAAAGTAATTAGAATTAGGAATTATACTGACCTATATGAATCAGCAAGTATACAGTAATCTAGACCAAGAACAAAATCAAGAAATTATCACATGAAAAAGCCCGGAAGCCTGGGGCAAGGATAAGATTCAGTAACAAATTCAGGAATAAAGCAATAAAGAAAAACCTCAAAGAACTTTGTACGTGTGCTACACAGACTCGGATGGGTGTGTTGTGCATGGATATAAATTCAGGAATAAAGCAATAAAGAAAAATCTCAAAGAACTTAGTACATATGCTACACGGACTCAGATGGGAGTGTTGTGCATGGATATGAGCTCATGCATCGATTTATCTCCGCATAATATGAAGGCATGTCACATGTCTTCATGCTTTTTAACATCCTTCTTTTATTTCTTAGGACAACACAACCTTTTTATGTGTCATAGTGTTCGGTGTGGCAGTTCACTCATTTAGAAGCAACCATGCTATGGAAGGAACACAACGAGGAACTCTATGCACAAATATACAATAACTCCAACTAGTATACTTCTTTTATGGGTGCAGTTCCAACCAAAAATGTGAGACAAATACCATGCCCATACTTAGGTGCCTTGTATCTGAGAGGGATACTTAGATCTGGAAGAGATGTCACATAGCTTTGCACACTACAACTTTGAGAGTATTCCAAAGGCAGGAGAAGGACGAACAATAACCTTAGTTGTGCAAAGATTCACGACTTTTCTCCAGCTCGTGACATCTACATACACTTGTCACCTTACCTTAGGCAGGAATGCATATATCTCGTGTATCTGCTAAGGACTCCTTCAAAAGTTCAAAGAGTCTTTGTTAAAATAATTCTCACTAACATTTCAATCCTACATTCATTCAGCAGAACTTTTAAGAAAAAATTTAAATATAAGGAAACAAACAGGAAATCTATCATATTGGCACCGACTATTGTATGACTAGAGAAAAACTAGAAAAGGTTAAAAGTGGATTGCAAGAATTTAAAAGCTTTTAACGCATCAATAGGCTAACAGCATCCAGCAACCTAACTTTATCCTATGGGGTGGTCAGTCTGTAAGTTTGTATTTGTGGACCAAATTGATCATGCCATACAAAGTTATTGGAATTGTGTCGCAATTGTATTATGTATTATTGGTATAAGGTATTCTTTCCTTGATTTTGAATCCTCATACAGTAAGTTGATACCTAATCCATTGGACTGGTTAGCATGTTGCTGAAACAAAAGATTCCAAAATTGTCTAAATTACGTATTTGAATCTGTGGACTGATGGTATTTTACTTTCAAGCAATTGCATGACAATGGAAAATTAAGGAAAGATTATACCTAATTTAATCAGTGACCAAATTCCAATAACATTTCTCTCACACACTCCATAACTTTATTAAATTTACAAATACAGAGTCACCACCATAGGAGACAAAAAAAAATGGTCCAAGACTCAGCATCTTGAAAAGCCTCCTCAGACACCTCACATAGCCACCTCAACACTCACCCCAGACAACCACTCTCACTCTTAGGATATTCCTTTGATTGATCAATATCCAATATTAGACACTTTAACTTACAATGAGAATTCGCCTACCATGAAGTTTACATGGACAATAAAACTTAGTGATTCAACCATGTCCCCAAGGTCTAAAGATTCAAGGACTAGACAAATGTAGCAATTAGACAAATCCTAAAGTATCTATCCAGGTTCACCAAAATACAAAGCCCCTACGCGTAAGAATTGGCAATTAAACAAATCTAACAACATCATCCAACTTTGGGTGGTTCATGAAACATGAACCCATCCCCCTCTCTTCCTTGACTATTGAAGCTCATCACCTTTTGGCACCATTAAACATATCAATTGCTACCTTCAACAATATCAACATAAACATTACCTCATCCCTCCTTCAATCAAGGATCAAAATTTCGTCTCATAGGTTGTTTCGGTTGGCTTAGAAAAGGAAACTGTTTGGAACGTTTCGGAAATGTTTCGGGATGTTTCGAAAACATCTCAAAAGTGACAAAGATTAATATAGAAAATCTCAATCAAAATTGTACAACATTTATCAAAAGATGTAAATTTGAGTTGACACAACTTGTTGTTTTGGTTTAGCATTGAGTTTTGGTGCATATTTCTATTACAGTAAGTTGATACCAAAATCCATTGGTCTGGTTAGCATGTTGCTGAAACAAAAGATTCCAAAATTGTCTAAATTACGTATTTGAATCTGTGGACTGATGGTATTTTACTTTCAAGCAATTGCATGCCAATGGAAAATTAAGGAAAGATTATATCTAATTTAATCAATGACCAAATTCCAATAACATTTCTCTCACACACTCCATAACTTTATTAAATTTACAAATACAGAGTCACCACCATAGGAGACAAAAAAATGTTCCAAGACTCAGCATCTTGAAAAGCCTCCTCAGACACCTCACATAGCCACCTCAACACTCACCCCAGATAACCACACCAACCATGCACTATCTCTAACTCAACACCCCCTCTCTCACTCTTCGGATATTTCTTTGATTGATCAATATCCAATATTAGACACTTTAACTTACAATGAGAATTCACCTACCATGAAGTTTACATGGACAATGGAATTTAGTGATTCAACCATGTCCCCAAGGTCTAAAGATTTAAGGACTAGACAATTGTAGCAATTAGACAAATCCTAAAGTATCTATCTAGGTTTACCAAAATACAAAGCCCCTACATGTAAGAATTGGCAATTAAACAAATCTAACAACATCATCCAACTTTGGGTAGTTCATGAAACATGAACCCATCCCCTCCACTTCCTTGACTATTGAAGCTCATCACCTTTTGGCTCCTTTAAACATATCAATTGCTACCTTCAACAATATCAACATAAGCATTATCTCATCCCTCCTTCATTCAAGGATCAAAATTTCGTCTCATAGGTCATTTCGGTTGGCTCAAAAACAGAAATGGTTTGGAACGTTTCGGAAATATTTCAGGATGTTTTGGAAACATTTCAAAAGTGACAAAGATTAATATAGAAAATCTCAATAAAAAATGTACAACATTTATTAGAATATTTAAATTTGAGTTGACACAACTTATTGTTTTGGTTTAGCATTGGGTTTTGGTGCATATTTCTATGTTCTGGAGTATTTTGATGGAAACCATAGAGTTTCGTTATTCCACTAGTATTTTGTTTCGGTCTCTTAGGAAATGAAACGTTTCGGCCGTTTCGACGAAAACAAGTGAAAATTTTGTTCTATGCCTTCATTCCTTCCCTCCTCTCTCATTCTTGGTTACTCCACATCACCTATTAAAACGTGGGAATTAAACACATCTAACTCTTAGACATTGTACATGTACATGAACTAATTTCCCTCTCTTCCTTGACTCTTCCACTCTTTTGGCTCCTTGAAATACATAAGGGCCCATAGGGTTGCTCAAATAAATCATCTCATTTTGACTTAATTAACTGAAAATCTGTCAGTTTATGATTGAGCCAATCAAGTTTGTAGCAAGTGATGAGCAGAACATATTTTGAATCTGTTGGTTCTAGATTAAATAATCTTATGGTTTAAAAATATTAGCCTCCCATGAAAAAAATATGTATTTTTTATTTTTTTGGTTGTTTCAGCTTACAACGAAACTATCTCATTATCTCACTCACAATTCATATTTTCAGGACAACCAAATGGGTTCCAAATCGATACCCTCAACAATCCCAAAATAAGCATTGCTCCCTCCTTCCTCTCTCATTCTTTGTTGCTCCGCCATCACCTATTAGCTCCCCAAGATAAATTGCAAAAGATTGACAATCACAAACGAGGAAAACAAATATATGAAAGAGGAAATTTATGTATACAGATAAAGATAAACATAGTATCTCTGTTTTCATAAGGAATAAAATACCCACTAAGGGCCAAAAGGGGTGCAACCTCCATAAACTCCGCATATGGGAAAAAAAATCTGTCATGATTTAGTTATGACTTTGGCAATTAGTAAATTAGGGACTTGCCTGTGTAGACAGCAACTCCACAAGCCCAATCGGTATTCCTCAAGTAGCATGATTGAAGAATTGTGTTTTTTATGGTTAGAGGACACAAGTCATTATCAATAAATGGAGGAAACAACCGCAAATTTGCATCAAATCTTCTAATGTCCTTATCTGGATTAGGACACTCAATTACGCCCTGCCAGGAAATATACAATGTAAATAATAACCACTAACTAAATTAAGTTGAAAGGGAAATATCAACCAATTTTTTGCCATGGTAAGGTATAGAAAAGTTTGCCTTGATTTTGTGTAATAGCTCAAAATCGATCCCCATGCAAGCAGAGGGTATCACCCTTGTCTTAAGATCAGTTTCACCATCCAAGGCAGCCGTCTGCAAAATATGTTTACATTTTAAATCCCTGAAATATTACAAAAAGAACAAAACTCAAGTTCCTCAGAAATATTAGTAGCCTTTGCAACGTACTTAAGTAGCATGATCATAAGAGATGGAAACCTGTGTTGCCATGAAAATTGACATGCGATGTGTAAATTTTCTAAAAACCCATAGGGGGAGAAAGGTGTAAAACAGAGGGCTTGAGAAAAATTGCAGTGTTATAAGAAAGTGTGTATTACAATAAACTGTATTCATTCAATGCAACAACAATGTCAGAACCCAAGAGAGTTGACAGGCTTAACAAGTTCACTTTCCAGCTCTCTCATCTTAGCCACCTTCCCAGAACATGATAATAAGAACGAACAAATTTGTGAATTTTACATGGAGCTCAACTTGGAACTTGTCCAGGAAAGTTCAGGTTTATTTGAAGTCTTATTTTAAATTTCAAGAGAATATTTTGATGCTGACTTAGGGCCAGTTGTATGTGTTAAATTTCCTGATTTTAGGTTTCTGTTTCCAAAACTTCTGGAAACACAACAAAGAGCATGTAGAGTACTTGCTTATGTTTTCCAAACATGCAAAAAAATGGGGCACAAAAGGAACAACAGAAATTTTGTGTGTGCAGTGTTCAAAAAACAAAAGGTGAAAACGTAGCCTTCAGATTTCATTGGCTTCAAATGAAGGGTCTTTATATTTTAGTAAGAAGGCCCGAAGCCTTATCCGTGTCTTCTCTCCTTTGCTTATCTGCTTCAGTTACCCCTCCCTCTCTTTCTCTCACTTGCTTCACAACTGATAATTCACAAGTGTTACAAAGATGATGTCGATCATCATGAACCTATGCAATCATCTGATCATAGGAGGCAAGATCTTGATTAATGGTTTGGCATCGAGAGATACCATGAAGATGACACTAGATATGATTCCTTATGAATTGATTACATGTCAGAAAAGGTAAAAGAGAGTCAGCATTTTGTTGCCATATTTTGAGTTTCTTCTATGATCTCCCCTTAAATGAGTTTCTCTCTGCGTCATGCATGCATATAGGTTCTCTCTCCCTCTCTCTCCCTCTCTGATCCAATAGTCTAGGGTTGGATCAATTTGCAGGTACTTAGCCCTGACTGGAGATACACCAGTATAGTAAATTGGTTATTCGATATTGGATGAGGTGGTTCTTCTATGATTCAAGGAACCTGTACTATTTGGCTGGATTTTTTTGCATCCTTGCCTAAGGCTTTTGGAGTTTTTCTTTCTTTTCTAAAATTGGAACTTTCATGCAAGTGTACCACATTTATCTTTACCTAACATATGTTTATGGTTTTTGCTTGTCTTTCAAGCACAGCAAATTGGACAACAAACATGTTCAAGAAACGAAACCATATTTCCACTTTTTTTTTCAAAAAATGCAAGCTATTACCAAATACAACCTTAATTTCATTTATGTTTTCTAGGAGTCAAGGTTATTTTGATAATTTATGTATCCAAAAATATATCTTGATAGTGGGAAAGATCGAATGCAATTGTGGAGCTTTGTTTGTGCATTTAATTACTTATTTTGAGCCGGACTTGATTGGTCTGGTGGGTCCAAATATCAGTACACCAAGTTGGCTTGCTTTGGTTCCCAAGATTGCTCGACCACCAAGTCTCCTAGACTTCCAAGATAGAGTCCTTGACATAAATTTGGCTTTGTTTTCAAAGAAATAAATCAAAATATGTTTGGAGGTTATTAGTTGTGGTATGCAATGCATCTCTTTCTTACGGTAAGTGCTTAAAAACTGGGTGTAATGGCCTAGGCTTTTCTCTCCTGTTCTTTCCTTCTCTTTATCCCTTTCTATCTTTCCATTTCACCTTACCAGGCACTACCAATCCTTTCGTCCTCTCCTTTCTCAGATGACCGCTCAAAGCTATTATGCTCACCACCTTCCCTTGCAAAAAGCCCATCTTCTTGGGGCTTCTGAGTTGTCCTCCATCATTTCACTATGTTTTTGGACTGGTTGAACTTAAATTTCAGGCTCATTGAGCTGGAGAGAATGCATTCTCATATTCTCAATACACTGGGATCTCATACTCTCAATACACTTGGACAAATATTTGCTAAGGCAGTAGCTCCACAAGACAACTTGTTAATAAGAAAATGCTTGCAGTAAGAACAAAGAAACATAAACATCCATCTTGGTCCCAAACTCACATGGGTAGGTTCATCTTTTTCCAATACATCACTTAATTTCCTATAGCTTCCTTAATCCACAATGATTGAACAAAATTATAATGGCAAAATGTTTTCTATGCAAATTTTCAGGAGTGCACGATGATAGACATGAGGATACCTGCACACTGTGCATGCACACAAACACACACCCCCACCCACCCACATGCACACTATGTACATTTCCATCATCTATATAAGCCTTACCCCACCTTATGATATGCCATGTTCACATTCTCATTCCATGCAACAAAAATGATCCACACTCCAAGAAACATAAGAATAGCAAATGATTGAATGAACCACCTAAAATCGGGATATTTACAACAGAATGCTATTCACTAGATTTGCAAATAAAGTACATTTTAAATACACTAATCAAGTCATACATATAACAAATTGTGTCATTTGGAGTTCTTACTTACTACAATTATGTTTTACTCGGTAGGAATATTTCCACAAGGTTCAAATTCAGATGTGAAAATCTCCATTTTGCTCTAGGGAATCCAGAAAGGTGTTTTAGTATGAAAAAGATATCTATTACATTTTATTGCCAATTTACATGAGAGAGAGTACCTCTAAATCTCTACAGAGGAGTTAAAATAACTGTCCAATTTGAATTTTTTTTAGTTGTAGGAGCCATCTACATACAGAATATAAGAGGCTGGAATATGTCCCATGAAAATGATATTTCTATCAAGCCATAGTTCAACTGTAAAAACCTATCAAGACAACCCACTTGACCAAAAACACATATAATTTTACCATTATAAAGAAGATAAAAATTAAAAAAAAAAAAGGTTAAACAAATTCATGTGGTTACAACTTCTACTTAGGACTAGTTTCTGAAGTCATCTATTTACCTCTACATAGCAAACACCTTGTGGGTCAGAGGTACCAATTAGGACAAGATCACACGGTACTTCATCATTCTCGCGAAGCCATACAATGTTACCAACGCGAATGTCTTGGGCTTGAATCTACAAGCAAGTACACCAACCCAGGTAGATAGAGAACAAAGAGTTAGTGCCAGAAAGCTTAGGAAAAAAATACAGTATGAAAATATTTAAGAAATGATATTTAAAAATGAGTTGAATAATGTCCAAACAAATAAGCATAAACTTTGCAACGTGTCATTTTTATTCATGAGGTGTCTAAAAATATTGGTCCTTTGGATGCTGAAATCAACCTCTAAATCTCTTAGAGGTAGGAGATAAGTGAATCTGACATGGAAATGTACATTTAGATTTTCACATCACACAGACAACAAAAATTGCAAAACAAATTTATAAGAATTAGAGCTTGCCAACAATATTTACCAGAAGGCTGGCATATAATAATGAAGAATCTAAGTCATAAGGCAACCATACTACATAAAGCACTTGTCGTACCCACACCATCCACCCTTCCCATCCCTTAATGGTTCAAAATCCTCAAATAAGCAGTACTATCTCTGTTACTATTACAAAAGATAACAAAAAATGGTTGATCATCATGTCTCTAAATTCAAGTAGGCTCAACATATTTCAGTTCATTATATCTATTGTATCATGAAGTGACCATGTACTCACCAGAACCTAAAACCTATTAGCAAGACCAAGTTATAATCTCTCTCCTCCAATCCAAGTAAGTCCAATAACACTAGCAATCTTCTAGCCTGAGAAGCAACCTTGTATTAACTTCCTCCCACAAGAATGTCACCCCTTTTCTCTTTTCTTTTCTTCTTTTTATCCATGAAACCAAAAGGTTCAACAAGAATATTTTGAATGCCCATATTGTTGGCATATATTTAAGACCCACCAAGAGAGCCACCACCTGCTGACCATGTAGTGTACAGAACATAAGGATAAAATCACCAAAAGTGCATCTTGAACATGCCTCCACTCCCAATAACACTAGGATAATCCAACGGACATCAATCTATAACTTGACTCTAAAGACAATCAACTTCTAGTTACAGGACCAAAGGTTTTTGAAATCTCAGCACTTTCCAAAAAGAGACAGACATGGCTTGCAATTTTTTCCAAGTGAAAATGGATGTCAAAACCCATTATTCTGCATCCATCAACACCAACTACACTGAGTAGAGCATTTTCAAAATAATTTTCCCCTATCTACTTGAATCCCAGTATAACTTTACAAGGTAGCACAATTTTTTTGTTGAAGTACTTGAGATGTCTTTCTTTTGGGGGGACAAGTAAACAAGTATCTATCACAGAAAATAGTAACAAGGGGATGCCACCCATGTACAAATAATAAAAGAAACCAGAAAAGACCTACAGGTTCTATGCAACCAACATTACTCACAGAATTCCACAACAAGACACTGGAGACATCTTGTTATCCCCATCTCTTTAACCAACAGTCTAAAAGTCACATAATCACATTGGTTTTGTACATAATTATACCCCTAGCATTAAATTTGCCTTCCTTACTAGTTTAGTGTTCAAGTCTCCATCTGCCATTTGCTGCCCATAAGTCTCCTGATTTCCTTCTAAAACAAACAGATGATTAACAGTTGTTAGTTTCTTGATTCAATAGCTAAATTGGATTTGTGATTTATCTTCATCAAATAATACCTTTATCTTTTAAGGGCCAAAAGGTAACAAACCATCCTTAAGGGTTTGATCTCTCCTTAAATTTTCTTGCCTCTTAAAGCTCATATTTCATAACTCAGAGCATATTTAGTCAGTTTGACTCCATAAAGTACGAACATATTTACACCTGGAAGCAGCTAATGCTCGATTGCTAATGGTAAGAACGTAACATTTGGTCTGGAGTACCATCCATATGTCCAGAGGATTTGATGTCATACCCCATTTGCAGCAGGTCTTTTTTTTTTGTTTTTTAAAGTCCCATTTGCAAGGGCTTACTCTCCGTAAAGTCCCTTTTTCCCTCAATTTTGCACAGTAGTGTATTTTTTTTCTCCACATAAGAAATTCAATGCTTTAGTGTCCCCTTCAAACGTATTAATTGCCTACAACACTTGCATCTCCTATTACTAATAAGGAAGAAAGTAGATGATACCAGAGAAGCCAAAGGACCAGCAAATCATCTCTGCATTCATAGTAAACTTGCTTCTCTAACCTTAAATTCCATGTGGATTGATGTTCCAGGTATTCAATCCTCCAACCTTCCAAGCCATCTCTTTTTTTACGTTTACATTCCAAGTTGACAATCAACAACTTGAGGAGGAAGCATGCCATTTATTGTTAGCACCAAGATATGTGATTAATTGCATAGAAAATACCCTACATTTACATCAAACCTTTTAATGGCAGATCTCGTGTTTCATATCTAGCAATTTATAAATATAGACATGGATGCATATTGTTTCCTAGAAACCAATACCATTCAACAAAAAGAACAAGGATAAAGTAATTGTTGCAATCTCAACTAACAAAATCAACTAATATTCACAGTTAACAAGCATTGACTATGAATCTGGAGAAATATCACGATGGAGTAATCTAGGCCAGGAAATCAAAACTTTGAGTAATTTGCAAGAGATGTAAGTTCAAATATCATATAATAATTACAACTAAAATACAAAGATCACAAAAAACAGTTGAATTGTATTTCCCATACTTGTTTTTTGATGCCCTGCTTGACAACCCAAACTTCTTTCTCATTTGCTTTCTTGTCTGAGAGAAATCTATTATAGTCATCCCATGCCTCTTTAGTTGCTGATACTGCAAATATTAAAATGAGTGGACCCCATGTACTTGCAGGATTTACTGGAGTAATCAGGGGCCATAGTTGAAGGCAAGCAATCAACAAAAAGTACTGATTCATGAAGCGGCTGGAAACGAAAAAAAGAAAATTCTTAGGGAAAATGAAGGAAAAGGTAGAAAAACAAGAAAAAGAAAGAATCTAAAAGCCCTACTAAACAGATACATAAAAGGGTTGAAAAAACAAAATTTAATTTTTCTTATATTATATATTCATCAAAACACAAGTCCAAGAAGTTTTCTACAGGACAAAGGACCAAAACTTTGACATAATAACAGGTAGGAAATAAATATGAATAAACGGTGAAGCACGCAAATTGGGCTAGTCCAAAATGATCCCATAGGACGAGGATTTTCAAAATCAACAAATGTAGAAATACAAATATCACAAAGAGTGATTGGGTCATTCTCCAAAGCATTAGTACCTAGAGTCAAACAGACAGTAAACAAATTTGATGTTTGCAGCTTTGTAACATAATACATGCAATGAACAAAAAGTCAAGGAAATTCCTTCAAACATTGCAGTCTATCAAGATTTTAAGGATTTATACAGTTTTGTACAACAGAAGTGGTGAGAAATATATATCTGAAATTCCAGAGTAATCAGTTCAAGAATTACCTGAACTGTTCCCATAAATTCTTTGGAAGGAAGTTCAAAACGGTATATTTTCTGTTTGAGATACGGTTGTCGCAGTACAGATCTTGTGATAGCTCATCATCATTGATGTAAACATAACGCTTCATGGTTGACTTAAAAGCATGTGAGATTGTCTTGCATGTTCATTCCAAGTTTAATCTAGTGCTCAAAAACATTTCCAAGCCCAAAAACATTTCCAAGCCCTGCAATGTCAAGAAGCTCATAGAGTTTCATATTTGCTATATAAGAAAATTACAAATATGAGCTTTGGACATGCATGTGAGGCCATGCACGAGTAAGATGAAGACCACAGGAAAGGACCCGTTATTACAAGGGTAATACCAACAGCATTTTTTTTTCTTCTGCATAATTACTCAAGCATTCACAAAGAACAAAAGATCCCCTTTAAGATAAAAGAGCAACAGGCAAGATTTGGGCCACAGATGGAATCAACACGTCAGGCTGGGTCCTACACATGGTTGGATAAATGAAATCAGCAACTGTAGGAAACAAATATGGTATCTCAAGCCTTGCAAAGCATCAATGCAATTTGACAACAAAAAAATTTCCAAGAATAATATATATTTCTTTTGTCTCTTAACACATGATATGGAAGCTCTTTATACCTACCAAATAAACAAGGGAAAAAAAAAAAGAAAGAACATACTTATGGACCTTTGGAAAAACATGTTCTCAATTAAAAAAGCAATTTCTCGTGCAAGTTCCAATTTCCTTCTAGTTTGACTTATGTCCAACCATGTGAAAAGGACCTATAAAGACAATATTGAAAGTTTAAACTAAATACTTGAAAATGCAAAAGTTGGTTACGAGAAATATAATCATGCCTCTCATTCATGCAATTAAAACAACAAACAAGAAACATTTTATTCATACAAAATTTTTATGCTGAAGTCCTGACCAGAATAATATTACAGTGACATTTTGTAATACGTAAGCCGTCTTGATGGGCCTTCTGCAATAAAATTATAAGATCAAGACTTGCCACATCATGATGTATTGATTTTTTGAACAATTTTTCTATTTGTATTGCATTACTCCAGTAAAAATCATGCTTTCTCAATCAAACTCAGCTTGAACTTAACTCAGGTTTTCCAACCCAGCCTTTAGCCCTTTGGCATTCAGGACTTTGACAAAGAAATCTCTAACTTCTCCAAATTATATCAGTTTTTAGCAGTTTACTCGTAGTTATTCCTTCTGAAAGCCAAACTCTTTTCAGCTTAAACCCCTTAAGCAAGGAAGGCACTTTCCAAAATGCTAAACTAACAGTACTGAACGCAAAATTGATATGGGCTTGGGCATTGTTTTACAAATTCATTATATAGTACCAAATTTGGACACATTCAAGCAATAATGTCACACATTTCGGCTCAATCACAAATATAACCAAGACCAGTATAAGTCCCACATATTACCGGGTCAAACTGAGTCTACAAGCTTTAATATTAAGTTTCCCACTAGATTAGCCGTTTTGGTGCATTTCAGATTTCAATTGGCAGCAACCTAAGGTTCATCAAAGCTTTGATATATCAACGATCGAATCAACCCATCAAAACCCATTACACGAATCACAAAATTCGTGAAAATTCAACAAAGTTTCATCCGTTTCCGATTGAAATGTCTTCAAATTTTCAAAAAAGAAAAAAATATCATTCTAGATTTCCTTTAACGAAGAAATTTGAGAAATTCTCATAGACGTTCGAAGATGGGTCGTGGGACTTACCTTTCTCTGCTTCTTCTCTGTCGTCGCAGTTCGTCTGTCCGTCTCTCCACCGCGTGAGATGTTTGATTGACTCCAACCGTTGGATTCTGGGAGTGATGGTTAAGTTGCAAGTCGGACTGTCAATTTATCCGGTCCAATGGTCCATATTAGCATCCGACCCACTAAATTCCCAGAACAGCCAATTCAGGTTGACGCTCCGAATCTGCTTCAGGACTACTTTCGGATCGGATACAGACCCAACCCGATGGCTTTCAGAACTTACTATGAAAGTGGGGTGGTATTGTACGTAGAAGAGGGTTGCGCATGGGTCGGGTTAGTTTAGATCCATACTAAATTTAAAATTGACCTAATGTTGGTCAGTTTCAAAATTTTGGACCCGAAATCTAACCGAACCACAAAGTCGGTTCGGATTCGGGTTCATGCCTCGGTTGGTTCGAGGTGTAGGCTAGGTCAGGTTGGCCCTCTTCATGATGTGAAGCGTAACTTTTTTATTTTAAAATATAAAAATAAGAATAATGTTGCTTCCTCAATTTTTTTAAATAATTAAATAATATATAAACTCATATTAATAATAATAAAGTATAAAATAACAAAAATTTAAAGACGTATATGCAATATTCACAATCTTTGTTATATATATAAATTGGGTCTCAATTTAGGTCTTAGGTTGGGTTGAGTCAGTTCGGTTCTCGGGTTAGTTCGAGCCTAGAAAATGCCAATCAGGAACCAAACCGAATTAAACATTTTGATCTTTTTTAGATCTAAAACCGAATTAAACCCTTGACAGACCCAAACCAAACCAACCTATAGAGGCTGGGTTGGTTCGGTTCTTGAGTTTTCCAATTCCTTTGTGCACCCCTAGGACTCTGCAGAATTTATCGAGTGAAATTCGCGCTATAAAAAAAATATATATCAAATGACAGTCATATACATGTGATTTTCAACATGAAATTGAGTATTTGTTCATTTAAATGGGACTTATAATGAATGTTAAAATTATGGTAAAACTTAAATTATTTCACCCAATAGTTGACAAGGGCGAGAGCGAGTGCTACGGCTTCCAAAGTTTTCAAAAATTCTATTTATCCTTTTGATTTCTTAAAATATTTAAGATAAAATATAGTGTAGTGGGCTAAATTTTTTTAAAATTTTACTGTGGGACAAAGATTTGGCATTCTCCAAATCAAGGCCCACCCACTATGAGTAGTATGGCCAACCTTCCAAAGAAAAGACCTAGAATAAACCACAAGCCGACCTGCATGAAAGCAAGCTCACTAAAAACGACAGTGTCGACCTAAAGGAGACAAACCCAACAGTTGCTAAAGCACTCCCACAGCACAAAAAGATGTCCATTAGGCAGGAGATCTAGTCTGACTTGGAATATGACTCTTAAAAATAACTCCAATATACTCCTAAATCGACCCAAGAACGGTCTACTCCCAAAAGGAGAAAGAATATCATTCTTGGAATGAGTGGGGCCTTCGAAACCTATAAATAAAACATGCCACTAAGAAGCAAGGTATGCACAACTAAGTGCCATAATAGATTTATTTCTTTCAATACATTGAGATTAAGCTTGTTTGACTGGATTTTCAGAGTGCCATCGGACCAAAGAGGGTCGATGCATTCTCACTGTTTTTTGCTCTTGTAGGTTCTCTAGTTTTTATCTTGGTGGTTTGCGGAGCGAATCGAGGCTTACGAAAAATCCCCTGTGGGAAGCCTTAGAAAAGATGAACACAGAGAGCACAAGGGTGGTTCTTAAAACTTCACACTTGAGAAACTATGAGGTGCATCACGTAACACCCATTTTACCGGTGGAGGACTGGAGAAGACCACATACAATGGGGAGCCCTCTACGGCCCAACAATCCTCCTCAAAGGAGCTCAAATCCAAGAGTTTTTGAGAATGAGTTAAGAAGACGCGACTAGGAGATTTCTAACCTAAGAACGAAGATCAGGACAATCAGAGATGAGGTTACAATCAAGGAAATTGGAGATAAAGGTGAAGTCGGCATTAGTTCAGAAACAAAGATCGGTACAAGCATCGGTCAAGTTGCAAGAAGAGGAGGACGGATTCTAGGAGCTCGAGCGTCCTAGAAGTCACACCTCCAGCACTGCCCGACATTAGCCATGAGGTCAGTCGCACAATCGAGAAGATCGGGAAGACCTTACGAGATGGCTGAAAAACTAGCTAGAAAGAAGGATCGCCCATCCCAAGGGGAGAATGTCCCGGGATGTAGCGTGAAAAGCTCTGGAGCAAATAACGTCTTCCCCGTTCACGAAGGAGATCCCCTAGAGAGAAGCACAGGTAGAATAACCATGTGTGATAGTAGTGCTACACTGACCAGCTAGCAAAACCCCTATAGAGCTGCATCCTTGGTTGGCGTGGGGGCATATCGATTATAAGCTATAGAAGAAGCGCGCCAGCCACCATGACTTTGGAATGCTCACAATTTAAATAAGTTTTACCAGTGAAGAGCTGGGCAAAAACTAGAACCTTTTCTTGTATGTCTCAATCTAACGATTTGTAATTCACCAACAAAGAAGTTGCGCTTTTCTCCAATCAAGTCTTTTCAATAAAACTTGAAATTAATTAACAGTGATAAGCTAGTGGAGAGGAAAGGGAATGCAAGAAAACCCGAAGCGTTCAAAGCTTGCTCCTGCGTAAGTTGGGCAGGTCGGCCCAAAAATGGCCAAATCTTAAAAATCAAGTGTAAAACCCTGGTCTTGCCTAAGTTGGGTAGGTCAGCCTAAGAATTGCCAAATCTCAAAGATCAAGTGTAAAATCTTGGTCCTACCTAAGTTCGGCAGGTCCACCAATGAAGGTCAAAGAAAAATCCAAGCATTCGAAGCTTAGTCTTGCCTAAGTTGGGCAGGTCGGCCCAAGAATGGCCAAATCTCAAAAGTCAAGTGTAAAACCTTGGTTCTACTCCTACCTAAGTTAGGCAGGTCAGTCAATGAAAATCAAAGCAAAACCAAGTATCAAAGCTTGGTCCTACTTAAGTCTGGCAGGTCGGCCAATGAAGGTCAAAGCAAAAAATTAAGTATCAAAGCTTGGTCCTGCCTAAGTCTGAAAGGTCAGCCAATGAAGGTCAAAGCTTGGTTATGCCTAAGTCTGGTACGTCAGCCAACGAAGGTCAAAGCAAAAAACCAAGTATCAAAGCTTAGTGCTACCTAAGTCAAGCAGGTCAGCCCAAGAGTGGCCACTCACAATAAACAAGTATCAAAGCTTGGTCTTGCCTAAGTCTGAAAGGTCGATCAATGAAGGTCAAAGCAAAACCAAGTGTCAAAGTTTGGTCCTGCCTAAGTCTGGTAGGTCGGCCAATGAAGGTCAAATAAAAAAATCAAGTATCAAAACTTGGTTCTGCCTAAGTCTAGCAGGTCAGCCAATGAAGTTCAAAGCAAAAAACCAAGTATCAAAGCTTATTCCTGCCTAAGTCAGGTAGGTTAGCTTAAGAATGGCTACTCACAAAAAACAAGTGTAAGAGCTTGGTCCTGTCTAAGTTCGGCAAGTCAGCCCAATAATGGCCAACCCCTAAAAACTAAATGTAAAACCTTAATCTTGCTTGAGTTCGGTAGGTTAGCTCAAGAATAGTCAAACTAGAAAACCAAGCATTCGTAGCTTAGTCCTACTTAAGTTTGGTAGGTTGACTCGAAAATTATCAAAGAAAAACTGAGTGAAAAGTTTAGTCCTTCCTAAGTGTGGAAGGTCGGCCAAAGAAGGCCGAAGATAAAAACTAAGTAATGAACTTAGTTCTGCCTAAGTCTGGTAGGTTAGTCGAAGAAAGCCAAAGTTAAAAGATTGTCATTGTCATCACAGCACAACCCTTATAGTCCAAACTCGGCTAGATAGGGCGCAAGGGTTGAGGGCAATTGTAGGATAAAGATTTCGCATTTCTCAGATCAGGGTTAGCCCACTATAAGTAGTATAGTCGACCTTCCAAAGAAGAAGCCCAGAATAAGCCACAAGCCGACCTGCATGAAAGCAAGCCCATTAAGAATGACAGTGCCGACCTAAATGAGGCAAGCCCAGTAGTTGTTGAAGCACTCCCAAAGCACAAGAAGATGTCCATTGAGCAGGAGACCTAGTCCAACCTGAAATAAGACTCTTAAAAGATAATTCCAATCTGACCCAAGAGAGATTTACTCCTAGAAGGAGAGATAATACAATTCCTAGAAGGAGTGGGGCCTTCAAAGCCTATAAATATACCATGCCACTAAGAAGTAAGGTATGCGCAACTTAGAGCCACAATAGATTTATTTTTTCAATATATTGAGATTAAGCTTGTTTGACTTGATCTTTGGAGTGCTATTAGCCAAAAGAGGGTCGACGCATTTTCATTGTCTTTTGCTTATGTATGCTCTCTGGTGTTTATTTTGATAGTTCGCATAGTGGATCGAGACTTAAGAAAAATTCTCTCCACATTTACCTTAATCCTTTTAAATTAAAAAAAAAAATTAGCTCCCTCCACAAAAATATTGTGTCCGCCTCTGTCATATGAAATAATTTCTTATGAAAACTTGTGGACATGACGTGGGAACTTGCACTTTATATATGATAGACCGAGCCTAATCCTGCCTATGTAAGGTCCAAACTTCTTATGTAAGGTCCAATCTTTTAGAATAAATTGTTCGGCCCAAGCTCAGTCATGCCAGCCCTATAAAATGTACATAAAAAAAATTTACATTGAAAAATACCAAAGTTCTCATAGTAGGTTAGCGGATTAAATATTTGAATTATAAAAATAAAATTATCTAAATATTATACGTTTATATAGACTCATTCGGGATAAGCTAGCTTGAAGGACAAATCCGAAGCCCAGTTCAAAAAAATAATCGACTTTAAAACTTAACCCAAATAATCCTACAGCCCTAAACAATAATCCCAAGCTCTATAATAATCGAGGTGCGCTAGCCAACAGGCTATTGACCACTCCGCCCGCACCCATTGTAACTCCCATCTTCTTATCCTCGTCTCTTTTTATTGATTACTATAAGATTGGTCATCCTCTAACTTTTTATCTGTAACTTCTCTTGTAATATCCCACTCTTTATCTATGATTTCTCTTGTATTTACAACAAAGTAGGAAATTGGAAAATCTCTATTATATCTTTTATCCGAACACCCACTTATAATAATCTACACAAAACAAAAAGCTTTTTTGATTTGAAAATGTAAAAATTGACACAACTTCATCTTAAGAGAGACATTAAATTGGTATTCTCTGTTTATATATTAATATTGATGACAGAATTAATTACATTTCACCTCTGATGGTCCAGCTTGAAAACACATAACATTATAGTTAAAAAGCACATATATTTAACCCCTATAGTTTGGACTCTAGTGTAAAACCTGACAGGGTTTATAATTTTTTTGCATGTTTAAAATAATATTTCTATTTTCTCTTAATTCTCAGTTATTGTTTCTCTTTCTAGCGCCCATCAATTTTTGAAACTACTACCACCATGTATGCTGGACGCGCTATGGAAGCAATGATAGTGTATGGTGAGGTACTGGACATGGTGTAGCGTTGAGAAAGATGAAAAAAAAAATTGAGAGTAAAAAACTTTAAGAACAACATTAAAGTAATTTTCAAAACTCCTTGTAGTATAGTCAAAACTAGTCTAGAAATTATTGTGTTACAGATTTGATGGTATCTTTGTTGGATTCATTTTGTTTTGTATTTTAATCCAAACCATAGGTGAGTTAAATGTGTTAGGTCATATGTTAGTTGGCAAATTCTGTATATGAAAACTCTTTATTTGTAATGCATTCTTATTCTCTACGTAATCATTAGTTAGATAAATGATACACGCTGTAGAGAAGTTTTCATTGTAATCCAAGTTGTTCGAGTTGAAGCCAAGCTCACTTGAATTCTCTTTTTGAAGACTTGGAAATTCGAAGACAGCAGCTCTCTTCCCGTTCTTCTCTGGCTAGAGCGAAGTAATGTTTGTCAGGAATTGAGGAAACTAATGGCCTTCGTCCTCTTCTCGCTCTTCTTCGACTAGAGGGAAGTTAGCAAATAAACCATTTTTTCAATTAGAAATTCAACAGTTACGTTCGCTCTAGGCTCGCCCTCGCTCTCTTTCCGCTAGAACAAAGATGTTCGCTCTTCTCCACTCTTTTCTCGCTTGAGCGACAGTTTTTTATTTTGAAACTTCCGTTTTGGATGCATTTTTTAGGTTTCCTATATATATCAGACATTCATTTAGGGTTGAAGGCAACTCATATTATTTCTATACACATCTAAGCTGATTCCTAGAGCCTTCATAACCCTCTCTTGATCCTTAGCAAGATGAAGAACTTCAAATCTTTAACAAAAGTTAGCTTGGTAAAGCATCATGATAAGTGTTCACAGTGTGGTGTTCATCATGGTTCAAGCTCAAAATAATGGCGAATCGCAATGTGTGCGAGTCAGATTAGTCCAACTTAGATTCGAGTTAGTATAGTTGTAAGTTATTCTTATGAACTGTTTGTTATGGTACTTGGAGATTAGACCGAGTGTCTAGGTCCTGTGATTTTTTTCCTCATTGATTTTTCACACAAAAATCATGTGTTCATTGAGTGATTGTTTTGTTATCTTTGCATGCTATTTACATTAATGTGTAATTTCATGATTAGATTAATTAACTAAAAATAATCAAGCACTTCTCCAAGTGAAAGTTGTTAGTTCTATACTATAATATAGTGTAATTGGCATAATCATGTGATCAAAACCATTGTAAAATTGTCCGACTATGTCATGTATGTTTAGACCAATGCTAAGGAGGGTTTGGACATCATCTCATGGACTAAGAAGTTTTTCACTTAGGTCTCGCCCTAGCGAAAAATGCAGATTCTGG
Source organism: Euryodendron excelsum (assembly GCA_033060915.1). Classification (NCBI taxonomy): domain Eukaryota; kingdom Viridiplantae; phylum Streptophyta; class Magnoliopsida; order Ericales; family Pentaphylacaceae; genus Euryodendron; species Euryodendron excelsum. The sequence goes on from CM065386.1 coordinate 22,159,139, forward strand.
CCAATAGTCGTCGCTACCTTCTCACTGAGCTCTCGCTCCAGCGAGATCACGAAGGCAACTTCTCGCCAGGTCTCGCCCCAATGAAAAATACAGATCTTGTCCAGTAGCTGTCGCTACCTTCTCGCCAAGCTCTCGCTCCAGCGAGATCGCAAAGGCAGCTTCTCACTACCTCTCGCTCTGGTCTCACTCTAGTGACACTTTTGACATATTTTTAGATAGCTTTCCTATTTGTTCCCAAAGTTCTTAATGTCTATATATACGTAAAGTATGGGTTCTTTAGGGTTAGAACTGATGTATGAAATATATTGAGAGCCTCCAAATAAGAAGAAATACCCTAGAATCTCCTTAGCAAGTTTGAAGAGCTTCAAATCTTTATTGAGCAAAAAGAGTCTTAGTGGTGCATCAAGGCGAGGATTCACAGCGTGGTGTTCGTGATTCAAGCATGGGAGAATAGTGAGTTGCGAGGTATGCAAGCAAGGTTCGACTTTAACTTAGATTCGTGGGTTTCGGATTGGTATAGTTGTGAGTGTTCTTGTAAACTATTCGATTGTTTATAGTGCTTGGAACTTGGTTTGGACTAGGTCCCGTGGTTTTTCCCGATTAGGGTTTCCACGCTAAAATCGTGTGTCTATCGTGTGATTGTTTTACGTTTCATGCATGCGATCCTATTATTATGTGATTGATTAGATAGCTTAATCGAAAGTAACCAAGCACGCTTCCAATTGATTGTAAATCCAAGTAAATTAGAAATTTCAATTGGTATTAGAGCGGGACACTCAAAACTATTTTTGTTTTTCAAAGAGTGAGGTCCTGATAATCTGATTACATGGATTTACCACGCGAAGGCGGCTCTACCACTAGACCTCCATTATTTGATGGAACCAACTGTACCTACTGGAAAGTTTACATGAGAGCTTTTCTTAAATATATAGATGAAAGGGTATGGCTGTCAGTTTCTCATGGCTGGAGTCCCCCCACAACTACAAGTATAGCTACCTCAACCCCTTCTGTTACAACTGTTAAAATAAAAGATGCCCAAGATTGGGATGCCATTGACTACGCGAATAGTGGTTGGAATAATAAGGGACTCAATGCTATCTTTAATGCTCTCTCACCTGATGAATTTTGACGTGTGTCAACATGTGAGATTGCTAAAGAAGCTTGGGATATACTTGAGGTAACTCATGAGGGAACTACTGCTGTGAAAATTTCTAAACTCTAATGACTAACAACCAATTTCGAAAACTTGAGAATGGAGGACAATGAGACATTTGATCAATTCTATGCAAAACTTAGTGACATTGTCAACTCAAGTTTTAACCTTGGTGAAAGAATCCTCTCTTCAAAAATAGTCCGAAAAATTTTGAGATCTTTACCCGAAAGGTTCCAAGCCAAGGTTACTGCTATAGAAAAGAGTAGAGATGTTGATTCTGTCAAAGTAGAGGAATTGGTCGGGTCCTTGCAGACTTTTGAGACAAATCTACGTTAACCCAAGAGGAATACTCATAAAGATCTTGCCTTGAAAACTATGTTGGAAGATATAGATGACGTCTCAGATGAGGATGACACTGAGTTAGGACAAGAAGAGTTTACCCTTATTGCCAAAAAGTTTAAAAAAAATTTAAAAACAGAAATAAAGGGAAATTCTCAGATGGTGATAGAAACAAAGGTCAATCCTCAAGCCTTGAAAGAAATGCTGGAAAGGTTTTTGACAAAAGTAAGTCTGGAAAGAATTTCGACAAAAGTAGTAATAAATCATCTCAAAAACCCCAATGTTTTGAATGTCATGGGTATGGTCACTTCACACAAGAATGCCCAAATAGATTAAAGAGAAAGACAAAAGGGTTTACAGTAATTTGGGATGATTCTAATCCTGAGGATGACATTGAGCCAGAAACTGAGCCAGATTCAGGTAACTTTACTGTTTTTATCGCATTTGTGCATGGTGATACATCTTCTGCTTTGCCTGAAACTGGTAGTTTAGATGGGTCAGATGAGTTTGCTAAACTTGATGAAATTGACTCCGATATTGATGAGAAGGGTGATCTTCAACACGCCTATGATTAATTGTACTCACAATATTTTAAATTGACCAAAGTTAATGGTAAACTTGGTCTCAAATTGAAAAAAGGTGTTAAAAGAAGTCGAGACGCTGAAAAAGTAGGTTGTTAAAGCACAAATTATTATCAATCAATTGAAAACACATAGAACAACTTTTTTCGATAAACTAATTGCTTTTGAAAAGGAACATCATTTGTGTGTTGAAACGAAAAAGGCTCTTGAAGATAAGGTTGCAAAACTGGAAGCTTCTAGTGCCAAAACTAATGATGTCTTCAAGAAGTTTGATGTAGGGTCAAAAAAATTGGATGAAATCTTGAATGCTCAGAAGGTTGCATCTGACAGATTAGGAATTGGGTATACTATTCAAGCCACATCGTCAAAGCAGAAACCTAAAGCTGGTAAGCCTCAACCATCTTCATCCAATGGTAAGAACAGGTATGCTCCCTCCTGTCGCGCCCCGATTTTTTGGGTGTCCAAGGTCCTTTCGACTCGGAGACCCTAAAACACGGAACTCTGTCACTAGAACTCGTCCTCCTAGAAGGACAAGTGCGATTAGGTTTGAAAATTTGTTTGACTAAGGGCATTTCAAATAAATAGGAGTCGCCACCTAACTTGATTAAGGTGAGTTAGGGCACCTAAAACTAAGTGTTAATCCGAAGATTAAACTTAGGGTTTTTGGAAAAGGTTTTGAAAACTCACTCAAGAGAGAGTTTTTAAGAAAATAGGTTGTTTGGCAACCTTTAGAAAGATTTAAGCCTTTTTGAAAAATAACTCCATTTTGGTTATTTGAAAACAGAAATCTATGGTTCAGGGGTAGGTTACGTGTAGGGAAGATATCCTAAGATCATTACCCTACCCTGCCCTTTCGGTACCCACATGTCTAATCACCCTTTTATTCACTCACTAGAATAACCAGTTATCATTGTCCACTTAATATCCACTTTAGGACTTTGAAAATGAGGTTTAGTCATCACTTTTCAGATGAATGATGCATGATGCATGTTTTGGAAGAAATTTGAAACACGGAAGTCTTTGGACGAGTTTGAAATGGAAGCTTGGAGTTGATTAAAATTTTTGAAAAGGGGAGTGGAGTTGAAATTAAAGTTATGACCGCACCATTTTAGGTTGCCTACATATCTCATTTGGCGAGAATCAGGTCAATCGTAGTTCGGACAAGAGCGCGATAGAAAATAGGCGCATTAGAGCCTTTGGAAGGTTTAAAGACACTTTGGGGTCTTTGAATAATTTAAGACACTTTGAGGTCTTTGGAAATTGAAGACCCCTGGAGGTCTTTGGAAGTTTTGACTTGAAATTGAATGGTGGAGTGTCTTGAAAGTGATCTTGGATTGCCTTAAGGGAGTTTTGGAAAAAGGCTTTGTCATAACTTAAGAGAACTTGAAAGTGTTTTTGAAATCTTGTTTTGAAAACCTTGGAGGGATGTTTTGATGAATTAGTTTTGAAAAGTAGCTTTTGGAAATGGCTAAGGGTTTGAAATCCTAGTATGGACAACTTTAGGGGTTGTTCTTGATTTATCACTTTCCCTTGGAATCTCTAACTATGAGGGGGCTAGGGACACCCTAGGTTTGTGACATTTTGAAAGCATTTTTGGAAGGGTCTTGAAGATGGAGTGTAAGAACATTTGAAGACTTTATGGAGTTGGTTTTTTTTTGAAATCATGAGAGTAGGGGGTTTTGGAAAAATGGGTTATGAGAATAGTTTGAAAATTGAATGGCCATTTAGAAGAGGGCTCAAGAATTGGAACCTTGAAGTATATTAACCTAAATAGGGTTGGCCTAGGGTTAGGGGTAACCTAAGGTCAACTAACTTGGGTTAAGTTAACCTATGGTTAAGATGACCTATGGTTAACTAGCTTGGGTTAGATTAACCTAGGGTTAAAATGACCTATGATTAACTAATAAAGGTTGGGTTAACTTAGAGTTAAGGTGACCTAGGGTTAAGTAACTAGGGTAGGGTTAACCTAAGGTTAGGATGATTAAGGGTTAGGTTAACCTAAGGTGGGGAACTAAGGTTAAGTTAACCTGAGGTTAGGCAACTAGGGTCAAGTTAACCTAGAGTTAGTCAACTAGGGTTAAGTTAACCTAGGATTAGATTGGAGAATGGTTTTGAAAGTTGTTTTAATGCATTATTGGAGAGAGTTTTGATAAACAAAACATGATATGCAATGGACTTTGGTTGGCAATCTTTTTGAAGATCATTTTCATGAAAATTTTGACTCTAGCCAAGAGTATGGTTTGCATGGTTGGTGTTTGGAAACCATTCCACGGAAGGTTTCCTCATGGCCATTATAACCACAATCTTGACAAGAGTATAAAGGGTCCAAAAATCAGCGTGGTGATTGACAACTTTTTAAGGCACCATTTTTAATGCAAAGATGGAGAGAATACATTTTTTAAGATCATCTTTGGAGAAGGATTTTGAAAACCACTTCTCAAATGAATCATTCCATCAAGAGAGGGTTCATATGGCCAAACAAAAGAGAGACCACTCAAGAGAGGGTTTCATGGGGCCATTCCAACCACTACACTTAAAAGAATGAAAATATTGAAAATTAGAGAATAAGAAAGCGATCCTTATGCTAATTAAAATGTCATGACACCAAAATGAAAGTTAGGGGATTAGTAGGAGGTCTTCTAAGGCATAATTTCTAAAATCCCATCCTACACTTCAAGGGGCCAACTCTTGAAACAATTTTTGAAAGAAATATAGAGCTTGGATATGGCATGAAAATAAGAGCAAGGTAAGCATTGTAGAGTATGACAATAAGTATAAAATAAAACCACGCATGCAAAATATGATCAAAATAGTGATATGCAAGGGGTCATGATTACATACAAGGCTTTTAGGCTACACCACATAAACAAGGGGCTCCTAAGCCATACCATCTTAAAGTAGGCTAGTGAGAGATCCCCCTACACGGTGGCTCTCACTTGTTTTCTTCTAGGCATGATCTAAGAGCCCTCTTGGCTCAAGCATGCAAGAAAGGGGGGGTTGAAGATGGGGGTTAAAATAGATAATAGCCTAAGTAAGCTAGGAGGGAGAAGAGAAGAGTGGGGGAAGACACAAATGTAAAAGGGATACCACCTTTTGCCTTCAACACACTTTTAGTCTTCAAGGGATGCTTTGATGGGAGCTTGTATGACTTCAAGAAGGTTTAGAGGGTTGGTAGGGAGTGTTTGATGGTGTATAAGGCTTTATATGTGAGGTATATAGGCTTGGGGATGATGGAACCTAAGCTAAATGTTGGAGGGATGAAGTGTGTATAGAGATTCACAGTTCTGGAGTGACTTCAGCAGGGCTTCGCATTAGAAATTGAAGTTGGAATATGCAAAGGGTGGTCTGGTATTTATAGAGATTCTGGAACAGGCCTGGGGTTTGTGTAGGACCGGTGCTGTCTCGGGGCATGTTTGGATTGTCAAGGGCAAAACGGTCATTTTGGCCGGGATTGGCTGGAAATGGTTAGGAATGGTTTGGTGTGTTGTGTTAAGTGTGTGGGGTTGTTCAGGGATGGTTTTGGGAGAGTCTTTTACCGTTAGGCAGGGTTTGTACAGTGTTAAGGTGTTTAGGGGCAAAACGGTCATTTTAACTGGAGTGGGCCAGAATAGGACCAGATTTAGACCAAATGGCATGCGAGGGATGCCTGATGGTTTAGTAACATTTTGGAACGATGGACTTATCGTTTGAGAGATTTTGAACTTTCCCAAAATGTGCCTCGAGGCCCAAGGGGCGGGTCTGGTCATTTTTTATCGAGTCGGGCTAGCAGGCGTCGGTGTTGGTTCTCGAGACCGCCCGGTCTCAGAAAACTACCTGTGCGGTGTTGGTCTCTAAGAACGCCCGGTCTTAGAGAACTACCTGTAGGGTGGTGTTGGTTCCTGAGAACGCCTGATCCTAGAAAGCTACCTGAATTGGTGGTGTTGGTCTTTGAGAACGCCCGGTTTCGGAGAACTACCAAATGACGGACATTCTACGTTGGCAGGCTAGCAGGCGCCAGAAGTGAACCGTCTGGAACTTGATGAGGTGCTGGTCCCCAAGATCGCTTGATCCCGGGAAGCTACCTGGATGGCGTTGGTTTCCAGGACCGCCTCATCCGAAAAGCTGCCTAGAATGATGGTGCTTATAGCTCCAGCGGGCCCTTATGGACCCGAGAAGCGACCAGTTAACTGAATTGGAGATTGAAAGGCTCATCTTGAGCTTGGACGTGGTGTGATGGTTGAAGACTACATCCGGTCGGGCTGAAGATTGCCAAGTGGGCAAAAATGGGGTGCTTACACCTCCACTCGTAGATATGATACTTCTTATACACCTTACCACTCATATACCACACAATTTGTCCCTACGTGTCACTATTGTGGAATTAGAGGTCACACAAGGCCTTTTTGTCATAAATTATATGGTCTGCCGTGGGAGTATGTTCAAGCTCAGGCAAGAAAACAAGTCAGACCAAAACAGAATAATGGGTTCACACATAATAGGTTTGAGGCACTTCAGTGGAATTCTAACTCACTCAATAAGCTGAGAAAACCACATCAACAAAGACATACTAGAAACTATAATAATCTTCAAAAGGCCAAGGTTACGGAAATCCCTAGAATTCAACCCAAGCCCGCTAGTACAATTGAAAAACCTAAGCTAAGGGCGGTTTGGGTTAGAGCTTCAGATCTAAGGTGTAACATAATGCATACTGCGTTGAAAGCCCACAATTCTAAAATATGGTATCTTGACAGCAGGTGCTCTAGACATATGAATGGTGACAAGTTCTTCTTAATTACTCTTGAGGAGTATGATAGAGGTTATGTGACTTTCGGTGATGGTAACACCTCTAAAGTTATTGGAAAAGGGAGTGTTGACGCTCCTGGTATACCTAGGTTGAATGATATACTGTTTGTTAGTGGCTTGAAAGCAAATCTAATCAGCATTAGTCAACTGCGCGATGCCAAGCATGATGTTCACTTTTCAAAATCTAAATGTCAAATCATGAATATGAATGGTGAATGTGTAATATCTGGTGCTCGAACTTCAGATAACTGTTATGAAATTGTGTCTGATTGTGGAATTGTTTGTAATTCTGTGAAACTTGATGAAACTGAACTATGGCACAAAAGATTAGGTCACATAAATTACAAAGAGCTATCTAGACTGTCTAGTTCTAAACTGATAAGAGGGATTCCTAAACTTGGAAAACCCCCAAGTGAAGTGTGTGGCTCGTGTCAACTTGGTAAATAAATAAAAACTGCACACAAGAAAATAAAGCATATATCTACCTCGTACCCTCTAGAACTTGTGCATATGGATTTGATGGGACCAACGAGAACTGAAAGCATTGGAGGTAAGAAGTACATCTTTGTTACTGTTGATGATTTCTCAAGATTTACTTGGGTTGATTTTATTAAAGAGAAATCTAACACTTTCAACGTTTTCAGGAATTTATGTGTTCGAGTGCAAAAGGAAAAAGGAACCAAAATAGGTTGCATCACGAGAATTCGAACAGACCATGGTAAAGAGTTTGAGAACTTAGAATATGCTGAATTTTGTGATAGACATGGCATTCGACACGAATTCTCCGCCCCTAAGACTCCACAACTGAACGGGGTAGTAGAACGTAAGAATCAGGTAATATAAGAGATGGCTCAAGTTATGCTTCATGGAAAATCTTTACCTACCCGATTTTAGGCCAAAGCTATGAACACCATGTGCTATATCATCAACCGAGTGTATCTAAGATCTGGAACTAAAAACACCCCATATTAGATATGGAACCTTCATCAAGAGTAAAACTTCATCATCCCATAACACAAGTCATTGGAGATGTCACTTCAGGCATGAAGACAAGGAGGCAGGTAAGGGATGAGGTAAGTTTCTCATGCTATATTTCTACCATTGAGCCTAAGAATGTGAAAGAAACTTTAACTGATGAATGTTGGATAAATGCTATGCAAGAGGAACTTGAACAATTTGTGCGTAATGATGTCTGGACCCTTGTACCTAGACCTAAAGATTCTAATGTGATAGGAACCAAGTGGGTTTACAATAATAAAACTAATGAACATGGCAGTGTCATTAGGAACAAGGCTAGGCTAGTTGCACAAAGATATACCCAAATTGAAGGTATTAACTTTGATGAAACCTTTACTCTAGTAACTAGACTTGAATCGATTAGAATTTTACTTGTTATTGCTTGCTACTTAAAGTTTAAGCTTTGTCAAATGGATGTGAAAAGTGCTTTTTTGAATGGCGTTATTCAAGATGAAGCCTTTATGGAGCAACCCAAAGGGTTTGAGGATCCACATCACCCTAATCATGTGTACAAACTGAAAAAGGCCTTGTATGGATTGAAACAAGCTCCAAGAGCTTGGTATGAGAGACTCACTACCTTTCTCCTAGAGTCCGGTTTTTCTAGGGGAGGGTCGGACAGAACCCTCTTTATCAAAAAGGTCTCTAAACACATATTAATTGCACAGGTCTATGTTGATGATATTGTGTTTGGTTCTACATCTGACACTCCTGCACATGATCTGATTATATGAAGAGTGAGTTTGAAATGAGTATGATGGGTGAACTTTCATATTTCCTAGGACTTTAAGTGAAACAAACAGATAGTGGGATTTTTATCTCTCAATCTAAATATGCGAAAAATCTAGTGAAAAGATTTACTCTTGAGTCTGCTAAACATGCTAAAACTCCTATGAGTACTAGTATGAAACTAAGTATAGATGCTTCAGGAATTGATGTTGATCAGACTAAATATAGAAGCATGATAGGTAGCCACTTATACCTAATTGCTAGTAGACCGGATATTGCATTTAGTGTTGGTGTTTGTGCTAGGTATCAAGCGTGTTCTAAAGAGTCCCATTTACTTGCTGTGAAACGGATAATCAAATACGTTAGTGGAACAACAAATTTTGGGATTTGGTTTACAGTTGACACTAATATTACCTTAGCTGGGTTCATTGATGCAGATTGGGTAGGGTACGTGGATGATAGGAAAAGTACCTCTGGTGGTTGTTTTTATATGGGCAACAATCTTGTTGCTTGGTTTAGTAAGAAATAGAACTCTATCTCTCTGTCCACGGCTGAAGCTAAGTATATAGCTACTGGGAGTAAGTGTACTAAGTAACTTTGGATGAAGCAAATGCTTGGTGATTATGGTCTAGAACAAAATAGGATGGTCTTATACTATGATAATTTAAGTGCCATTAACATCTCTAAGAATCCTATTCAACATTCTAGAACCAAACATATTGACATAAGACATCACTTCATTCGTGAGCTTATTGAAGACAACATCATCGGTCTAGAACATGTCAATACTGAAAATCAACTTACAGATCTCCTCACCAAGCCTTTCTATTCCCATAGGTTTGATCTCCTTAGGAAATCTCTTAGTGTATGTCTCATGGAGTGATGTTGACCTCGTTTAGCCTAGGGTGTTCTACACAATTCTTTTCCCTAGTGCTATCCTTGATGATTATAAACTATGTGTTTTGTTTTCTTCTTAAGGATTCTCTGGCGTGTAAATTGAGTTGCATATCTTATACTCAAATATTAAGAGTGGGCGTTTATGTGTTGATTGGCCTTGGAGCTACACTGGGAATAAACTTCTTAACTGATGGCTTTAGTGACAATCTTCATGGCTATGGGTATCAAATTTTGCGCACCAGTGCTGAGTCTTGCATGTGGTTTGTCGCAACTGAAATCATGCTAGGTTATACTCTTTCTATTGTTCGAAATTTGTTTATGCTAGACTGACCTATGGTTAGATATGCACAATATTGACAGTTTTTGTCTCTCTTTCGCTGGAATATTGACTCGTGTCAAATTGACTATGAAAGCTTCTATCGACGTAACATGCACCCTCCGGGTCTAGTCATAGAGAAAGCTATAATGGTTGTTATACAGAATAAGCTAGGCATGTGTGAAAGCCACCGTGGACGTAATATGCACCCTCCGGGTCTAGTCATGGAAAGGGCTACCATGCTTTCAAGCAAGAAAAGAAAAAAAATGGTGTTAAGATTGAGGAGGAACAAAGTACTAAGTATATTCTTGCTTTCCAATTGGATCCTAACTGGTCTGCTTTCTAGTGTCTACTGATTTTCATAATTGTAGATGAGGGTAGACCAAGAGATTTCTTCATGCCTCTTATCTCATGTGAGTATTTGGCACTACACCCCACACACTAATATGTTCCATTTTCATGACGTTGTGTCACTTCATGGCCATTGGGGTAGATAGTTTTTTTTTTTTTGTGGATGCTTAAAGGTCTGTCTCTATTTCGTCACTCGCCCCGTATTGATTGAACGAGTTGTGACTCTTTTTGCGTTTTCAACCACAATTTTGGCCACCACTTTCTCTGATAGGAAGTGGGAGTCCATTGTAAAGGCCGATGGTGATGTTAATGTTCACCAAGTTAGGGAATTCTATGCTCATCTCTGTAACTGGGACTCTGATAATCTTCAGTTTGAGACCTTTGTCAGAGGTCAATCCTTTACATTCACGGTGAATGATATTTGTGAATTCTACTCTCTGCCTAGGCCTCATACCCGGATTTCCCTCATACTGATTGGAGCACTTTTCCTCCAATTGATAAAATGGTCCCCATGCTCACGGACAATCAAGAAATTTGGCGACAAAAGCCCATTTCTCACACATCTTTTACTCTTCCCTATCGAATGTTGCATCTTATTTCGTGCGCCAACATTGATCCCACGTCAGACACCTCCTATTGTGACTCTGAGCGTTGTCTTTGGATGCATGCTATTGGTTCTGGTTGGGTTATTAACCTTCCCAAATTTATGATGGAAACCATGAATCGGGCATCCAAGTTGAAATTAAAAAGAGCGGGTCTTCCTTATCCCTATTTCATCGCTCGCTTCCTAGAGCGTAAGGGTATTCCGCGTCTTCCTTCAGATCATATTGACTTTACCATGACTCCTTTGAACCTACGGACTCTCAACTTGAGTACTTCCATAAGTGGAGTAAAGAGTAAGTTTAGGAAACGTGGGAGCACTAGCCAGGCGGGTGCTTCTGACCAAGCTAACGAGGATGCTTTGTATGCTGGGATTGGAGTTCCTATGGACTATCTTGAGCAGGTTGAAGGAAAGCTGGACTCTTTGCACATCAAAGTTGATCAATTGGGAGTTCGGGCTGAAGCACACGACCGCCTGTTGGATAACATGAACATCGAAATCTCTAAGCTTGGATCTATGCTTGCTTCTCTTCATTCCCGGTTCTCTTGAGTGCATTTGTGGGTTAGATCTAATGACTGGTAGTCTTTCAGCGGTGTGTTGTTTTTTTACATTTACTGCTGGCATATGTAGCCTTTAACTCATGCTTTGATTTGCTGTTGCGATCTTGTTTTTGAACTTCTTCGTTGGTTGGATTATACTTTATGGTTGGATGCTCTTTTGGGTCACTTTGTTTTGGTTCCATTGTGTCTCCTTTGTCCACTTGTGACAAAAAAGGGGAGATATATCTATTATTGTTTGGGTTGTCATTGCTTATGGTTGTTGCTTATGGATGGCCTTTTAGTTCTAATGTATTGCTTATGGTTGACTTTAGTCCTAATGCGTTTGGTGATGATCTTGGCTATATAGGTTGTTGTTGTTATGCAGGGCACTTGATTAGCATTGGTTTGGGGTTGGTTGGAGTTGTTTTTGTAATGGTCTTTACGGGTTGGAGTTTTGTCACAGATTGGCCAAAGGGGGAGATTGTTAGTTCTATACTGTAATATAGTGTAATTGGCACAATCATGTGATTAAAACCATTGTAAGATTGTCCGACTGTGTCGTGTATGTTCAGACCAATGCTAAGGAGGGTTTGGACATCGTCTCATGGACTAAGAAGTTTTTCTCCCAAGTCTCGCCCCAGCAAAAAATGCAGATTCTGGCCAGTAGCCATCGCTACCTTCTCGCCGAGCTCTCGCTCCAGTGAGATCGCGAAGGTAGCTTCTCGCCAGGGCTCGCCCCAGCAAAAAATACAGATCTTGTCCAGTAGCCGTTGTTACCTTCTTGCCGAGCTCTCGCTTCAGCAAGATCGCGAAGGCAGCTTCTCGCTACCTCTTGCTCGGGTCTCGCTCCAACGACACTTTTGACGTATTTTTGGATAGCTTTCCTATTTGTTCCCAAAGTTCTTAATGTCTATAAATACGTAAAGTATGGGTTCTTTAGGGTTAAAATTGATGTATGAAATATATTGAGAGCCTCCAAATAAGAAGAAATACCCTAGAATCTCCTTAGCAAGTTTGAAGAGCTTTAAATCTTCATTGAGCAAAAAGAGTCTTGGTGGTGCATCAAGGCGAGGATTCACAACGTGATGTTCGTGGTTCAAGTACGGGAGAACAGTGAATTGTGGGGTATGTAAGCAAGGTTCGACTTCAACTTAGATTCGTGGGTTTCGGATTGATACAGTTGTGAGTGTTCTTATAAACTGTTCGATTGTTTATAGTGCTTGGAACTTGGTCTGGACTAGGTTCCGTGGTTTTTCCCTATTAGGGTTTCCATGCTAAAATCGTGTGTCTATCGTGTGATTGCTTTACGTTTCATACATGCGATCCTATTATTATGTGATTGATTAGATAGCTTAATCGAAAGTAACCAAACACACTTCCAATTGATTGTAAATCCAAGTAAATCAGAAATTTCAAAAGTAAATTCAAATAATGCAAAAAAATTTCAAATTGTACATTTCTAAACTATATGGTCATATAAGTTTTTTATTTTGTGATAAATGAATATGCAGATAAGGTATTTCACACATCCGTCAAAGAGTATTATTTCTCAGCACCACATAGTTATATGCAGGAGACTCCATTGTACCTACGTCGAGGTCGAAACTTAAGTTTCACCATATGCTTTGGGCACTGAAAAGTATATTTAGCTCTACTAAGTAATTATAAAGATTTGAACCCAAACATTAAATAAAAAAATTCGAATTTATACTCACTGAATCAACCACTCGGTGGTAATATAGTCATAAAAGTTTGGACGAGATAAGTGTAATAAACACATTACCATATAATGAATAGGTTTTGATTTGATTTGTGAAAGTAATAATAAAAACGTACTTTGCCCCATGCGTTGGCAAGTGCTGGTGTTACTTTGGTATAATATTAAACAAAACGAGTTCTTGTGATTTTGTGTAAATTATCAAACTCAATCCAATATTCTATTAATTAGTATTGACTTCACTAAATTTCCAATTCATTCTTTGAACTATTTACATAGCTTTATTATCAAACTCAATCCAATATTCTATTAATTAGTATTGACTTCACTAAATTTCCAATTCATTCTTTGAACTATTTACATAGCTTTATTTCATTTAAAAATTAATATTGCATTGATTCAAGGGCCGTAAGTTGCTACCCAAAATTATTATCGTAACTGAGCTAATTTTAGTCAGACATCAGGATTTGAGTCCATTCACAAAGATATCCAAATTTTAAGGTGATAATTTCGAAAATGTGCGACCAAAATAAGTAATAATAATTAGCTTAACAAAATTGGTAATATTTTTATAAATTCCATAAATCAAAGCAATCAGAGATTTAATATTTAAATGGAAAAATTGCATTAATACACAGTTAGGTTTCTGATAATAACATGAATGCTTCCTTAAATTTATAAAATTACAATAACACCCGACTTTGTCTTGTGCATCGATTATCAAGTAAACACGTGACTGCAAATGCTAATGTCATTCTCTTAGAGTTAATATGATAAACTTGCCCTTATTTTCAAGAAAACTGAATTAAGCATTTGTACAAATATAATAAATGAGAAATGAAAACAATATAAAATATGTGCTCTGTTATTATTAATTTTATAACGTTGTGAGGATGTCATTTATATTTGTTAAAAATCTTAGGGGTATTTAGGAAGCTTATCCTTATATATTATAAATAGACCCACTCTTTGATTCTAAAAATTACATCCCTTTCCTATTATTTAAAAACTAGTTTCGTATTCCCTCTTCATAGTAACTCTCTATTAAGCTAGGTAATGAAAATCTTGACAGCTTGAAGACATTTACCAATTTACCCCATTATAGATTGCGAAACGAAGACCAACCTTCCAATCTGTGGGCTGGGCGGTGGTGGGTGAAGGGGGAGTGGTGTTGTTGCACTGTGAAGATTGAAAGGGATGAATGATGGCAGAAAGATACACCAAAGGAAGAAGGGGCTTTCCAATACTTATAATTCTAAGAACCAAGGGTAAATATATCATTTCATCCTTTTATTTTATTTTATATTTTGATACAGGAGAAAGGGAAATCGACAAATTTTGACAGGTCATTATAATTTTCATAACCACAAGGAGGGAATTGGATTTGTCAAAAATTTTAGGGAAGGTGGGTGTAATTTATCTTGTTATAATATACTCTTTATCTAAATTTTGAACGGATGGGCCACGATCAACAACCATTCTAAGTAAGGGAGTACAAAGAGATTGAAAAACTATAGAATCGAACTAACTCAGTCTCAATGGGTTGTTTTAGTTCGAATCTATTAAGGGTTTAATTCTTTTTTGAGTCTAAAAAATATCAAATCAATAAATTTGATTTGGTTTTTGAGTTGGCATTTTCTGGACTCGAACCAATCCAACTCAAAATTTGTAAATATTACATATATGCTTTTAAATTATTATTATTTTATACTTTATTATTGCTAATATAAGTTTATATATTATTATTTAATTATTTTAAAAAATTAAAGAAGCAACATTATTTTTATTTTTATATTTTTAAATAAAAAATTATATTTTATGTCATAAAGTGGTCCAATCCAATTCAGACTAGATTCGAACCAACTCAAAACATAAAACAAAACCAAGTTAACTTGAATCGACTCGAATTAGTTCGATTCGATTTTATGGGAGTATTAATTCTGAATTTAAAATTTTAAAACCACCACCATTAAATCAATTCAGCATAAATGGCAACCAACTCGACTCAGGTACCGCCCTACTGCCGACGATGGAAAAGGGCCGCTATTGAAATCAACAACCACGGCACGACTGCGTAAGTCCAAACGTTAAACTAATTTATAATTAATTGTTTGAAAACTATATGCTTAAAGCCAAGACGGCAAATATTAAAAAAAAAAAAAAAATGAACACGTGCCAGCACGGGAATTCGCAGCTCGGGCCCACATTGCTCTCGTGGGCTGCCTAGCTCTAGGAGGCGGCTGAGGAGTTTTCCTATCACTAATTAATTATTATTAACCACAAAACTCTTCTAGTTTTAATTAAATGCGGTAGTTTTTAATTATGACTAAAAATAATTTTGATCTGCAGGCAATATTATTAGTTATTTTTCACCAGCCTACCTTATTCCATTACTTTACGAGGTAACGTCTTTTTATATTTTAATTATTTTTTATAAAAAGTCATAATTTGGCAATTAGCTGACTCTTAATTTTTTTTTGGTTTATTGTAGGACTGAAACTCTAATGGAGTAGTAATACGAATCCATTACCACCACAAACATGAACTAACTCCATTTCCTCGATTATGTATGATTGTATTGTAATATTTTGTTTATTATGTTCTCCCATGAGTGGGGGATTATCATTGCACTTTAAATTTTAAATACAACATAATTTTTTGGCCTTATTCCAATCGGGCGACTTGCATTTAGGCTTGTTATGTAAGAGGCATGGTTTTTGTTTTTTGGAGAAATTAATTCATACTACATGCATCAATTAATTATTTATATATCACAAAACTGGTTTGATAAGGATTAAGGTCAACAAATGCCCAATTTTGTACCATAATAAATATTAATGAAGGGAAAAATATTTATTTAGGGGCTGCTATTTTCTCAACTCTTTGTTTCAATGCCGGCGGAGCCACGTTGGGTTCACTACCTCTCAACTTTTGAAAACTGTTATTTTAATATGTATTTAAAAACTACTTTTTAATTTGTATCCTAAATGTCTATAAATATCTCTTAAATATTTAAAAATTCTATTTTTACATAAATATTTTTCAATTTATCTCATAAAAATTTAAAAGTACCACTTTGCCTAGTTAACTGGTTATATAACTAAACAAAATGTTAAAAATTGTAAATCTCACACTTTTGTACATTCTTTATGGCTGCGTAAAATATGCTTAGTGTTTTTAATACCTACTTTTTAAAAATTTTATATATTTAGCTTGATACAAATATATGTAAATCCAGTGTCTTTGTTCATTACAAAAAAATATTAATTCGCGGCACTGAATAAATTTTGTGTCTCCACCACTTTCTTCGACAGTTTGGAAATTGGAACCCTTTGTTTCTGCCTTTGATTTATGAAGAAATTTCTGATCACTGGCCCAGCAAAAGGAATAAATAAAAGAAGCGAAAGAATTACAAAAATAAAAAGGAAATGAAATTAAAGAACGAAAAGAGATGGAAGAGTACAAGGAAATCACTAAAATAAATGGTATTATTGAATTTTTAAAAAAATTAAATGAAAAGCATTAGTAACGGGTGAGAGATTACAATTAGCAACCCAGAGAGAGTCTTACCAACTTCTCTAATGAGTTGCAAAAAACAGAGTCCTCAAACTTTCCAGTTTAACTGGTTTGTTTGGTTTGGGCTGTCCAAAAAACAAAAAAAAACTGATTATATATGTACATCAACGGTTAACTTTATCTCTCATCATAATCGTCAAGCTTCCACAGGTGGTGGGAAGTTAAGATCGAGATCAAGAACTCCTTTCTTAGGAGCACTCACATGTGGGTTACAATCAACTACAGACGACGAGTCCGAGTCACTCTGCACACCACCTGCGAGACCGCCGTCAAACTCGGTGGCGACCCGGTGGTAAAGATGTCCCTGGCTCACTATCCCCGACCGAACAAGCGAGTCAAAATATACAATAGGATGCGCGTGGGGCAGGACCGCCACCGCCTGCTGGTGGTGGAAAAACGGATACCCAGCTACAGACACACCACCAAAGCCTCCGCCGCATCCGAGCCGGCGCGTGAGGTCGAGTTCGACCGGCGCTTGGGTGACCCCCTCACGGCTCGAGGACTCCACCGTGCTGCTCTGGCTCGGGCTATGATTGACGTTGTTGTTGTTCATGACAACGGTTTCAGAGGGCAAAGGGAAGTTAATCTTAGCTTTTGGGCCGCGGAACTCCATGGCAGCGGCGTCGTAAGCCCTGGCCGCCTCCTCCGCCGTGTCGAAGGTTCCCAACCAGACGCGGCTCTTCTTGCCGGGATCTCGGATCTCTGCCGCGTATCGTCCCCATGGCCTCTTCCTCACTCCCCTGTAATGCACCTCCTTAACGCCGTTAGTTTTTCCGTTACCTCCCTTAACGCCGTTAGTCTTCTCCTTCGCAGCCATATTTATCAGAGTTCAATCTATGTATACTATATATACGTATAACTATATAGAGAGAGAAAATGGAGGGTCGTTCAGTAGATTGGAGAAGAAACTGAGGTGTCGATGGACTAAGGGGTAAAGAGGGGTGTGCCAATTTATAGAGAGAGGAGATGGGTTTGGTGTGGGGGGGCCGCTTTTAGAGAGAGAAAGTAGTGCGGTACTGTGGTGGTGTGTGGGCCGCGCAGTCAACGAGGGAATTGACTGGCGAAAGGCGAGCGCCGCCCGGGCCACGAGACTGGAGCGAGAGAGAGGCGACATTTTTGTTTTGTTTAATAATTGTTGTCAGGGGGTTACGTGGCACGCGGGTGCTTCGAAGAGCCGCCCAAGACGTCGTCGTGACGGCTTCTCCCTTTTAGACGGCCGTTATTCGAGCTTCTTTTCTTCATTTTTTCCACTCCCCTTTAAAAACCGTATGTATCACACTCTTATTAAAGAAGACGTCAAATGATCTTTATATTATTTTTATTTTGATGAGTAATTTTTTTTATTAAATAGATGTGCATAGCTCAAAACAAAAATAAATCATATCCAAATCTAATTGCCAAACATAAAAAAGCTAAACTTGATTAGGTAATGAAAACTCATAAGGCTCATATATTTATATTTATTTTGAGTTGCATTTATAATAATAGTAAATTTAAACCTTTGTTAATTTCTTGTAGTAATTAAAATTAATTATAATTTTCACAGGCTTAGTGGAAATTTGTTCAGTTTTTAAACTTAAGATAAAAGATGAGATGTAGAAATGTAAGTTTTTTTTTTATTAAAGCATAAATTAAATTCATTTAACATTTAATCTCTTCAAACATAACATGTTTTAATATCTTAAAACATACAGTGACAATTCTTTAAATTAGTTCATTTTTTGGTAAATTTTTCACAATTTATAAAACAACTCCAATATGTTCAATTTATTGCAAATATTAGCCCAAATTGACAAAAAAATAAATAAATAAAACAAAAGAAGAAGGGATAATGGAAATAGAACGTGAAAAGACGCGCCGTGAGTAAGGTTGGGTCCGTTGGGAGGTTTAGAGAGAGCGAAAATCAAATGTCAAAACAACTGGCAGAGCGTTATATGGCAAGGTGCTTCTAAGTCTTACCGCCCCCTATGTTATGCTAAATAGCCGTCTTTCTCTCCTGACTCTACACGTAGGAGTAGGCCACTTGAACGGACCGACAGCTATTTTCATGACCCACTACTACTCAATACGTGACACGCGTCCTCGTTGTGCGCGAGACGCGTCTTTTCGGACAGCCGTGTCGTCGAACAAAATCGTTTCCCAACAAAAATCTTTTCTAATGAACTTTCACCTAAGTTTCGTTTTTGTCAAAGTGAGAGAAAACTTAGGCTCAAGCTTTTAGAAAGAAAACCTATAACGTAATGCTGTAAAAATAAATAAATAAAATTATTATTCTTGCAAACTTTTTGTATAGAATCTTGTATCACAATGATATAATATTAATAATTTTGTAATTAAAAATTATTATAATAGATATTTTATTTCAAAATAAAAATTTTTCAGTTAAACACATTATTTCTTACAAATTTTTATTTATATAGTATTACCTATAAATAGATTTTTTTTTTTTTTACAGGAATGCAAGACGATTGATGTGATTTTTTATTTTGTTTTGTTTTGTTACAAGGTGTTTGGGTGTGTCGACTACTTCTCGTGTTCATATAGAGCCACTATTAACATAAATTATATAAATTTCATACATTGTATAGATAATAATTTACCTCGAAAAATGGATTAAAGCTGAGACCATGAAGTTATGTGGTTGAATTAAAACATATTATTACTTGAGAACAAAATACATATCAAAGACAAATTTTAATCATATTATATTAGTAGAGTTTTCAATATTCAAATTATGTATGAATATAATTTTTGAAAACAAAATATGCAGTAACTGGTGGGTATCTTATGATTTTCTTTTACATATTTGATGAGTTTTAATTCTAAAGTTAATATGTTTTTATTATCATGCTACTGTATATTTGTCTTTTAGGCTTTGGTTATCTTGTTTCATATAGTTTCTCCTCTGCCATCTGGGGTGATGGCCATCGTTGGCATTGGCGAATGAGATGAAACTCCTCGCTCACATTTACATAGTCGTGAGTTCGAACTCGTTTGCGGTAATAATCTTTGTGAATCAAATACTTTGTATAAGAGATCTCTATCAACTTACACCTTAAATGAGATTTTAAAAGTCTAACAAAGTAAAAATTACTATAATCACGCTTAGACAAAGAGTTACACTAATTGCTCATTTTTATCATTTTCACTTAGACAATATATATATATATATATATATTTTCTCTCCCTTTCACAAAAAAAAAAAAGTATTTTGTACAATTTTATTGTTGACATCATCATAAATTTCGATTCACCAGTCAACATACTCAAATTATAATGTCGTCACAAGAAAAAACATGTCAATTATGGAGTAGTCTAAAATATATTTAAATTAATTGTATACTTTTAGAAGGCTAGGAGCCTAGGATTAAATACTAACATATTTAGCATAATTATATGCTTATGATCTCGCGTTGTTTAAAAATTTCCTTTCATTTGTACTAGAGGTGATTAATTGAGCTCTAATCCAAACTGCATTGTTGACACGTTGATGCCTTTTAAAAACCCAATCATTGTGAATTTTTATAGGTTCAAAACACTAAATAGTCAAATGACGGGACATGTCTATCTTATTAACAGTGAACCTATGCTCACATTCTCAATTGAAGTAACAATTTTTCTTGCAGGTTATTATTCATTTACTTGTGTTGATAAAAAATATATAATTTATCAATTTTTGATAAAAAAATGTTAAATATTAAACAGATTCTCATAATTTTTAATACTTTGTACAACTAAATAAATTATACTAAACATGTGCTCTAAAGACTCATGTTAGCAATATATTTTTTATTATGTCGCGTACACCATGTGAATTATTATAACACAATATTCCTTACCTTTGTCTTCATTAGAGGCCAAAAAAAGTTGAATTGTTAAGTATTATGAGTCATTTGGTAGTTATTCCTATCATATTTTGTCATATAACTTGTTTTTCTTAAAAGTCTTTTTATTTTTCTATGAATTTAAATTGTTGATGTAATAAAATACTACATGTCACGGTTTTATAAAGATAATTATTGACAAATTAGTACTACCAATTATTAGACTTTCTTCTCCATTAGAGGGAAAAAAAAGTTAAGTAGTGAGTTAATACTGTAATACCCCGAACCCTTATTATCTAAATTATTAAGAATTTTCTAAATTCTATATTATCTTAACTCTCTTAAACTAGGGTTGCAAACCTATTATTTTGTAGGTTTTGAAAGTCCAAGGGTTGAATTGAAGGCAAGCGTAATTAAGTTGAGAGTTAAGCGATCAAATCAGAAGTTAAGATTCAATACTATCTCGGGAGATTGATCATAACTTTTTACTTTGATGTCGGATTGAGCTGATTCTTAAAGCATTGAAAAGAACACTTCAAGATCTACAACTTTGCCTCTAATGTATGTTGACTGAATCAGCTTCTAAAGTGGTCAAAATTGAGAATCAAAAAACTATGAGGCTGTTGATTGTTCTAGCGGCTGGGAGGGCCGTTCTAACGATCAGAGCCTTATCCTTTAGAGTTTAGGCTACCGTTGGAACAATGGATTTGGCTGTTTCAACGATATGGGCCTACTATTTTTTGATATCTTTTAGGACTCCTAGTGTGAGACACATAAGATTAATTCTCATGTGTATCTCCTATTAACCCTCACACTCATAATACACACACACCTACCGTAGAAGAGGAAGAGAAAAAGGAGAAGCAAAAGAATAAGAGAAGGGAAAGAAGAAGATCAAAAGAAAAGAAACTAAGAGAAGATTGAAGCTTGGGAAACTCAACGCCCACAAAGCGATCACCATTGTTGGAGCTCGAAGAGCTTGGGAGAGAAATGTATGAACTCTAACCTTTTGGTGTGTATGTATGAGCACATGCTATGATTGTGTTAGGCGACTCTTTTGAGTCTCAATTAGTTAGATTTTGAGAGTTTGTAAGCTTCCATGAATGGATTGGGAGCTGGGGTTGAAAACTCCCAAATTTGAGCATGTTGGATTTGAAGATTCAAACCTTAGATTCCTTTGATTTACTTATTGGTTTAGCTTCATTTTAAGATATTATAATCTTTTTGGGTCAATCTTTGAACCCTAGAAGCATTGATAGAGTTTAAGGAAGTTTGAATTTGGAAATCTAAGACTTGGAGAACCCTCCCCGACATTTTTCACTTTTACCTATCGTTCCAACGCTAGATTGGTCGTTCCAATGGCCTGGTGCCTGACAGTTTCGATACTGTTTACTAAAACGAGCATAACTTGCCCTAGAAAATTCAGATTGATGCACCGTTTAAAGCATTTGAAAGTAGACTCATAGATCTTTGTACCTATATAAAGTTTGTACTCTAATTCATTATAGATTGGGAGATATTAAATTTTAAATTTGACCCATAATTTCTTCTAGTAACATTATTTTCAGAATTTTAGTCTATTTTTCATGGGACATAACTTCTTCATCTGAAATATATTTTCGACCCATGACCTATCAAATTAAAGGTATTTAAGCTTATTTTCAAGTGAGATTGATCTATAATGTGGTCTCATTTTTTTGAAGAGAATGAAATTCATTGAATGAACTTGTGTTGAGGGATCAATATTTTAAACCTCAACTTTTATGCTCTTGCTTTACATTAGGGTCTTGTGTTTGATGCTTCTATGTACTCTATGTGTAGGGACACCCTTGTTTAGTACCAATTCTCAAGGATAGAAGTGAGTAACAATATGCCATGAGTAAAACCCTCAAATATTTTAAATTCAACTCCATATCATGCAATGTTTTTCATATATTTTCAACGCATCAATGTTTATGTTCAAATATAAATGTCATACTTTTAAATGCATGCAAGCTTTATTTATGTTATGAAATGAGAACTCATGGACTAGAATGTTTTAAATGAAAGAGATACAAGATTTTTCCCAATGTATGGTGCCAACTTGAGGTCTTTCGTGGCAAGATCTTAAACTAGCAACGATGATTCTATGGTAGGAGTTGTGAAATAAACTATCGCCGTGTTTAGGAGACGTCCCATGACCTAAAAAGCTCTATGGGTGACCTTTAAGGTTGCTAATGTAGAACCTAACTCTAATGTTAGGTTGTAGCACACTTATGTTTTAAAATGAGAACTATGATATGTTCGAATGCTTTATGACAAGTTTTGAAATCTCATATCAAGAATAATGTTATATTGCATCTCTCCTTACGATCCTGTGCTTTGGAATGTTAAAGCGTTTCAAATGATGTTCATGTTACCTATATTTCCAAGCTTATTCTTTACACATTTACAAGTTTATACCCTTATGCATAAATGTTTATCTATTGTTATACATTACATATAGATATACTAGTCCATGGTATTTTAATGCTTGTGTATTATTGTTGTTCACTAAGCATTAACTTACGTTTTTTCAAATATTTTCAGGTAGCCAATTCGGAAGGCCGTAGGAAGAAGCCATATGTGGATTTTGAGTTACGGCCCACGGGCCTATCTTATGTTATGTGTATTTAGCTGGACTCTAATGCTTTGGTAATATTATAAATGTTATGACTGTAGCAGCCTCGAATAGGCCTAATGTACATTTATGTTTTGAATTAGACACAACTCTACCATGTATAACACAAGTTATGTTTTAAGCTATAAAAAATTTTATTTCCACATTTATGTTTCATTTTAAATGATTATGTACAGATGTTCAAACGGTTAATATAATACGGTCTTGGGTAACCTTGCTACTGGCCAGTTATGTATCCTAAATCCACATAGGCCGGGTTACAGGGCGTGATAGTATGGTATTAGAGCACTAGGTTGACACTGTAAGATTGAGTCATGTCTAGATATAATTTAGGTTGACTTGTATGTGCTACATGTATATATATGTACATTCATGATACATGTATAATGACGTGCCAAGGTGTATTATGTACCGTAATATGTTATGTGCTTGATTATTTGATGATTTCGTAGAGTTAATCATGCTGCCAAAAGGAAGAGGTCATGGAGGGGCCAGAGATCCTGAAGACCGTATGAATCACATTAAGAGGATCTTGGCTGAACTTGTCCAAGTAGCCCAAGATGTTGACAGCAACACTACCAACACATCGGAACCGCGAGTAGCGTAGATGCCAAGAGAGGAAGTGGCGACTCGTGCTACCATTGAGCAGTTTCAACAACTGAAGCCCCTGACTTTTCAAGGAACTCCCGATCCCATGGCTGCAGAGTCTTGGCTTTTGGGAATTGAGAGAGTGTTCAAAGTGATACCTTGCATAGAAGAACAAAATGTGACTTTTGCTACCTTTACCTTTGAAGGCACCGCATTAGTTTGATGGATGCTGAAGAAGGCAACAGAACCACAGTAGTTATGGCATGGATTCTTCGAATTGTTCAATGAAGAATATTTTTCCGAAATTGTCAGAGACCTGAAAACTACCAAGTTCCTTAGCTTGACGCAAAGAGATATGATTGTGGTAAAGTATAATTTCAAGTTCATTGAGTTGTCACGATATGCCCCACACATTGTATCATCAGAGAACCGCAAGGCAAGGAAGTTTGAGGTGGAATTGTGATGGAACATTAGCAACAAAGTGGAAATCTTATGATTGGGAACTTACCATGAAGTTGTGTAACGAGCTGTAATCGCCGAAAGGGCAAATGATGAGATAACATAATACCGGGAGAAGCACAAGAAGAGGTCGGGGAGTGACCAAAGCAGAGGGCAAAGTTCAAAAAGACAGAGTTCGGGATTTTCTAAAGGGAATTTATCTACCCCATAGGGAAACACCATGAATTGAAGGGGCGATATGACTAATGAGGTATCGACATGTCCTACTTGTCAGAAAAAGCACTGAGGACCATGTTATGTTTGAAGCAGAGCTTGTTATGGGTGCGGCCAAATGGGGCACCCAGTGAAAGACTGTTCGAAGAGGGGCAAAGCACATGGATCTGGTTCATAAGTTTCAGCATCAGTACATCAGCCTACATCCGGTAGAAGGGATAATTAACCATGGCAAGGTCGAGCTTTCGCACTTACCCCAGGAAACACCCCAGCTACCGACTTTGTAGTGTCAGGTATATTTCCTATTTGTGGTTAACTTGCACACATCCTTATTGATTCTGGTTTCACACATTCATTTGTCTCATACCTTTTTGCTTAATACTTGCATACATCTCCGGTATCTCTTAATTATGTTTTGATTGTATCGTTGCCATTCGAAAATTCCAAGTTATGTGATAGGATTTATAATTCTTGTGAGATTTTTGTTAACGATGTGCCTATGTTTGTAAATCTTATACCTCTAGAAATACACGACTTTGATGTCATTTTAGGAATGGATTGGTTGTCCTCTCAACGTGCTATCATTGATTGTGAACTTAAACGAGTCGTGTTTCATTCTTCTGCCCATTTGGGGCTTGTATTTGAGGGAGTTAGAGTAGTGCCTCCACCCTATTTCATTTCATCTATACAAGCACGTCGTTTAATTCAAAAAGGGAATTATGCATTCTTGTGTAGTATTGTTGACACACATGTTTTCCCGCCATCCTCGGAAGATATCCATGTTATCTGGGAATTTCTCGATGTCTTCCATGATGAGTTGCCTGCTTCCTCAGTGAATCGGAAATTTGAGTTTAATATTGATCTTAATTCGGATACTAGACCCATTTCCAAAGCTCCTTACCGTATATCCCCTCTAGAGTTGAAAGAGTTGAAGGTTCAAGTCTAAGAATTGTTGAAAAAGGAATTTATTCGTCTTAGTATCTCACCTTGGGGTACTCTCGTGTTATTTGTGAGAAAGAAAGATGGAACCATAAGATTGTGTATTGACTACAGGAATTGAACAAGGTCACCATCAAGAACAAGTACCCATTGCCAAGACGAGATGATTTATTTGATCAATTTCAAGGTACCCAAGTATTTTCGATGATTGACCTAAGGTCGGGTTATCAGCAACTAAAGGTCAAGGCAAGCGATGTGGAGCAAACGACTTTCCAAGCTAGATATGGTCACTGTGAATTCCTGGTTATGCTGTTTGGAGTTACTAATGCACTTGCTATATTCATGGATTTGATGAATCGGGTTTTCAAACCCTTCTTTGATGATTTTGTTATTGTGTTTATTAATGATATTTTGGTGTACTCTAAGAGTCTTGTAGAGTATGAGCACCACTTGGAGATGGTCCTCCAGACTTTACAAGACAGGAAGCTGTATATTAAATTGAAGAAGTGTGAATTCTGGCTACCAAGTGTGGCATTTTTAGGACATATCATTAGCATGGATGGAGTGTCCATTGATCCTTCGAAGGTTGAAGGCGTCATAGATTGGCCAAGATTGACGAATGTGACCAAAGTCAAAGTTTTATGGGCTTAGCTAGGTATTACCGAAGATTTGTGAAGAACTTCTCTAATATTGCAACTCCTTTAACGTAGCTCACCTGGAAGAATACCCCATTTGAATGGAACGATAAGAGGGAACAGAGTTTCCAAGAACTGAAGGACCGATTGGTGTCAGCACCAATTCTAGTGTTGCCTTCCGGGACTAACGGGTTTTCCATTTATAGCAATGCTTTGCTTAGAGGATTGGGATGCGTGTTGATACAGTACAGCAAGGTGATTGCATATGCCTCGAGACAGTTGAGACAGCATGAGAAGAACTACCCGACCCATGATCTTGAATTAGCAACTGTGGTGTTTGCTTTGAGGATTTGGCGCAACTATTTGTACGGAGTCACATGTGAGATCTTAACCGACCATAAAAGTTTAAAGTATCTTTTCACACAGAAAGAGTTGAACATGAGACAAAGAAGATGGCTCAAGTTAATCAAGGACTACCACGTTTTCATTCAGTACCATCTGGGTAATGCCAATGTTGTGGCTGATGCCTTGAGTCGGAAGACCGCCACCAACCTAGCATGCCTGGTTACATCGCAACGACCCTTGTTCATCAAATTGGACAGAGCGGAGATCGAGATTGTCGCGCTAGGCATGAATATGATACTCACCTCCATGATCACGTAACCAGCATTAATTGAGGTTCTAAAGCAAAGACAGTCTGAAGATCCATACTTGTGGAGGATTTATGAAGAGTTGGGAACAAAACCGAAGCCCGACTTCACCTTGCAGAATAGTGCTCTAAAGTTTAAGGACCGCTTATGTGTACTGGACATAACCGAGGTCAAGAGGTGAGTTTTGGAGGAAGCTCACAGCATAAAATTCACTATGCATCCAGGAGGCACAAATATGTATTGGGATTTAAAGAAAACATTTTGGTGGCCAGGAATGAAGAGGGAGATAGCTGAATTCATAACACGATGCCTACATTGTTAACAAGTCAAGGAAGAACATCAAAGGCTAGCGGGACTAATGCAAACCTCTACCGATACCAAAATAGAAGTGGGAGCATATTACCATGGATTTTGTCGTGGGATTGCCAAGATTGCCGCGGGGTTATGATGCTATTTGGGTAATTGTCGATCGCCTCACCAAGTCTACACATTTCTTGCCAGTGAAAACTATGTAATCCTTATCAAAGTATGTGACTATCTACATTGCGGAGATTGTTTGACTGCACGGTATGCCAGTTTCAATAGTGTTGGATCGAGACCCGACATTTGTGTCAAAATTTTAGAAGAATTTGCAAAGGGCTTTAGGTACTGAATTGAAGTTCAGCACGACCTTTTATCCACAAACTGATGGGTAATAAAAAAGGACCATTCAGACTTTAGAAGACAAGTTACGGTTATTTGTCCTCGACTTTCAGGAAAGTTGGGAGGATTATTTGTCATTAGTGGAATTTGCCTACAACAACAGTTTTCACGCGAGTATTAGGATGACACCTTATAAAGTGCTTTACAGGAGAAAGTTTAGATCTCCAGTTTCTTAGGCCGAGGTTGGAGAGAGAAAGATTCTTGGGCTAGAGATTGTGCAACTGGCCACTGACAAGATTAAGATAATTCCGCAACGACTGCAAACTGCTCAAAGTGGCCAAAAGAGTTTTGCAGATGTGCGAAGACAGGATTTAGAGTTTGAAGAAGGGAGCCACGTGTTCTTGAAGGTCTCTCCTTCTAAAGGGATAAATCGTTTCTGCAAGAAGGGAAAGCTTAGTCCAATTTACATTGGGCCATTTGAAGTTCTTGAATGGGTTGGATCAGTTGCTTTCCCCAATGTATAGTGTCAACTCGAGGTCTTTCGTGGCAAGACTTTAAATTAGCAACGATGGTCTTACGGTGGGAGACGTGAAATAAACCATCGATATGTTTGAGAGACGTCCCATGGCCTGAAGAGCCCTATGTGTGACTTTTACGGTTACTAATGTGGAGCCTAGCTCTGATGTTAGGTTGTAACACACTTATGTTTTAAAACGAGAACAATGATATGTTCGAATGCTTTATGTCAAGTTTTGAAATGCCATATCAAGAATAATGTTACATTGCATCTGTCCTTATAACACCATGTTTTGGAATGTTAAAGTGTTTCAAATGATGTTTATGTTACCTATGTTTCTAAGCCTACTCTTTATACATTTACAAGTTCCTACCCTTATGCATAAATGTTTATCTATTATTATATGTTACATATAGATGCTAGTCCATGGTAGTTTAATTCTCTTGCATCATTGTTGTTCACTAAGCATTAGTTTACGTTTTCTCAAATGTTTTCAGGTAGGCAACCCGAAAAGCGGTAGGATGAGGCCATTTGTGGATTTTGAGTTACGACCCACAGGCCTATGTTATGTTATGTGTATTTGGGCTGAACCCTAATATTATGATAATATTATAAATGTTATGACTGTGGCGGTCTCAAATAGGCCTATATGTACGTTTATGTTTTGAATTATGCACAGATCTATCATGTATGACACAAGTTATGTTTTAAGTTATAAAAAATTCTATTTCTGCATTTATGTATCATTTTAAATGATTATGCACATGTATTTAACCGGTTTATGTAATGTGGCCTTGGGTAGCCTTGCTACTGGCCGGTCATGTATCCTAAATTCGCATAGGCCGGGTTACGGGATGTGACAAATGCCAACTACTTAATACTAATCACTATTAAATTAAAATATAAGATGTTTTATTACATCAATAATATGAATTTATAATTAATAAAAATACTTTTAATTCAATAAATTATATATAACAAAATTTAATACGTATGAATATTGAAGATCTCGTACCAGTGACTAGTACACGTTTATTCCCATTAGTGGATCTGCCATCAATGATAGAAAACGCCTGTGTTCAATCCTAAGTCACATAATGCGGGTGCGGGGCGGGTGCGGGAGCGGGAGCGGGTGCGCGAGAGCGTTATTTGTTAGAAGGATTGAGAATGAGAGCGTCCTCAGAGCGTGTATATATATTTAAATAAATATTATTATTTTATATTTATATAATACATTTAAGTCATTTTAATTTTTATGTTTTAATTTCTTGTTTGTAACTACTAAATACACAATAAAAGGAATAAAAAACCATAAATGCTACACAATTGTGTGAATGGTTCAATGGCAAACGAGAGACAATTTTTCCCCACTGGAGCTTGGGGTTGCATGTTCGAATCTCGTTACTAAGTGTTTTGCGTGATTTCTGACTTCATAGGAAGCTTGGCTTTTAATCCGGTGTAGCAACACTTGCTGTGTACATGCCACGTGGCGATCAAATATTGGCTGAAAATACAATTCATCTTGAATTCGCGGATTTGACCAAATCAATCCGTGAATTAGACTCGATTTCACTCCCAATTCGCAAATCCGCGAACTAGAGCGCGATTCGCCACCTTGGTAGGCGGATTGTGTTACCGAGGTGGATTTCACTTCAATCTATATTCGTTTAGTGAAAGTTCCCTGATCGTGTGATACAGGTGTGGAATGCCCATCACTGTCTCAATTTGACATGTGGCAGCTATGTCCATTAAATGATAATTAAGAATTTTTTTTAACAATTGCTTCAGGAATAAAGATTTTATATGGGCCTAACATTAAAAAATGGGGTTGTAGGTGTAACAAGAATTAAAATATTTATACGTAGTATAATATTAGCTGGTATAATGACAAAATTCTTGCTAATCTCTTGAAATTAAAGTCTACATTTCTCCACCATAATATTAGAATTAGATCATCATTTTCTTATTTGCTCTTCTCTTATAAGCAAGCTAGTTCTATTTGATGCCATCAAAATTAAGTGAACAATTATGAATTTTTTAATTTTTTTATTCTTTTTTTAATATTGAGAAAAAAAAATTAGCAAGCTTTTCTCGACATATTGTAAATCATGATATTTGTCAACCTTAAGTGGTTTAAAATTTGAAACAATTAAAATTCCCTCTATTAGTAAACTAATACACCCTTTAATAAATAATAATTCAAAAATCAAATGTTATCTATTAGTAAACTAATAAATATAAATTGTTATTTAATTGTGTGTCTTGTCTCCTATAACATATCAGCCATCTCTCTATCTCTATCTTTATCTCTATGCTTCTCCACTCAACAAATGTTTTAGTCCGAGCGTTCGCTTTAGCGAATTGTTTATGTGTGGTCCTTTTGGACAACCTGATACGGGCTGATGGTAGGGGCTGGACAAGAGCCCGAAAGTCCGGTCATAAATTATAGGGATTGAGAATTTTTTTAGGCCCAATTAATTTAATGGGTAACTTTAAAAATCATCTTTGAAGCCCGTCTGAGCCCAATCCGAAATATATGTTAAATAATATATTTTTTATATTTGAATATTATATATATGTATATATAATTAAATTTTATGAATATTATTTATAGAGAAAAAATTATATTTTAAACGAATTTTATGTTAAATGGACGGGTTTGGGAATACAATTTTTGTAATTGGACGGGCTTAAAATTTGATTTTAGACTCGATGAGAATTTTTTTTGGTGTGGGCCTGGCTCGAGCCCGCATAATGTCTATCCCTAGCTGGTGCTTCGTACAGTGGTTTATCTCATTGATTGTTTACCAAGGCACTAACACTTATAGTTTATTTGTTGTAATATCGTGCACATTTCTAGACATATTAACACAATTTAGTGACTTAATCATGATTTTGATGATTTTTTACTGTGATGATTTATTATTCAGTAAAGTTTACCACAAGTAATCAACTGGGCTAGCCGGCTCTTGACTTTCTTTTAGAATGATAAGAATTCAACTTTTGTCAAGTACAAGAATTAATAACAGAGGGATTTATTTATTGTGAATACTCTAGTCCTGGTGTGAATGCCTGTCTTTGACTGAATCGGGAAGGAGATTAGTCGAAGTGCGTACAAACTGACCCGAACACCTGACCGTTGAACCTAAAAAATAAAAAATAAAAAAAAGTCTACCACCAAGTGTGCCCCGTTGATTCTTGTCACAATTTATTCTATTAATATATACATTTGGGGCATAAAAAGTAATAATAATACTTGACGCAAATTAGGCTGCTGTCTTGCGCACAATTTATTGACTACCAAATAAAATATGAAATAGTTGATCTTTGCCAAATTAGTGTGTATTGGTTTTAGTAATTTTTACCAATTTATCGATGATATTTAATTCAATTGTAAGGCGATTTGCATCAATGATAGGGACTTTTAAGGGGTAGATCACTCACGAATAGCAACTTACACTAGATGTCCCCTCTCCCATCTTGTATTATTCTGTTTCTAGTCTGGCCCAATCTTGGTATTAAAGAACATGTCTCAATGGATCTCGGCTAGGATTGAACCCAATCCAAATTGAGTGCTAAAACTTCTTCCTTGTCCCGTAACCAAACCCAAGGGGTAACAACCTTAACCTAGCTCAAGTCTCCGAGGGAAAACATTACTTGATCTGATTTGTTAGTACTAATTATTGTCAACCATATTGAAGTTAATTATTGTCAACCATATTGAAGTTTTAAAGTAAAGGATCCACCAAATAAAGAATTGCATCAAAACGAAGATGCCTGGGTCACTTTAAGCAGTATCATACTATATAGACAAAAATAGAGAGATAGACACAGAAATATAAAGACTATAAGTCAAGATGTAACAAATTTAAAAAAATTATACAACATGTACCGATGTACATGCAAAATGTTTAAAACTAACCAACTTTGTAATTAATTTCTAGCAAACATGTGTATAATGACGTAATGTTAAAAAATAAACAAAGAGAAGCACCCAAAAAAAACAAGTATCCTATTGAAATTGTACCCTATGATTCTTCATAGAATATAAATAATTTATTATCGAATCTAAATTGATATTTCTAAAAAGTTTTATATTTACATACAAAGATTCTATAAACATATTATATATATATGTGTGTGTGTGTGTGTGTTTTACTAGATGTATATATAATAAAAAAAATTAAAAGTTGAGATAGACCTTTGGTTTTTTCTATTGGAGATATGAATCATATGATGCAATATGTACTACTCTGCCCATCAACGGCTTCCAAGAAATTCAAAAGTGGATTAATCAGTTAGCATCCAACACAAGACTCCGTATCATTTGGTTAATTGCCAAGAAATGCAGGGTAAAAAAAGCAACAAATAAAATCCTAGCTGCCAGTTTGGAACTTGGGTAAGAAAAAAATCACTGTTTGCTTTATTTTTTTTGTTTGATGCTACCTAGGAGAGAAAGGGAAGGGAAAAGAAAGGAAAATGGAAGAAAAATTTTGAATCACTTACACTCTCTCTCTTTCCGCTTTTCTCTTATTTTCTTCATAAAACCAAACAAGAAAATTTTTTTTTTTTCTCTTTCCCTTTCCTTTTCTTTCCTCCCCAAGTTCCAAACAGGTTGTAAATCTATAGCACCCAATCTCTTTCCTTGACACTTGACAGAAACTCTTTCATACTTTATTTTCTCTTCTCAATTCTCTCTTAGCAATAAGTCAGATCAGTTTTTTTTTTCTCCTTCTTTTTTTTGGATAGTTTAGTTAGGCTTGGGCAAGAGTAGACTTCAAAATTAAAAAAGTAAGCTAAAGTATGGTTGGACTACAATTCAGAACGAGCTTTATATAATTTTTTTTCTTTAAGACTTTTTTTTTACTCTGGACTACAATTCAGAAGAGCCTTCATAGAAGCTTTGCTCATGCTTCAGAGGACGGTTGAGATTTGGAGGTTTGTGGTGTTGGCCCAAGTATGCAATCCAAGAGGGGGGTTAATTGGGTTTTTTTAAAATTAATAGCAAATAATGCAATTAAAAACTAATTAAGTAATGAAACAATGGCTAATCAAACTATGAACCTGACAAGTAAATAATAAGATGCAATATAAGCAAATGATATGAGCAAAGAAGAAAAACAGAGCACAATGAAGAATGCCAGATTTATTGAGATTCGATGACAACGTGTGATTTATGTCCTTATCCTCAAGATCCCCTTGAAAGCCTTCCACTATGCAAAAACTCATTTACATAGCAGGTGCTAATTGCCTAAGTGCTCATTTCACTTTGTATAAGAGTTATTCCTTAACTCTCAAAGCCCTAAGTGATTTTATCAAAATTTCACTCAAACTTACAAGTGTGTTTTGCAAGAACACTAAAACTCACAGGTTTATAGACTTACCCAAGTGAAATAAATAAAGGTTATACAATAGGTAACTCTCTCAAAGAGTGTATATGCATGTGTAAGCTCATTAAATGCCCCAACAAAGAGAATATGACATTTAGGTTTAGAGAATCATCTTTCAATTAGTTGTTCAGTACTTAAATCCTTAGATTCTTATGTATAAATACTGTGGAGATCTTGTATATATAGCCTTATATTGATTCTAGCCGTTGGTAGTGGTTAGGAGTGCATTTAATGCGAGATTGAGCTGACAGAACGTGCAAATTTATAACTATTATAGACGATGAGTCGACTCTTTTAGTTCTGGTGCCAACTTACTCAACCCTCTGTCCAAATATGTCTACCTTTGAGAAATAGAAGTTGACCCTTTTTGCGTTTCAGCAGACTTTACCAAGACTTTGACGTGATGTGTTAACTTCTGAAGAATGAGGAGTTGACTCTTTTACAAGTCCTCATCAAACTTCTTTTAAGTCATCAAGCTCTTCAAGGATCTTCTAAATGAGGATTTTAAAGCTTGAAATGACTTCTCTAAAACTTGTTGATCTTTAAGAATACTTTC
Source organism: Euryodendron excelsum (assembly GCA_033060915.1). Lineage (NCBI taxonomy): Eukaryota > Viridiplantae > Streptophyta > Magnoliopsida > Ericales > Pentaphylacaceae > Euryodendron > Euryodendron excelsum. The sequence continues at coordinate 22,192,806 of CM065386.1, forward strand.
AATCTCTTCGAGATGAAATCAATCCAATTTAATCATATGTCGGGTTCCTCAATCAACATAGCTTCCTCCATTGATCCAAGACTTTTTTAAATCTCCAAGTAAAGTATCTAAGTCTTGTGTAGATCTTCATTCTTTTTGAGCACACTTGTTGCCGATCTCTAGATCTTCTCATGCCACATTATAGAACGTGTCAAATCTTACTACCAACCTTGGGGTCAATACTTGTTGCCGGCCTTCTTTTCAACTTAGGCAAATGCTTCTAAACTTTTAATGGCTTAGCCAAGTGGTCCAATAAGGCTTTAAGGTCTTTTAATCTTCAAGATCTCCATATTTCATCTTCTTTGAAGTTAAATGTCAGCATATCTAAGTTAGGCTTTAGTACTTGATGTCGATCTCCTTTTCCGATCTTTAGTATCAACATCTCTAAGCTGAGTTTCTGTACTTGATCCTGTTCTCATTTTCGAGTACAGATCTTCTATTCTTTTCAAGACATCTTCAAAATCTTCAAAGTAAGGCGTTAGCACTTGATGCTGATCTCATTTTTCTTGATGCCGATTTCCTTTTCAAGTCCAGATCTCTAAGAAGGCTTTTAAGAGAATATGACAGTTAGGTTCAAAGAGTCAACTTCCAATCAGTTGTTCAACACTAAAATTCTTGGATTTTTATGTATAAATGTTGAGGGAATCTTGTATATATAGCGTTGCATTGATTCTAACTATGGGTGGTGGTTGAGAGTGCATTTAATACAAGATCAAGCTGACAGAATGTTCAAATCTATAATCGTTATAGACGAGGAGTCGACTCTTTTGCTAAAAGGGTTGACTCTTTTAGTTTTGGTGCTAGCTTTCTCAACCTTCTGTCTGAATGTGTCCGTCCCTGAGAAATAAGAGTCGATCTTTTTTACGTTTTAGCAGACTTTACCAAGGCTTTATCCTTATGTGTCAACTCCTGAAGAACGAGTAGTTGAATTTTTTTCAAGTCCTCATCACACTTCTTCTAAGTCATCAAGCTCTTTAAGGATCTTTCAAATGAGGCTTTCAGAGCTTGAAATGACTTCTCTAAAGCTTGTTGATTTTCAAGAACACCTTAAATCTCTTCGAGATGAAATCAATCAAATTTAATCATATGTAGGGTTCCTCAATCAACATAGTTTCTTTCATTGATCCAAGACTTATTCAAATCTTCAAGTAGAGCATCCAAGTCTTGTGTAGATCTTTAATATATCTTCATTCTCTACGAGCACACTTACTGCCAATCGTATTTTTAGTCGATCTTTAGATCTTCTCATTTCACATTATAGAAAGTGTCAATTTTTGCTGCCGACCTTAGTGTCAGTACTTGTCAAATGGCTTTAAAACTTTCAGTGGCTTATTTAAGTGGTCCAATAAGGCTTTCAGGTCTTCTAATCTTCAAGATTTCCATATATGATCTTCTTTAAAGTTAAATGTCAGCATTTCTGAGTTAGACTTCAGTACTTGATGTACATCTCCTTTTTCGATCTTATGTGTCAGCATCTCTGAGCTAGGCTTCAGTACTTGATGCCGTTCTCATTTTTAGATCTAGATCTTCTATTCTTTCCAATGCATCTTCAAAGTGAGGCGTCAACACTTGATGTCGTCCTCATTTTCAGGTCCAGATCTTCTATTCTTTCCAAGACATCTTTAAAGTGAGGCGTCAGCACTTGATGTCGATCTCATCACAGTTGATGCCGATCACTATATACTTCATGCCAATTTTCTTTTTCTTGATGCCGATTTCCTTTTCAAGTCCAGATCTCCAAGAAGGCTTTTAAGTCTTGTGATCTTTTCTTTAATTTTGCTTGAAAAGTTTCTCAACATACAAGTTCTTTAATATTTTTAATATATATATATATATATATAAAGCTTCAAGTCATAATCCAATAAAGATTAAGAGTATAAGATAATCTGCACTCTAAGTAAAATCATTAGATGCTTAACACAATATTTTGTTATCATCAAAATCAAGGCAATGAGTTAACATATAGGTTATTGTGTGATGGTAGTGTGTGTGGCGGGTGATGGGCAGTGCTCTGTGGCCATCAGGGGTAGACTCATAAATTTCTTGAGTGGGGCCAAAATAAAATTTTTTAAAATTTTGAGGAGTTATGGTAAATTTTTTTGAATTTTTGGGAACTAATACTCAAGTCTTATCCTAAATACTCAAAAACTTATGAGATATAAATACATTTTTAAAAACTCATGGAAGGCCAAAGCATTAATTTTTCTCATACATATACAAAATTTATAGGATTTAAGCATATTTAAAAAATCTAGGGCCCTCAGGTCCCTTGACCGATACATAGGTGTGAGTGTTAGGGATTTATACTAAAAAACATGTTTTGTGTAATAGTTTTAGTATTTATTAATAAATTAGTTATTCCATTTTAATGAGAATCTGTGTGAGTAATGGTTGCATTGCGTAATTTATTTAATAATTATGCATGTGTGTTTCTTATTTTGTATAGTAAATGATTTGGTGTGTAGAGTACGGCTTACACATGGAAGATTAGATCATCAGTTCTTATGGAATATAAGCTTATAGTTCATAGTCTTAGATGGAATTGGACACACCATCAGTAGGACTGTAGCACAAGATTTCAATAGGTCTGTCTTGACTATGAGGAACGATATAGTTCTAACTCCTTATACTAGTACACTTTGTGTGTATTGAACAAGACTGTGTTGAGGTAATTATTTATATACTGACTATATAAAACAATTAATACCTCATGATTATTATGAGTGCTTATGCTCTTAACCCTAATATAATAAATAAAAACATGCATGTAGTATTTATTGTTTTGATTCACAGAAGAGTGAGATTCTTTGTGGGTCAATAAACTCAGTGAGTTGAACAATAACATTACGTGTATGGTGAATATTAATTATTGATGAAATTCACGTCCTGGTATAAGGATTGATGATACCCCATTGAGGAAGCTTATAAGTTTTGATTATGTCAAACCTTGCAAGTGGATTATGAATCCGACATATCAAATAAATTAAGTGAAAGGTCTCAAGGAATTAAATAAATCTATTAAATTTAATTTTCAGTAATTTAATTTAATTTAATAGATGGGTATCCGTAATCTTAACATGGGGAGATAAATAAGCATTTAATAATATGAAGCTCGAAATATAATTTGACAGCGAGTGCAATTATAATTTATTAGTTGTATAAATTATAATTTATGTAAATAGGGATTAATCCTAATTGGATTAAGAATCTTTATTTGCATAGGAAGCTCTAGTCATACTGATCATATGATCCTTGTCGTAGCTTTTATATATACGCACTCTGAGAGCAGCTGGGGTTACACTTACTCATAATTGAGAGATATACATTTTTGTGAGAGAAAAAAACCTTAGCAGCTGTGAGCCCACTCTCTCTAAAGTAAGGCGTTTACAAAGAATACAATAGAAGTCCGAAAGTTAAGTTTGAGCAGTTGATTCGTACTTGTTGTTGTTGCTTGTTGTTTGAGATTAAAGCAGAAGCCTTTCGAAGATCATATTTGTTGATATTCGGGATCAAACCAGAGAGATCTCAAAGGTATAATTCTAATCACGTAACTTAGTTTATGCTAATCAGATCATAATTTTTGATATTATGCGTATGCATTATAGCCAGGTCGTGAAAAATTCTAAATCCCCAATATATGTATCAAGCTTCAAGTCATAATCCAATTGAGATTAAGAACACAAGACAATCTGCACACTAAGTAAAATCATTAGATCCTTAACACAATGTTTTGTTATCATCAAAATCAAAACAAGGAGTCAACAATCTCTCTGTTTTTGATGATGACATAACCTTAACCAATATGATTAATATACTCAATGTCTAATGAGCAATTAGAGTGCAGTATCAGAGCAATTTAGATAATAAAATCTCATACCAGAATTGTCTCCCCCTTTCTTTTGTACTTAGTGCATTAATACATTTTCAGGTTCAGAGCAACACAAATGTTTAGAGCATAATAATCCTTGCTCCCCCTTTCTTATGCAATGTAGCACTTCATATTGCTACCAAATATTCTCAAAAGCAGATACCAATAAATTAATGCACTATTCTCTTTATTCTCTTCCGTTTTGTGTACCATACTTAGATCAATTCTTTTTTTTTTTCCTATATACCCTTTTACAAGTACTTCTCTCCTTTTTGTCAATTCATTAAAAAGAGTTAATATAAAGACATGTACAATAGCAAAAAAAAAAAAAAAAATCTTAAAACATAGACAAAAGTGTTGTAAGAATAGCAATCAATATATCAAACCAATCAACCAAGGTAAGTTCAGATAAGAGAATATATAATAATAGGCATTCATGAGAAAAATACCAAAATATGACAACAAAGTGTCTTTTGGGATGACATACCATCCTATTAAAGAAAATATTGTTTAGAAATGTAAATGCAAATGCAAATATGCTCATTTGGCTTTGAGAGATGGGGTTTGGGAGAGGTCAACAGGGTCATCAGCAGTATTGGTGAATTTGGAGGCTGAATTTCTTTGCCTCGGTCCATACTTGTGTGATCTGACTACTGAAGGTGTAGGGGTAGGGGGGTCAGCTCCTGTTTAAGATAAAGGCCCAGCCCTTTCAGTAGCTTCTCATCAGTGCTTGAATCTTCTTCTTCAACCTGAGCTGCTTCAGGGTAGATAGGCTTGCACTTATCTCCAACCATTCTCTTGATATACTTTCCAAGATAATTAGTTGAGATAACAATGCTATTGAAGATTTCTTGCTTCATAGTATTTCCTTCAGCCACTAAAACCTTGTTCATTTCCTATACCTTCTTTTCCACAAAATGAAGTCTGGTTGGTCCGTTATCCACTTTTTTATCAATCTTGTTGAACATTTCCTTTTAGTACTTTTGCATGTCTTTCATCATACTCATTAAGACTATCATTTGCACATAATTTCCACTAGAGACAATGGGAAAAAGTTCCCTTGGTTCACTAGAAGATTCTCCTCTTTCAACAATTCTTTCTCTTGGAGTTGCACTACCACTAGCACTCTTCTCTTTCTCGGGTGTCCATTTCTTGGTGTGAGGATCAAAATGATACCTTATTTTTGACAGAGTTTTCTGGTTGTATTCATCATAATTGGGATCAGGGGTCCTCTTCTTTTCATTCACCAAGTCCACCTTGTTCTGATGGATTCTTTCTCAAAGTATAAGTCATCCTGGATGAAGTCCTCTTCCTCTTGGACAGTCTGCTTTCCTTTTCTCTTCTTGGATGCCTTGGAAGGTTCCCTTTTATCTTTCCTCTTCTTAGATGTCTTGGAAGGTTCCCATTTATTTTTTCTCTTCTTACTCCCTTTTGATTTGGGAGTCAACTCTATAAGATTTGCTTCCTTTTCTTCGGTAATGCCGATTTGGGAGCCATCAGGGTTTAAGATTGCAGTTAATAGCAGTTGGGGCAGGATCTATGTGGTTCGAATATGGTTTATATAGAGTTTGGAGAGGGATTCTTGGTGATTTTGGCAGTTAAAACAACTGTTCGTTAAGAGAGAGAGAGAGATAAATTTGATTTGGGCGAAAATAAAGGCTATTTATAGGTGCTGAGCAATCATGCAAACGAGTTGACTCTTGTCTTCAAGGGGTCGACTCTTTTTCTGTTAAAAGAGCTATCTAGGGTCTTTATTAAAATAGGTTAACTCTTGAAATAAGAAGGGTTGACTCTTTTCAACAGAGGTCACCAGAAGCCATTTTCAGAATACAAGGGTCAACTCTTTTTCTCATGAAATGCAAAAATGACTTATGAATGACACAAATTGAAACAAATAGGTATATAACCAATTTCAAATAATTCATATACACAATCAATCATATATATAACATGATAATTAATCAAGATAATGGATTGCTCATCCCCAATTCTCTCCTAATTATACAAAATTTATCTTCATTCAATGATTTTGTGAAAATATTAGCTAATTGATGGTTAGTGCTCACAAAATCAAGTTTAATATCATATTTTTGCACATAATCACGAATAAAATGATGTCTAATTTCAATAGTTTTCGTGTGAGAGTGTTGAATAGGATTCTTGGTCAAATTGATGGCACTTGTGTTATCACATCTAATAGGAATGTGTTCAAAAGTAACTCCAAAGTCCTCTAGTTGATGTTTGATCCAAAGGACTTAAGTACAACAACTTCTAGCTGCAATGTACTCAGTCTCAGCTGTAGAAAGTGCAACTAAATTTTGCTTTTTTTTAAACTAAAAAACAAGTATATTACTAAGAAATTGACAAGAGCCATTAGTGCTCTTTTTATCAACTTTACTCCTAGCATAATCAGTATCAGAGTAACCAATTAGGCTAAATAAAGTGCCCTTAGTGTATCATAACCCTAGGTTTGGTGTGTGCTTGATATATCTAAAAATTTTGCTAACAGCAATAACATGTGATTCCTAAATATTAGATTGAAATCTAACACATAAGCAAATACTGAATATAATATCAGCCTTACTAGTTGTTAGATGGAGTAATGAGCCAATCATACTTCTATAAAGCTTGGTATCCATAGAAATATATCTTTCATCATTGTCAAGTTTTGTTGAAGTATTCATGGGAGTACACAATGGGTTTGTGTCTTCTATTTCAAACTTCTTGAATAGATCTTTTATGTACCTAGCTTGGTTAATGAAGATTCTTTCCTTTGATTGTTTGATTTGAAGTTTAAGGAAGTAGTTGAGTTCTCCCATCATGCTCATCTCAAACTCACTCTACATACACCTAACAAATTCCTTGTAAAACTTCTCATTAGTAGAGCCAAATATAATGTCATTAATATAAATTTGCATAATAAGCATGTCATGATTAAACTTGTCAATGGATTGGATCTGGCTCAGACCCGATCCAACAGATCCAGATTTGATAAGATAGACTCAATTCGACAGACTTGATCTTAGTGATCCGATTATTGATGGATTAGATCTAGACAGATTCGCCAGACCTGATTATGGACCCGATCTGATCCAATTTAATTTGGATAAGTCATAATTTTATTTTTAAAATATTATTTTTTTATAAAAAAGATTATTCCCTCCTCAAAAAATTTAATTATCGGGTCAGATCGAATCCTCAGATCTGGATCCAATTAGTAATGGATTAGGTCTAGGAATACTTATCGTATTTAATGCTTATCGGATCCGAATTGGATCTAAGCCTTATTGGATTTGGATCAGATCCCAGTCTGGCGGATCTAGTCTAGACCTGGCCCATTGACAGGCCTAGTCATGATCTCTAATTTTTATAAAAAGATTTGTATCAACTTTGCCTCTTGTAAAACCATTCTCAATAAAAAATATTCTCAACCTTTTATACCAAGCCACTGGGGCCTGTTTTAAACCATAAAGTGCTTTTGTAAGTTTGAAAACATGATTTGGAAACATAGGATTTTCAAAACTAGTAGGTTGTTCTACATAAATATCTTTAGAAATAAATCCATTCAAAAATGCATTTTTCACATCTATTTGATAAAGCTTGAAAATTTTAAAACATGATAATGCAAGCAACATTCTAATGGCCTCTAACCTAACTACAAGTGTATAGATCTTATAAAAATCAATTATTTCTTCTTGACTATAGTCTTGAGCTATAAGTCTAGCCTTGTTTCTCATTATAGTTTTAGATTCATTCATTTTGTTTCTAAAAACACATTTGGTTCCAATAATTGGATGATTTTCAGGTTTAGGTACAAAGTTCCAAACATCATTCATTTCAAATTCGTTTAATTTCTCTTGCATGGCCAAAATTTAATATTCATTATGTTCAGCTTCTTTAAAAGATTTTGGTTTAATATGAGATAAAAATGCAAGATGATTACAGATATTTCTAAGAGATGACCTTCTTCTTACTGCTTGTGATGGATCACCTAATATCTGATCTAATGGATGGTTGTGAACAAATTTTCATTCTTTTGGTAGCCCTTGATCAACATCTTGTTTGTTTGAATGAATGACTTGTTCATCTTTCTCCTTTTATGACGCTTCACTTGAGTTTTGATTGATGGTCAGATTATCCATGCTATGCTCTACATCATCTATATCAATACTCACAACATTTTTAGGTAAAGAGTTTAGTTCATCAAAGGTAACGTGCACAGATTCCCCAATAACCAAATTTTTTTTATTAAACACTCTATAAGCCTTGCTATAAATAGAGTGGCCAAGAAAAACACCTTCATCAGATTTTACATCAAACTTTTCAATGTGATCTTTATTGTTGTTTAAGACAAAACATTTGCATCCAAAAGCTCTAAAGTATGAAACATTTAGCTTTCTCCCTTTTTAAAGCTCATATGGGGTTTTGTTAAAAAAACTTCTAAATAAAACTCTGTTTAAAACATAGCTTACTGTGCTAACAACTTTTACCCAAAAGTATTTTGAAAAATTATTTTTACAAAGCATTGTTCTCCCCATTTCTTTCAAAGTCCTATTTTTCTTCTCAACAATCCCATTTTGTTGAGGTGTCCTTGGTGTTGAAAAATTGTGTTCAAAATCATTTTCATTACAATATTTTTCAAAAGTATTGCAATCGAACTCACCACCATGGTCAGTCCTAATTGTTGTGATTGTAAAACCTTTTTCATTTTGAATTTTTTTGCAAAATTTTGTAAAGAACACAATTGTTTCATCATTGTGAGCAAGAAAGATTGTCCAAATGAACCTTGAGTAATTATCAACAATGACTACAGTATATTACTTGCCACTCAAACTAAGAATTCGAGTTGGTCCAAATAAGTCCATATGCACTAGTTGAAGTGGCCTAAATGTTGAAATCATGTTTTTGGGTTTAAAAGAAATTCTGGTTTGCTTCCCAATTTGACAAGTATCACAAACTTTGTCCTTTTCAAATTTGAGTTTGGAAAGTCCATTGAGCAAATTATTTTTGAAAATCTTTGAAAGAATACTTATGCTTGTATGACCAAGCCTTTTATACCACAACTAATTATCCTTACTATTCACAGCAGCAAAGCATTTTACTTTTCAAAAGGATAAATTATTTAAGTTAAAAATATAAATGTTGCCTTGTCTGTGACAAGTCAATATGATCTTGTTATCATTGACGTGTACTATAATACATTTTGAGGATTAAAAAATAACCTTACAACCTTTGTCACACAATTGACTAATACTCAAAAGATTATACTTAAGATCTTTAACAAGTAAAATATTTTCAATAGAGATTGAAGAATCTTTACCACTACTATCTATACCAATGATTTTGCCCTTGCTATTATCTCCAAAAGTGACCAAGTCTCCATCTTTTGGTGTAAGAGATGTGAATTAAGCCTCATCACCAGTCATGTGTTTTGAACATTTACTGTCAAACACAAAAACATAAAGAAAGATTCAACAAACATGTGAGAACCATGACAATTGAACCAAAAAAAAAAAAAAAAAAAAGAAATTCACACAACGAAATTAAAAAAAAAGAATGAAAAATTTTCATATCTCAAAATAAAAAACTACCAATCTGCCACAAACGTAATGCTTCATATAAAGATAGCTAGTAGGAATCAATAATGTAACTGCCTACCAATTTATGCGAGAGCTATAAGTTGCTTATGTGATAATCCAAGCTAATTAAAGCTACTCCATGTTGTACCTCAGAAATGGCTTGATCCACATTGTAACTCACAGCAAGTAAGAGACAAGTTTTACTCAACCTTCAACGAAGGTAGTAAACTGTTTAGGTCATAAGTAATTCCTTTAAGTTTTTGAGTTTCTAAGGATCTTGCATTTGATCTTTATTCCTTTGAGCCACAAAATTTTATGAATGATTATATTGACGTCTAATTCATCTCAATTAAAAAAAAAATGGAATAGTAGAAAACTTAATTAGGGTTCTCACCTTATGCCAGGACTCAAAGCCCAAAATTGACATTGTCTTCAAATAGCAAATTTGCAAAAGCCCCAACTGAAGAAGCACAATACACAAAAACAAACTGCAAAATTCAAATAGGAGATTTACAAAATCAAAAAAGATATTTAAAAATTATGAAAAGCTAAAAGATTCAAAATTCCAAATTATACTGAATAATGCACAAAAAACAAACCTCAAAAATTCAAACAAATTATTTACGGAATCAGAAAAGAAATTTTTTTAAAAAAATAAAAAAGGCTAAAATATGGGAGAAGCATCAATGGCTGTGTATTGCAACCACAAAAAACTGAGAGCTCCACTTGATACTTAGAGGGATACACACCAACTATACATATGATGTGAAAGCTGACTAAATCTCACTGTCAGACATTATCTTGGCCCAGCACCATATCAATGTGCATGGTGTCACAAGCCCACCAAGATGGCCCAAAAATAGGCCCATGAGGATGCTAAGGAGCCCACTAAGTCTAGAACTTTCTAGGCAATTCTTGGGCATTCCAACACATGGGGCAATTTTTATAAGCATTCTAGATCTTTCTACACAAGTGTAGCTACTAGCTAGAAGGGTGTGGGAGATTCTAGAACATGGGGGAGGCTTCCTTGAGAAGCTTTGTACATAAATATCTAGATATTTGTATAGATAATTCTAAAAGGGGAATCCCAACCGTTGGATCAAAACGATCCCCACTGTCCATTGAGGAGGTGGACAAGTATAAATAGGGAGTAGCCCCTCATTTGTAACTATCCAAGTTTCAAGCAATTAAAGCGTTCTCCAAGTTCTTCTACAAGCTTTCTTGTTCTTAGCCTTGTTCTTTCAGTGTTCTTAAAGGCTTACTTAGCATTTTTAATAGCCAAAGGTGTCTAAGGCCGCACGGGTCAAGGTATTCAAGATTCAAACTCGTGACAATGAGTATTGAATGCAAAGCCAGCCAATGATGCAATAGTATGCAAACTTTGGAATCATCAAACTTAGAAACCTTTGTCACGTATATTGGAGGGCTGATATTGAAGTCAATGAAGAGAAGAAAAAAATGAAAAGAAAACTTCCTAGCCTCAGATTCACAGTATATAAAATAAAATAAGCAATTAAATAAACGAAATCATAACGTACGGATAGAAACATACCAGTTAGAAGAAAAGGCAACTAAAACTTTGGTAGAACTGTTATAAAGGAAAAAGCTAATCTCATACCCAAACCAAACCCAAACCTTTCCATTCAATTAAATAAATCCCTTGTAGATGCCCGAAACCAAGGCACTTTCATGCTCAGAAGTATTGATCGACCACTTTTATATTTGTATATTATGGTTTGCAAATGTTGATGGTCATGGGTGATCTACCTTGTAGCTCGTGAGAAAGAGGATTTGGCCGTTGAAGTGGGGGTGGAAGAGAAGAAGATGAGGCCATAGTGGGTCGGCCTAAGAGGTGTTTGTGCTTTCACCACCGCGTGTGGTGATGGTCATGTGTAGAATGGGGTGGCCGGAGGTTATTCTAAGGTGGGGGCCACGGCATTCAGAGGAAAGAAGAGAGAGAGAGAGAGAGAGAGAGAAAAAAGGTGTTTTATAGAGAAAAGAGAGAAAAAAGGTGTTTTATAGTGAGAGGGTTGTTGGGGTTATTGATTTTTCCGAGGAGATAGAGGAACACAAAGGAAAAGCAAAGAGTACTGCATAAAACATTAATTTTTGTACGGTGGTTGTATTTGCTTCAATTTTGAAAGTTTAAAACTCTTTTACTTTTTCTCTTGTCTCCAAGCAGCTTCACACGTAAAGTGGGTTGCATGGGTGTCATTTTTTCTTTTTTAATGCTGCGTGGGTTCGTAAAGTGTGCTGCATGGGTTTCATTATTTTTTTTTTAATGCTGTGTGGGTTCGTAAAGTGTGCTGCATGGGTTTCATTATTTTTTTTTTTTAATGCTGTGTGGGTTCGTAAAGTGGGCTGCATGGGTTTCATTTTTTTTTTTTAATGCAGGTGGGTTTACAGGGTTTATGGGGTTTTGGGTTGAAGTGGTGAGGGTGTATGTTTTTTTATTGTGGTATGAGTTTAGGCAAAGAGAGATAAGGGTTGTCTCACAATTGAGTTTATTGGGTTGTGGGAGTGGAGTGGTAGTGGTGTGGATGTTGGGCGTGGTATGGGTTTGGACGAGATTTTAGATTGAGATAAAACGTGTCATTGATTTTAACTGTTGAATTTAATTTAAAATTGAATGTGAACCGTCGGATACAAATGTGAGGGGATATTTTTGAAATCTGATTTGTTTTATTAGATAGATTCTTGATAGCAAGATGTTACTTAGAATTTATTTTTCTTCCCATTGTTTATTGTTTCAACATCAACAAAGTTTATAATTATCTTTTTGGGCATAATCCAATCATCTTGCTGCATGTACATGGATGGAAACATGGCAGACATAGTTTTACTCACAGTTCGTAGGTCTTTGTGGTGAGATGATTTTGGGCATGGTTATGAAAGATGTATCACATGCACGGGCGGAGCTAGCTTGTGCTCAGATCTGCGCACCTCAAATTTTCAAAATATTCTATTTACCTACCGTTAGAAATAATTTTCAATTTTCCCCTTCCAAATTTCTAAATGCCCCCCTTTCGTAAACAATTATTTTGGTTTAAAGACCCATTTATATATTATCTATAAGCTCCTATACATTCTGAATATGTATATGGGAGGCAAGTATTCTTTTTTTCCTGGTTGTGATTAATGGTTGTCCACGGATGAATTTAATTGCTCTGCCACTGCCCACAAATATCTTCGGAGGAGCATAATTTCTCCTTTTATGTATTTATTTTCTTGAAGAAATTAATGAAAAAGTAAACTATATTGACCTCGTCCACTCACAAAAAGGGATAAAAAGGAAATGAACTTTATCATGCCATGATGCGTAGATAATCAGTCCCACCCATGCTGAATGAATATATAATGAATACGTAGATTCTTGTGTCACAGGCTGTCATTTTCTACACATACATTCTCAGCCATATATGTCCTATTTAATTGCTTGCACAACGCTTCTTTTGAAATTTCACTTTCTGAGTAAAGTTTTTGATTTGAGGTTTTTTTGTTTTTTAATGCAAGATTGATTTAAAATTTCTGTTTTTTGCTTACTGCTTTGAACATCTAGCACATATTCAACATTCCAATATAAGCACGAAAGTAATGCGCTTATTTTGTTGCCTTTTTATGGTAAGTTGGTTGCTAATAGTTTGTGCTTACTGCAGAGTAGAAGATATCTGTTCAAACGTATTGTATAGAATTAAGTTTCTTGAAATTTCTAGATTACTTATCAAATAAAATCTTCAAATTACTAAACATTATGGCTTGCTGAAATAAACATATTTTCTTAATTTTCTCCGTCTGAAGTAAATTTGCATTATTCTGTTCAGTCTGTCTTGTGAAATTTACAAACAAGTTGTCTCAATGCATCTAGGCAAATCCCAATTGTATGGAGTTCCCAAAAGAAAAAGAAAAAGAAAAAAGGAAAAAGAAAAAAGAGAAACTGTGTTTTGCATGAAGAAAAAGGAAAATTTACTTGTGCTATGGTAGAGAACGAAAAAGATAATAAGTATCTCATTCATTGGAAGATATGGTTCATCCAATGAATTTCATTCTTACATTTTCATTTTTAAATAGGGCCATAGCAGAGTACCTTTCAAAAGATATGCACACAACCAATTGAAGTTATGTTAACCGTTCTTGCTCGTCCCCATGCCAACATTCTACTTCCAAGACACCAGGCTTCCCATACTATGAAGCCTCTGCTGCATTTAGCCGTCTTGAAGTCCGCCACTTCGATCTTCTTCCAGAGAAAGGCTGGGAGGTAGATCTTGATGCAGTTGAAGCTCCCGCAGATGAGAATACTGTCGCTATGGTTATTATTAACCCTGGCAATCCTTGTGGGAATGTCTTTACATACCAACCTTTAAACAAGGTGCGTGTTTTAGTTTTTGGAGTTAGAAATGCATACTCTGGTAATTTCGTGGTCTTGGTTATCATGTTGGTGTTTGATGGTCTGATTTCTTAGGCTGCAGAGACTGTAAGAAAACTTGGGATATTAGTGATTGCTGATGAAGTTTATGGTCACCTTACTTTTGGGCGTAACCCATTTGTGCCTATGGGAGTCTTTGGATCAATTGTACTTGTTATTACAGTAGGGTCTATGTCAAAGAGGCGGATAGTTCCCGGTTGGCGACTTGGTTGGCTTGTCTCCAATGATCCCAATTATGGCATTCTTGAAAAATATGGGGTTCTCTTGCTTTCTCCTTCATGAATGTCTCATGCCATAATAGTCTCCCTCCTATAGTACTGAGTATAGAACAAATCAAGTCAATGTAATGAGTTTTAGCCATTTAATTAAAAATTCGTTTTAAAAAAATTCTAAGAAAAATCATTAAATGTTGAAATCATCAAATTCAAAATCAAGCGATTTATTTGATTGACGATGTGTAAAACCATGCATGTTTTATGTATGTCATTACTTTTGGTCAGGCGTGAATAAATATGGTGTTGCTCCTGATTTTCTGTGTTGAAACAAATTTTTTTTCTCTCTTCTTCTTTTGTAAAAAAAGGCTTGCAGTTTCTTACTCATGAAAGAAATTCTTCTCCTTGGGCTGTTATGGCGAAATTGTGCTATGGACCTTACAAGTTGCATGGTTCCCAATAATAGGTATTGTAATCTGTTAGTCTAAAAATCACATAATAGAGATTAAATGAAAGCAAATCATCGTCCACTAATATATTCAAATGACAATTAAACAGATATATCATATAATACAAAAATATAAATTAAAATAGTCTGGCCTGTGAGATAGTGAGGCACGACGTAGTCGCTATTTTAAAGTCGTTGTAATTCTCTAACGTGCAAATATTTCTCTATATGTCCTGATATGCTTAGGAGTTTATATGTTCATGTAAAATATTTATTATACAAATTTTACTTGATGAACTTTTGTATTTGACAATATGTATAATCTTTTTGGCATAATGTTGTTTGATCTATTTTAAGATTGTTCACTAGTTTATGTTTGAAGTAAAAATTATGGTTTCATTATAAAGTGAGTTCTCTAATATTGTATATAAAAAAACAATTTTATGTGTAAATAGAATACACTTTCAATTTTTCTGCTTATTCATACAAATTGTTTTAGTTTTGTATTTAAAAGGAAACAAAAGTTTACGTCACTATTATTGTTCTTTTATGTCTATTAGTTTCTATGAAAATAGTTCATGAAATTTGAATGCTATAGATTCTCGGTAGTGTAACCGGCAACTTGAATAGTGTACATTTAATATATTTATTATTTAAAAGTTGTAAAGTTGGTGAGCGACTTAATGTATTTCATACCCATTGGGATTCATTTAAATATTGTAAAAATGTTTTGAGTTATAGGTACATTTCAAATGGGTATTCATTTTATACTCTATTGCCTTTTGATGCTTTATGAATACTTTAACTTTAGATCTTGGATATCAGCACTTGGTAGATCGAATAGTGAAGTGAAAAATTTTTGTTTTTTTTAATTTAAAAAAGAGATAATTATGTGGTGCCATTGAAGTGACCGTTGGAGTTACCATATCTTTTATTTTGATATTGTATTACAGAATGGTTTTAATTCTTGTCCGTTGCACATGTTAGTGAATAGTTTATAGAGCGGATCTAGATAACACCTTTAGTTACTGTAGTAAATTTTGATATATATTATCTGGCCGAAGACTTTAAATGTACTACAATTATTGTGACTCGTTAAGTTTGTAGAAATTGATATTATAATCTTTTATAGCATGTTGTCGGTTTCATGGTTTCATTTTAATGTGATGATGATTGAGATGTCATGTGTATTTCATAATGGTGTTTCTCAATAACCAGTTATAAGATTGCATGGTAGCGGCACGTAATTGGTTTATTTGATTATATAGATGGTGGCATATCAATTGAATAATTGTTTTGCTTCACTGCTGCACACTGTATTGTAAATACATGGCTAGTATTGTAATACTTAAGTGATGACTATTGGACTCATCGTGTACAAGTTTTTTGATATTTTAAAGAGTGAACCGTTTGGGTGGCCCTCATATGTGTATATATATATATATATATATCTATGAAACTAATCTGTACATTAATTTAGCCATTGATTTCTTGCCTGCTGTCAATTAATTGTTTACATGGATCCATGGTTTTGAGATGACTCTAGTAGATAAAACGGTTTACTGCTTGGATAAAACAGTTTATGTTTTATGGACTGTTTGGTTTTAATTTGACTTAATGCAATTCAGTTATTGACAATTTGGCATGTGTACGTACGATTTTCTTAAATTCTGACTATGTTGATTTAATGCATGGATATGATATTAGAACGAGGTTAAACGCTTTTGCAGGCCATGATCTTGAACTGACATTTGAAAGATTTTGCGAAAATTAGTTGGCTATTGGAGTGATAATTTTATACCTTGAATTGAGTTATTTTTTTTTTTTTAACCTGTAATATTTTTTATGATAATAATGCCTCTAGTTTGGACAGATCAATTCTATATTCAATTCTGCATAAGTTTAGATGTGTGTGAAATGTGTGGGTTATACAAAATAAAATTATTATTTACTTTGAATGATGATATTGAAATCATATTTATCATTATGGGAGATTATACTAATCTCTTGTATGTTGGAGTTATTGGTTGGAAAATGGGGGAGTGGTAAAGGAGCTCTATGTGAGTTTATAGTAGTTAAATATTAATTATACTTTTTGTCAGCTACAAATTTTATTTACATGAGGTTGAATATCCTATGGGTGTTTAGGGTTAACAATTTTGTTTATGGTTGAATATCCTATGGGCGTTTATCTGCTGTAATTAGATTTGTTACTATCGCTCTTTTATCTTTGATTTGGATCAGTTGAAGTTCAATATTTGAGAGCACTAGAGGACAAAAGGGTCTTGGCAGAATTATGGGAAGCAAAGCAATCTCACGTGATGGTTTTAAAAAGCACTTTAATACATGATTTAACTACTTCTGCTTCGTATTTTGTTTGGATGATCATATCACTAAAGGAGTTAATGTGCGGGTTGTGATTCCCAGATGCAAGTTATCTTATTGTGGTTCTTAGATGCAAGTTATTTAATCGAGTCTCTTATCAAATATTTTATTACGTGATGCCATGTGAGACTAATATAATTTTTGTTTTAGAATTTTGCTTGAATATTTTCACAGGTACAATGCTCAGAATTTTCTGTGGAACAGAAAAGCTCATTGGCAGCAAAATGTGGGGGTTATAGTTGTCTCATTGTCTCGTTACCAAAATCTGAGCAAATATTTTATTTTGTGATATAATGCATTGTGGTGCTACTAATATCAGTTTGGAGATTTTTGCTTTGAAATTTTGCAGGTGCCAAAGAAAAGCATGAATAGTGAGACTTGAAAATGAGAAAACTAAATTGAGGCATATGGCTTGAGAAGCCTAAATGAGATACAATATTAATTGCCTTTGGATTAGCGCATGAGGCTAAATCCTTATTTGACCGAGGGGGATGAGTGAGCCCACAAGGAGTCACCAAGGGAGGTAACCCAACATCTGTGATCGGAGGTCCCATGAAGGATGTTCAATGGGTAGAAACAGTTCATACAGCGTGACTCATGTCCAGCACTCATCATATTAGGAGACACCATATAAATGTTCTCCTGCTCATCCCTAAGGCATTTGTGCTGTGAAAATGTGAACGTTAAGGAAGGGTATAACCCTGAATGAGTCCAAGGCGGGCAAACTCCCGCAGGGTATTTGTCACATGTGCCCTTGGAGGATTCACCTAAGTGAGAGATGTCGTAAGGCCGCGACTGTGAGAATTGGGCTATTCTCTAGTAACTCTCATGAGAATCAAGATTCAGTGCATGGCCATTAATCGCACTACCCTGCGAACATGTCTAATGGTCGGTACTGTGTGTGTGACATGTCAAACTCTGGCTCAAAGGGTCTAGTTCAAGACCTAGTTCACTATGATTCCTTCAGAGGGAGACTGTTATCACTAAGTGAGGTTTAAGTCCGGAAGACACCTACACCTATTACACAGTATTATGGTTGTCAAATTTTTTTATATATTAATTAATTTTGGTTTGCTAAATTTTCGTATATTAGTTTATTTTGGTTTATGTTATATTTACATTATGGAGGAATTTCAAAATTTTATAATGCTTCAAAATTTTAAAACTTGTGGGAGATTGTTGGTATATTGTAATAAAGTTTTAAAGACTAACATAATCTACATTCCAATGCCATAGAAAAGCATGTCTTATCCCTCTTGAGGCTAGGTACTTGTATTTGTTACCAACAAGCTTGCTTTTTCGTTTTTTTTTTTTTGTTTTTTTGTTTTTTCATGTTATTAAGGCAGTAAAGGTGAGAGTAAATTCCAGTCTTTGAGTCTTGTAAATGAAGTGGTGTTGTACCCGTAAACGAATAAAAAAAAGAAAAGAAGTTGAATTTTACATCTTTTATTACTAATACGAAAATTTAAAGGGTGGACCTTATCTGGTTTTCTAGTTTACTGACTGCTGACCTTTTTCTTAACATTGCTGGTTTTGATTCCTTTGTTATTGCATCGTTTATAACACTTAAAGGGTGTTTAGATGTCCCATGGAAATGGAAACTGCATATAAAATAGCACTAATTTTGCAAATCTTAGTATGGTGATATCGCCATTAGTAGGTAACCGGGACTCAAAACTGAAGACAGGTCATATAGAGTAGTGATTCGTAAAACAGACGCTTAGAAAATAAGATAAGTTGACGTGAATGAGTAACAATATAATCATTTAATGAATGATTTATCAGTTGCTTCGAAAAGTAAAGAAACCTAATCTGTAATACAACTATTTTTCTATTGAAGGGAATGTTTCGTCTCTCAAGGGATGTAGGGTTACTTTTAACAGTTAAAGCAGCTTACAAAATGGTTGTGGTTGGCATGTTCTTTTCAAATGACTGGGAAAGATGATGTTTTCATGCGAACTTTCTCAAAATTCTGATTGTACAGCGCTCCTTGACTGTATCTAAAGCAGCATGAAATATATTGATGCTTCTGACTGTTGTTCTGTTCGTTTAGATCTCATAGCCATTTGGAAATACCGTATGATATCCTTTGTGTTTCCCAAGAAACTTTTGACTTTGTTTTCTTCTTCCAGATTGTTGATTGCATTAAGGGCTTTGTCAATATTTCTTCTGACCCTGCAACCTTCATTCAGGTTTGTAGTTCAAAATGCTTTTTCTTAATAACATGTTAAAAAGAACAAAGAAATTACGATACTCTTTTAATTTTTATTTTTCTTTCAGGTGCCACTAGATTTCACAAGATACAACAAAGAAGTTGTCTTGTCCTGGATTAATGCTTTAGCATTCACCAGAAAAGACAGAAGAAAACTTAGGGCAGCTCCACCACACCCATCGCCACTGACCATCACCCCTGGACCCCACACCACAAACCCCTGTCAAAGCCATAGAAATTTAAGAGAAATTGGAGGACATCCGAAATTGAGATTTATGAAACCCATCTATGTGTTTTGAGTTTTAGAGAGAGTATCAAACCCACATATGTGATGGAATCAATCGGCAATGGCAGCCACTCTCAAACCCTATGTCTGTGATTGTGTGAAAAATTTTATTGGTTTTCGGTTGATGGTTATTTGACAATGGATTTTGGAGGGGGAGGTTAGGGGTGGGAGCTGGGTTGGTGGTTCTGCAGGCAGAGAGAGAGAGAGAGAGAGAGAGAGAGAGAGAGGGGAGGCTGTTCTGGTGTGCTACGATGGCTGGCAATGTTCTTTTGGATATGGCGATGGTGGGGTTGGATCATGGTGGTAAAGCATGGGGTTGTAACTCGTTCAGGTATAGCGATGGAGGCGATGGGGGTTCCGGTCGGTGGTGGCGGAGGAGGTGATGGGTTGCAGTCGGTGAGGGGGGTGTCGAGTTGGTGTTCTCTCTCTCTCTTGCCAAACTTGTGATGCTCACATAGTGTTTGCGGCATGGTGGTAGAAAGAGAATGAGGTGGCAGTGGAGGAGATATGTGGTGGTGACAAGTTGGTTTGGGTAGCAGAGAGATTGAGGGAGGGGAGAGGGGGAAGGAGAAGGTGATGGTGAAGTGTTGTCGAAGATACGTCTTATGACGGGTTGTTTTCATTTTAGGTTAAACTGAAACTATCACTACTGGAAGACATTAAAGATGACATTGACTTCTGTGCCAAGCTGGGCAAGGAGGAGTCTCTGGTTGCTACCAGGTAAAAAGCAAACAATTGAGCCATCTAAAGTTTAACAATGCCACAAGGCTAACAATTGTTTTTTACACACTCTCTCTCTCTCTTCGTTTTTTAATCTTATCTTTTCATCATCATGAGCTGTGTGACTACTTGTGGACTCTGTTGTTTATTTCTGTATCTGCTAGTTACATATCGAAAAAAAACTCTAATATGTCATCAGTTTTTCTGTAATTTGGTGTGTTATGCATCGAAATTTGAGATCCTCGTCTTGTTTGACTTGGCAATCCCATGAAAGAGGCAAGTTCCACTACATTTTTAATGTCCTGATTCCTATTTGGGAGAATCGTATATGCTTCTTAAACTGTCATGCAGCAAAGCATACACTTCTTAGTTCGTAGACTGAAAACGCCACCAGAGAGTATATTGAATGCATGCATCAGTTTGTTACTGTTGTAATTGGTATATGAATCCGAAGATTTTAAAAGCATACAAGAAACCAAAACCTAGTTATGAGAAAAAAATGGTGAAGTTTGAAAATTCTGGACTTGGTTGTGGTCCTTGTTATATTTCAAGTGATGGTAAAGTCGTTTTTTAACACCATTTCATCATCCATCTAGCACATGTTTAGTTGGTCATTTATTTTTTCTATGGCATATGGCTCTAAATGTCTTGATCTTCCAGTTTCCTCAGGCTTTAGGATTTAAAAGCATTTCATTTCTTGTGTGAATCTATTGTTGATTCCGATTTAATTCTATCCCAGGACTAGGACGAGTTAGTCCTCATGCAATTGTATGGGGCTATGTTAACAATGTGAAAAACAAACAATAATAGTTGTGTACGTCATGCTTATGTATCTCACTTAGCCAAAAATGATATGGTTGTAGCCAGTGTCTACAAAAGAAATTGTTCTCTACTCATTTTCCCTAGCCAACGGGGATGACATTGGATTATACTGCTTTCTCCTTTTGCATTGGAATTTGAAAGGTCGATCCGAACACTGTTGGTTGTCCCTTAAATTTTCACTTTTCATTTAAACAATCTACCTAAAATCTTGGACTTCTTTTCAAGATGTTGATGTTCTCATAGCGCTTAATACTTTTAGGTGCTGCTTGTTTACTGAATATGGAGCTTGGGATTGGTTATATCCGGGTGCTCCACCTCATCTCATGTTTGGAGAAAAAAAAGGGAGGGAGGATTACATCTCCCATGGGATAAGGCATTCCATGGAGAGGTGGGATGTCATATCCTGAGAGAAAGAATAATGTATAAAATGACCATTTTGCCTATCTCTCACGTAACTATATATTATATTTTGTAATAGTATGTTATGTTAGGTATTATAATACCATTTTCATTAGACACAACAAATATAATATTACTTGTCTCATTTCTCATCCTATCCTAACCAAACATAGTATAAGTTATCATTCATCACATCATGGTATTACTTATCACCCGTCATTACTTTTTTAATTTTATAGTGTTACTTATCATTCATTTTCTTATCTAACAAACAAACGAGCCTCAGGGCCACATATATGTTTGAGGACATCTCCACAGTGGGAGCTGAGATGCCTAGATTATGGCACATAATTATTAAGAGTCACTACTTCGAAGTTTAACGGTCATATGACAACCAGTCATTATATCAAAAATTTTACTCAGATAACAATATTTAAATCCTTGGGTTCAGTCTCCTCACAGCATGTTGCTGTCATAGTCTTATTTTAATGTAGCTCAAGGAGTGTTTTTGGTTCTCATATTCTTCTCAGGATGTAAATTTTGGCAGGTTGCTTGCCAAATCACAATTAATCCTTGACATCTGATGACACCCTTTTTCTGCAGGGGTAGCTGTAGGACTAAAGAATTGGCTCCGCGTAACATTTGCCGTTGAGCCATCATCCTTTGAAGAAGGCCTTGGGAGGATTAAAGCTTTCTACCTAAGTGTCATGGTCTGTTTCTTCGCGCTTCATGATCACTTAAAAGGGTGTCAAATTTATGTTCAAAGATTGTTCAAACCTTGTCTAAGTATTGCCTAAATAATACGTAAACAATGACCAAGATAACTCCAAAGCATACCAAGGATGGCCCAAATAAGCAACCAAGAGGGCAGCCGAGGAAACAACGTGACAATGTCCAAGGCCGCTAGATGTATCAAGCAATGGCACAGGTGGACGGAATGCCACGGTGGCTAAATGGCAAGAGGGTGCCCATCAAGAAGTGTGGTGGACAAACCCAAGAGGACGGGCAAGACTCGGGAGGCTCCAATGGTAGTGTCATTGTGTTGACACACCCCTAAATAGCTAGTGGCAAAGGGGGCGAAGGAGCAATGGTGGGCCAAGCACAAGTTGAAGAAGTGTAAGGGCTAAGCTTACATGTGCTAAAGAAGCGAAGCGAAACCAAAGCATCGGTGTGAGACACGTCGCATACAAGTGCCAATTTCTTGTGCCAACGTGTTGACGGGGGTACAAGGGATGTCAAAGAGAATGAGAGGCATCTGAAACTACTATGTGCATGTCTAAGAGAGCCACGGAGGTGGAGGACAATGCACATGGAGCAATGGTTGGGCCTATGCAGCAATGCCAAGATGGAAGGAGTTCAAGTGGAACTCAAGTGGTTGTCCTTTCCCGGAACAACAAGTAAAGGGGCCGGCGGGCCAAATGAAGCTTAATGCATATCAGTGCCAATCGGGTGATAATGTCAAGCGAGTTTTTTGCTCAATGCTTGACACAGGAGACATGTCCATGAGGGACTAGTTGTTCTACTTCTTGGAAGAGCCTGCAACTAGGGCGTTGTCGCGCTAAGATTTTTCGCACTCGAGGAATACTCACCCAAGCGGGAAAAATGTTGTACTCTCTTGTTAGAACTCACCCTCCTAAAAGAATGAGTGCAACTAAGTTTGAATTGAAAAATTGGATTGAATAAAGGGCTTTTGAAAAAGATTCGGAGTCGCCACCTAACTTGATTAAGGTGAGTTAGATCACCCAAAAATTAAGAATAATCCGAAGACTACACTTAGGATTTTTGAAAAACAATTTGAAAATATCTTCTCAAGAGAGGGTTTTTTTAGGAAAACAGGTTGTTTGGCAACCTTTGGAAAACATTTAGCCCTTTTTGAAAAATAACTCCTTTTTAGTCTTTGAAATAAGTGATCTAGGTTCAGAGGTTGGTTACGTGTAGGGAAGATGCACTAAGCTATTACCCTACCCCGCCCTTTCGGTACCTACATGTCAATCAACTCTAGATTCACCTATGAGAGTCTTTAATTAACTATAGTTCAATCCCATTCACTTTAGAAAAATAATGTCTGAAAAATATGATGCATGATATGCAAGCAATAGAAAAGAATTGAAAAATAGATTTAAAAAGAGATTGCTTTGATTTGAAAATAGATTTGAAAAGATGGAACTGAAATTGGAAATTTTGAAAATTTGAAAATAGAAATTTGAAAATGGAAAGTTTGAAAGTAAATGAGAATTTGAGATTTGAAAAGATTTTGAAAACAGCACCCATGAGGGTGGAATTGAAAGTTTGAAAAGTATTGTGACCGCACCTATAGAGGTTGCCTACGTATCCCTTTGGGGGAATCAGGTCAGTCGTAGTTCGGACCGGAGTCTGATTGAAAATAGAAGAGCTGATTTGAAGAAGGAGATTGAATTAGAAATTCAATTGGAAGATTAAGAGAATGAAGATTGAAAATTGGAATTTGGAATTTTGGAATTGAAAAGATTGAATTTTGATTTGAAAAAGTAGAACTTGGAAGAAAAATTTAGACTTGTTTTGGAAAGATGGAGGTTTAGGAAACCTAGACTTAGGAAAGATGAGACTTAAGAAGGACTCAAGAGTTTAAGAAAGATTGGATTTAGGAAAGGTTTGAATTAGGAAAAGTCCGATTTAGGAAAGTTTTGAATTAGGAAAGTTTCATTCTTGGAAAGTTTTCGAATTAGGAAAGTTTTGAATTTAAGAAAGTTTAGAAATCGGAAGGTTTTGAAAATTGGAAAGTTTTGAATTTAGAAAGTTTTGAAATAGGGAAGTTTTGAAAGTAGAAAAGTTTTGTTTTAGGAAAGGTTGGAAAAAGGAAAGTTTTAGGAAATGTTTGAATTAAGAAAGTTTCAACTTAAGAAAGTCTTAGATTAAGAAAGTTTTGAGTTTAGAAAAGTCTTAGATTTGAAAAGATGTTGAAGTTTTGGAAAGTTTAGAATTTGAAAAGATTTAGGGTTAGAAAGATTAAGATTTACAAAGTTTTAGGGTTTTAGAAAATCTTGAGATTAGGAAAGGTTTGAGTTTAGGAAAAGTTTGAAAACTTAGGCTTGAAAAGTTAAGATTTGAAAAGAAGGTAGAATTAGGAAAGGGTTGAATTAGGAAAGATTTTTATGTTCAAGTTTTTGGAAACTTAAGGTTTAGGAAAGTGGAAGTTTAGGAATGATTTGAATTAGGAAAGATTTGAATTTGGAAGGGATTGGATTTGGTGTCTAAAAGAAAAGATTTTATTTTATTTCCAAAAATAGAGGATGGGATCTAGTTTCCTAAACGGGGAGATTTGATTCAGTTTCCTAAAGGGAAGGTAGGATTTGGTAAGGATTTGGAAAAGGATATTCTAGAAACCCTAGATTTTGAAAATTATAGTTTTGACATAAAAAAGAGGTTTTGGAAATATGTATAGTTTGGATGTGAAAACTAGAGGTTTTGGAAACCTAGGTTTGGGGCAAAGTTTGAAAACCATGTTTTTAGGAAGAAAATTTAGGGTTTTCTAATTGTGGGTTCTAGGGCTTGACTTGGGCTCTAAGGAAAGCATTTTTGGAAAGTGCGTTTTTGGAAATGAAGGTTTTCTATAAGGGAAATCCTAGGGAGGAGTTTTTTGGAAAGTGAATTTGGAGAGGGAGTTTTTAGAAAAAGATTTTAAAGAGAAGGAGTTTTGGAAAGCATGTTTTTAGAAACGAAGATTTTAGAAGGAAAATCCTAGAGAGGAAATTTCTAGAAGGAAGATTTTGGAAAGAGAGTTTTTGGAAAGATCTTTGGGAAACGTTTTTAGAAAGTAGATTTTGGGAAAAAGATTTTGGAGAGGAGTTGAAAAGAAGAGTTTTGAAAAATAGATTTTGGAAGGGAGTTTTTGAAAACAATTTTGAAAAGGAGAGTTTTAGAAAAGTATGTTGAAAAAGAGATTTTTAGGAAGAGATTTTTAAAGAGAGTTTTTAGAAGGTGTAAAAACATCTCACTTTCCTAAAGCAATTCTAACCATAAGAAGGCTAGAACCACTTTAGGAAAGCGGTTTTGAAAACAACAAGATTTGAAAATATAGACCAAAAGGTCACTTTTAATGTAACACTTTCCTAAAGCAACCCTAGCCATAGAAAAGCTAGAATCACCCTAAGATTGTGATTTTGAAAACATGTTTTTGAAAAAGAGCTTTTGATGCAATTTTGAAAACAAGTTTGAAAACAGTTTTGAAAACAACTTTGAAAACGAATTTTGGAAAATGCAAGACTATGATATGCACAATGCAATTTTGGGGTCGTGAACATACAAGGCTAAGGCTTTACCACATAATCAAGGGGGCCGGACCCACGTGGTCTTTGGTTAGACTAGAAGAAAGCCCCCGACACGGTGACTCTCCAATAGCCCAATCTTACACATGGACCGGGAATCCCCTTGTTTCAAGCATGCAAAGAAAGGGCGGGAAAGAGATGGGGGATTAAAATTGAAAAAATCCAAGTGGGTTGGAGAGAGAAGAGAGAGGGGGGAAGTGTGAAAATTTAAATAGGGAGCCTACCGTATGTCTTGTTTATTTTGCGCGCTGTGTAGTCTTTCAATCTTCGGTCTTTGTCTTGATCTTCTTCCTCAACGTTCAAGGGTTGTCTTCAAGCTTTAGATGGCAGCTCTTCCAGTCTTCAAAGGGTGGTTGAAGGCTACTGTATGAGTGTATGGGGGAGTGTATGAGTGTATAGGAGGCTAGGATTTGTGTATAGTGGCTAGGGTTTGGGAAAACCTAGGGAGGCTAGGGTTTTGGAGGTGCTCGAGCACTGTATATCAAATTGTGTAATTTTTAGGTTAAGTTTGCAGACCCTTTTCACGTTGAACGAGACTCTGTATTTATAGAGGGAAGACAAACCTAGCGTCTGTTGCAGTGGCGCCAGGCCAAATTATACACTGGCGCCACTAGGAGTGGCGCCAGCCATTTAGGAAATAATTAAGGTCGGCAAGCAAAGTATTTTTGACTAGATTTGAGCGCCTGTACTAGTGACTACCATATAAACTTTAGCCTGGCTTCACTAGGAGTGCCTCCGGAAAGTCCGGGAATGATTTGAAGGAGCCGGGAGTGACCCGGAAGGCTGGAAAGGGGCAGGAACACTTGAAATAGTGTCCTGGAGGTATTTGACTTGAAAAATGAAGATAAGGTGGGTCGGAAAGGTTGACCGAGCCTTTAGGGGTAAAACGGTCAATCGAACCGGAAAACTACCGGGGCGAACTCGGATTGTCCCGGGAACAGACTTGGGACCTGGAAACATTATTTAGAATGTTCCCAGAGGTTGCCGGTTTGATTCCCAGAGCCGGCGTGGTCGGAAATGGAGACCGGCCAACCAGGGGCAAAACGGTCATTTTGTACCGGGTTTGCCGGAACTGACTCGGAATGGTCCGGAAAGGTAAAGGAAGGTCGAGAACACTATAAAAATTATTCTCGGGACATTATCGGTTTGATACCCAGAGCCGGTGTGGTCGAAGAAGGAGACCGGCCCTCCAGGGGCAAAACGGTCATTTTGTACCGGGTTGGCCGGAACTAACTCGGAATGGTCCGGAAAAGTAAAGGAAGATTGAGAATACTATAAAAAGTATTCTCAGGAGGTTGCCAGTTTGATACCCAGAGCCGGTGTGGTCGAAGAAGGAGACCGGCCCTCCAGGGGCAAAACGATCATTTTGTACCGGGTTGGCCGGAACTAACTCGGAATGATCCAGAAAAGTAAAGAAAGATTGAGAATACTATAAAAATTATTCTCGGGAGGATACCGGTTTGATACCCAGAGCCGGTGTGGTTCTCGGGGCATTCGGATGCTTAGGGGCAAAATGGTTATCTTGACCGAAAAGTCTTGGAAAAGGTTCTAAGGGTAGTTTGGTCCTTTTTCATCGAAGTGAGCTAACAAACACGGGTATTGACCTAGGTTTGGAGTGTTTCCGCCACTCTAACGGTGTGAGTGTTTCCGCTACTCGGACGGGGTTGATGATTTGTAATTATTTCCGCTGCTCGGATGGGGTTGATGATTTGTGAGTATTTCCGCTACTCGGACGGGATTGAGTATTTCCACTACTCTAACAGTTCCATGAGTATTTCCGCTACTCTAACGGGATTGAGTATTTCCGCTACTCTAACGGTTCTGTGAGTATTTTCGCTACTCTAATGGTTCTGTGAGTATTTCCGCTACTCTAACGGCTCTGTGAGTATTTCCGCTACTCTAACGGTTGAGTATTTTCGCTACTCTAACGGTTGAGTGAGTATTTCCGCTACTCTAACGGTTTTGTGAGTAGTTTTGCTACTCGGACCGTCTCGAGGAATAAACTGTCTCGAGAGAGGGATTGGAAAGGGGTCTTACCGTCTCCGAAGAGACGTGCCTGGATTGGAGCCGTCTCGAGGAATAAACTGTCTCGAGAGTGGGATTGGAAAGGGGTCTTACCGTCTTCGAAGAGACGTGCCTGGGTTTCGAGTGTTTTCGCTACTTTAACGGTTTTGTGAGTACTTCCGCTACTCTAACGGTTCTGTGAGTATTTCCGCCACTCTAACGGTTTTGTGAGTAGTTTTGCTACTTGGACCGTCTCGAGGAATAAATTGTCTCGAGAGAGGGATTGGAATTGGAATAAGAAAGGACAATGCCCCTAAGGGTATTTTGGTCATTTTGCCTCTATTTGGGCCTGACAGGCCAGCGAAGCGATGGAAAGACGGAATTTGGACCTAGAGGATTGGTTTCGATTGGAATATGTCCACAATGACTTGAAAACAAGTCTGGATGGAGTGTAGACTGCCGAGCGGTCAAAAATGGGATGCTTACAAGCGTGGGTGCCCAAAAATGCAATGGAACGTCTTAAAGGCTATGTCTTTGAGCCACAACAATCTAGGAAGTGGAAACCAGCAAGCATGTGGGAAATGGCAAGTCTTAAGTCTACGGCAAACCCAAAAGTGGGGGAGCCACATCTAGAATCATCCCAAGTGCACGGTAAACCCAAGAGTAGGGGAGCCACAAGTGCCGGCAAGCCCAAGAGTGGGTGAGCCAATGTCGGGTTATCTTTTAAGGAAGACGGATGGAACAACAACTACCAAAATGGCACGAGAAGGACCTCCATCAAGAGAGGGCAAGCATAGGGGTCCCATTTCTTGTCATTCATGCAACAGACCGCATGGTGTGCAAGTGTTGAATATTGAAGCGGAGTCAAGGGCTGTGAAGAGTAACGGTTGGCCAGTGAGCCACACCTAGTGGGGTGTTTCCTTACTCCAACTAAGGTAAGAGTGCCAATGAAGGGATTTGACTTCAAAGCTACTGAAGGACCGTGCAAAGCTCATGTGAACTTAATGTTTCACCTCAATTGAGTTCGGGGTGCATTGTCATTGGTGGAGTATCTTAAAGCAATCGGAGTATGGTGATGGAGTGAAGGGCCGTCAAGGGGATGGTTGGCTTGCGAGCCACATCTTGTGAGATGTCACTTTGCTACCATTAGGGCGGTGGTGCCTAAAACAGCTTTGAGAACTCTTGGTGCATAGTTGCTTGTTGTCGATGGGTAAGATTCATCAAACTCACAAAGCCAAGAGTGGCAAGAAGGGAGATGTTCTAGCCCAGACACAGGGAAGCGGTGTTGAACTCCAAGTCGAGAGTGACAAATGTGTTAACACTAAATCAAGGTCGTATCGACGGGACTGAGAAGCCTTGGAAGAGATTGCTTTAGCCGGTTCAACGTGGGGATATCGGTGGTATGTTCAAGTCAATCCCAGTATCAAAGATTGCTCACGAGGGAGCATGCTTGGGGTGCCCATGGACTAGTTGCAGCTATCTTTGGGTTGGACTTCAAGAGGAAGGCCATAACTGATTTGGATTGGTGATTGCCATGTTGCCATTCCATTTCTTGTGTGACGGACTGCACAAGTTACACATTGTTCGTGCCATGTCCACCAATAAGGTTGGAAGCTTGTTCTCAACCACAAAATAGTTCGAGGCCAAGTGTGAAGAGCCTACGGGACGATGGTTGGGACAATGAATTCTCAAGGTGTCTTTCAACAACTCACACCTAGGAGGGGTGGAGATTTCAAGCAAACAATGAGATGCTTCGGAGAAGGGAGCGGTTCCCAAATCTATTAAAGGGTCTTGGAGACGGACTTTCAAGGCTAAGCCAAGATGACAACAAAAAGTTGGCCCATGAAGAGGCACGGAGGAGACAGTGAGTCAAACTCCATTCAAGGGTCTTGAAGACGAACTTTCAAGGCCAAGTCAAGATGGCAACAAAGAGATAGCCCATAAAGCGGTAAGGAGGAGGCAGTGGTTCCAACTCTATACAAGAGTCTTGAAGACGGACTTTCAAGACTAAGTCAAGAGGGCAAGCAATGCCCACGAGGGGCATGAAGTTCAAGAGCAGGGATGCATTCGAGGAGGCAACTTAGAGACGAGACTTCTAAGCTGCTCGGCCAAAAGTGTGGCCAAATTGACCCAGTATTCAGGAAGGCTACTTGGAGATGGACTTCCATGACGCTCGGCTAAGGTGGGCCAAATCAATCTAGCATTTAAGTGGCGACCAAGAGACGGACTTCTATGGCGTCCGACCAAGGTGACCAAGTCAATTAAAAAATTCAAGGTGGCGACTTGGAGATGGACTTCCATGGTGCCTGGCCAATGAGGCCAAATCAAGCCAGAGTTAGAGGTGGTGGCCTAGAGACGGACTTCTAAGGCACCTGGCCAAGGTAGCCAAATCCATTCAAAGTTTGAGGAGGCAACTTGGAGATGGACTTTTGAGGCGCTCGGTCAAGGAGGCCATATCAACCACTTCATCAAAAGGGGTGAATCTTATGCATTAGCTTGTGCCCGGGGGGGGGGGTTGGTCAAGCCGTGTGCCCCACTTTAGCCAGATATCTTCGAGAGGCAAGAGCCAGAAAAGCTGCTCATCGAGTGCCAAGATAGTCCGAGGGGTGACACAACATCAACTTCAATTTTAAATCTTCAAAATCTTTGTCACCGAGGACGGTGACAGTTCGAGTGGGGGAGAGTGTCATGGTCCGCTTTTTCACGCCTCATGACCACTCAAAAGGGTGTCAAACTTGTGTTCAAGGATTGTCCAAATCTTGTCCAAGCATTGCCCAAACAATGCCTAAACAATGGCCAAGGCATACCAAGGATGGCCCAAAGAAGCAACCAAGAGGGCAGCCGAGGAAGCAACGTGACAGCGTCCAAGGCCGCCAGATGTATCAAGCAACGGCACGGGTGAGGGGCAGCCTAACCTCACTAGCGCCCAACCAAGAGCATCTAACCTCATTTTGGTGTGTCAACAAGGCCCTGGATAACCTCACTTTGTGTGTGCTAAAGTGCAAGTCAGATGCTAGCAAGATAACCTCACCAAGGTCAGCCGCGAGGCCTCATTTAACCTCACTTTGGCCTGATCTTTGGTGTGGCATAACTTTGAGCTCCCAAGTCCAAATGTAGCTAGGTTTTTTTCTATAGGACTCTCTTAGGATGTAGTTTCATTGTTTTGAAGGGTTCTATTTATTGAGTTTTGTAGAATTTATAAGAGGCCATTATGACTCCTCGTGGGGGTGTTATGTTTTGTTGTATCAGTTTTGAAATGGCTTAGAAAACATATATAAAGAGGGGGTATACTCCTACCACCCTCCACCCCACAACTTCTTGTATGGCATGAGGCATGTCTTATACATATGTGAGTTGTGTAATAATACTTTTATCAATAAAATATGTTTATTACTTCCACCCATTCTGTAAAGGAGGTTGTTTGACGGTTGGCCATTAACGCTCAATTCTAGCTTCCAAATGAGATGATCCGAGTTTGGCTAGCTTGTCAGATGGACTTGGCAAGTGTCGCACGGGTTACATTTGTGACTGCTAAGTTCACAAAATGTCGAACCGTGACACTAAGGCATGCCAAGAATACTAAAGATCATCAAGGGAGAATTTCAAAGGTGTGATGTGGGTGATCAGGTGCTGATCAACAGGTTTGCGCGTTGATCTCACGGTTCATTTTAAGTTGGCATAATAATGTGCATTTTCCTTGCACTTTTGTTGTGTGTGTTAGTTATTCAAGCCATAAATTTATGTCTCGTGTTTCCCTGTAAAAATTAAAGACGCATGCGTGATAGGAGCGTGGTGGTGATCAACAACTCCGCGTTGGATCTCATGCTTCCTCTCATATTAGTATATCCCAGTGTTTCCTCAGCCTTGAAGTGTGGTGACTGAAAATTGTTTCATTGTGTTTGTTTTCAAAGCTGACAAATCTGAACATATATAATTCTCACGAAGAATTTGTTTGGAAAATGAGAAGAAAAATTATATTCTTACAAAATTTTTAAATAGGATCGTCCACCAGAATATTAAAATCTAGAAGTAATTATACTTTATCCTATTATGGTTTGAACCAAAATTAAATGACTCTCTGTGGTTTAAAAGTGAACACATGATTCTATTATGGTTTGGACTTATCTACAAAATGCATAAAAATTGTTAGATTAAACAAAAATTTTGTCATAGAGGTATTTTCATCATTTTATCTCTTTAAATTAAAACACCAAAAAGACTATTTGACCATTTTATGCTAAAATAAAAGGTCGTCTTTCGAGGGATTTTTGTTTTGTTATTTCACTGAATTGTCTTTTTATGTTTTAATTTAGAGATACAAAATAACAAAAATATTTCTATGATAGAATTTTTGTTAAATCTAACGGTTTTCATGTAATTTATAGATAAGTCCAAACTATATAGAGTCATGTATTCATTTTTAAACCATAGGGTCATTTATCTGGATTGGTTTTTTGTTGTTGTAAATGATAGGTCTAAAATACAGCCTCACCATTTTGTTTTTAATTGCTGTATACTTTTGCTGTTTGTATAGTATTATGTACACTCCAATGAAATTCTAGAATTGACTTTTTCTTTTTGTATAGCATTACATGCATCCAAATAGAAATCTAGAATTGTAACCCAACAAAATTTCAAGGCTAAAAAGAAAATGGAGCTTTAGGTGAGAACAAAGAAATCACAATCACCCTCCCAAGACATGGAGGACTTTTTCATGTATAGTTTATTCTTGTATTCTTATAGAGAAGAGAGAATTAAGAAGTCATGACAACCCAACCTCCAAGTAATATGAAGGGCTTTATTCATAATTGTTGATCAGATCATGTTTTATACACAAAGAGCCTACTCTGCATTAGCAAGAGTACTAGCCTGCTTATGAAAACTAGATCCTCCCGATCCTTCCGTACCACATGCCTTACTGCAGATGCACCGGCGTAACAACCCTTGGCAATCGCCGGTTGTGAAACCTTCCTGCTCGCAGACTGCCTCACAATTTCGAGAGAGGATGCAGACATATCTGAACCTACTGCTTGGTGCAGTGCAAAGCTTTGCTTCAGTGTGCATCACTGTCTCTTCCACAATTTCAGACACCATGGAAACGGGTTATTATTAGTTCTTTAGACATACATGAAAATGGAGAGAGAGAGAGAGAGAGAGAGAGAGAGAGAGAGAGTCACCAGAAGCCAAGAGGAGTAGCAACATGAGTACAAAGAACCTGTTGTCCATTGCTTTGCTCCAAATATGTTGTCAAGGCTTTTAGCTATGTTAGTCAGAACATGATGGTTCATTGACCACATAAAAACTGGCTTTTATAGTAATACTGTGGAAATTGAGAGTTAATAAGAACTTTAGGCCAAGCTTAGCATTGATGCAAGTGGTGTCTATAGCTAGGCGTATAATCTTAATGTTTAATGCTTATTTCCATAAAAATTAAAGTTAGGATTCGGATTCATGGAGATCTCCATGTCCATTCCATTAATTGGAGAGTTGGCACCATATTAAAAATAAAAATAAAAGGATATATGAGGTTAGCTCAGCTAGAGAATCTTCGACCTTCTGAATGTTTATTGTTACATTTAAAATAAATGCTTTTTTTTTTTTGTTTATTTCTTATAATGTAGTTTTTGCTATGAGCTCATTTTGTCTATTGCTTTTCAGTTTTAGTGACGTGTCAACTTTTCATGGATCTCCATTCCTCCGCCTCTTTATTTTTTATTGGAGTGGTACTTTAAAAGCACAAGGAATCTTTATCCACAATTTCTCTGGAATAGATTATGCATTTAATATTAGATTTTACGAGTGCCCTGCTGAGGAGTATTTTTCACCCTGCTGGTTTCCTTTGTTCATTGTTTTCTGAAATCAAAAGGTGATTGGAATAACTACTTTGCGACTCTTAAATAACATAGCCGACAACTAAATTTTAATTTACTTAGAATTATATGTTATACCCTTTTCAACTGTTGTTTTATCTGTCATTAGAAAAAAGATGCAAAACAAAAAGGCATTTTGCGAATTAGATTTTCAATACTCATTTTTTTTAATATATTTTTCTGGATTTATTTATAATATTTGAACAACTATTTTAAACCATTCAACTAGTGACAAATATTTAATCGACATAAAAAAGTCGACAGTGTTTTTAGACCGTATCCACAGTCCTCTCTCACACGTAATTCTCATCAATCAAACAAATAAGAACATTACTACACAGTATCTCAGATGAAAACTTGTAAGAATACATACACGCTTTTCATATCAACCAAGCTATGATATGATTTTTCTATCAAAACATGATCTGTGCGATGCAGTCTTTCATCCATTAATCTCCTAAAACCATTGTCCCTTTCAAACCCATTTGTATCCATTTCCTTTGTCTCACCTGCACATCCCAAAGCAAGCCTCTTATTAATGCAAGCAATTCCATTGAACATGGATGAGTCGCTTCAATTGTTGTCGTAATTCCATCCCTAAAATGCCTCTCTTCCATCCATTTGAAGAGAGCAACAAGAAAGTGACAATAGGTGGGAAGTAGGCACAGTTAATTCTTCTCAGATCCTGTTTCTATCACAACTAATGGCTGCTGCCTGCTGCTGCTCTTGTTCTCCTTCTTCTGCTTCTCCTCCTCCTCCTCCTCCTTCCACTTTTGTTTCTGAATGTTGTCTGTAGTATCGAAGCATTACCACAAATATGAAAGCTACATGAAAACCAACAACATTAAAACAGCATTAGAAAAACCATGGGATTGTATTAAAAAAAAAAATAGTTTATTGCACTATTGCTGCAAGGCATTGACACAGAGCAACTGAAGTGTTAGAACACAACTTGTCACAATTTATACAAAATTACCTGCAAATATACGCGTTCTAATGGCCGTCAGATTCCAAAAGGCTGTGGCTGCTGACGCTGCCACAATCTTCTTGTGAGAACAAGCCCCCCATGCTTCCAACACCTGCCTTTTCACGCACTCAACTGTCTTATCCAAAACACTCTTTGCTCAATAAAGCCGCCTTCCAATGCATATAGTGAAATTCAGACCAAACAAAACTGTATGCTATGGTTTTTGTATTACCTTTGTCGTTTATCTGAACGCTATAACGGGAATAAAGTTTTGGCCCGGTAAAGCTCATAAAAAACCCTGTCAGTTTCGGTCAAATTAGTATCAAAATTTTCACATCTGGAGTGCAAATAATGATGAAAAAAAATCATGTGTATCATCAGAGTAGTAATCTTACCAAGTGCACAAAGTCTCCGCAGGGTCATGAGATGGCCATACTCAGCTCCTAGAAGTAGAAATGGAGCAACCTAATAACAAGAAAAATGTGGAATTTGAGTACCCGTTTTGGCAATTTGAAAGACTAGATTGGAAAGAAAGGCGATAAGCTTATGCTAATACTTTAAGGGTCATGGTCGGGTCCCCCGAAAATAGCTCTCTTGTTTTTGAAATTGCAAGGTTTACTGCTGGAAGTATCACTCTAGCCGCTCTCAGTATGTCATCTTCTTTCAGCTTGCTTTCAACATGATCCCTGTCAATTGATCATTGAAGCAAACCTATAAAACAGAGAGAGATTGAAACAAGATGAAATATGCGAAAATGGAGGAGTTTTACCTTTGATAGATTGAGTTCGAGAAGAATGACAGTCCCAAAAACAAGAGGCCCAATTGAGACATCAGAGAAGAGATGCTACGGACACAATTTTGGGAACCTTTTAGATTTTATAGATCAAAGCTTAACTGTAGAGAGAGAGAGAGAGAGAGAGAGAGAGAGAGAGAGAGAGAGAGAGAGAGAGCATACGTAATGTTAATTCCTCTTGCAAAGCAAGAAGATAGGAAACAGAGTGAACCAAAACCAAACCAAAGACTTGATTTTGCAACATCATTCCACATAATCAGATCAGTAAACAGCTGTCCAATTCGATCCAGATTGTGCCGATCGCCATCATTTGCTTCTTGTCCAAAAATCAACACCCAAAAGAGCACAAATCAATCAGTTAAAACTTGAAACATCTACCCAAAAAAACAATGATCAAATGAATCAATAATTACTAACAAAGTAGAACATACTCGGGGATGGAACTGAAGGAACCAAACTGAGCTTATCCTTCTTGGATCGACCACTATGTCGTCTCTTTCTAACCTTACCGATCCCTTCCACCACACCCAAATCCCTCTCCTCTCGAGTCTCCGGCTCCAACTGCCTCCGCGACCTCCGACCATTCCTGGGCGAAGCACAACTCAACAGACCCATCGTCCCATTTCTACTCTTGCATCGCCGGCGCAACCCAGTTGGCTCAACAAGCTCTTCGGCCATGTCGAGCCTCTCCGCAAGACGGGTTTTCGATCTCCGGAGAGGGGAAGGCGAAAGGACCAGAAGCTCGCGCAGAGGGAGAGAGTTGTGAGGTCCGGAAGAGGGTGATGGCGTGGTTATCTTCGGTGAAGAAGGGATTAAATCAAGAGAGACCCGACGGGTGTCTTTACTTTCCCGGTCGAAATGCGTAATCCGAACGAGGCGAGAGGCCGATTTGATCTGAAGCTGCGGCTCTGATCGATGAGACGGAGGTGTTGAATCCATGGACGAGCTGTTTCGGTGCTTAGATTGCGAGTTGTTCTGTGGTTGTGAGTGATTCACAGAAGCAGAGGAGAGAAACAGAAGTTTTCAGGGTTTATGGTTTAGCCGATGGAGAGAGAGTCCGCTTTGGTTTTGAATTTTTAACTGCGGAAGTGGTGGGTCCGACATTTGCAACGGTCAGAAAAATGGAAGGCTAATATCCGTTAGGAGGCGTCTGACCCATGTGTCTAGCCTTGGGACCGGCATCATGTTGGCCCTCAGGTCTTTGACTGAATCTTTCTGGATGATGTATGATCACAGTCATTGTGGGACTCTTGATGTCTTGCGAACGAATATGAACTGCCCGATCATGTGATTGTGTTAAAATGATCCTATGTTCTCGTCACATTTACTGTTATATCGTTAGACTAGACTATAACCGTGTAAATTCTAAAAATTTTATGCCAACTAAAATTCATACGGGTAAATTGTAAAATTCAAATTTAATTCGAGTTGACTTCTCAGACCCAACATCTAATTCTTTGATTAAACATCACATTTTAAAGAAGAATAGAGTTCAAAAGAGAAAAATAATGAGATTTTTCGACTTTCAAAACATAATATTGAATCTTTAAAAGACATGCTTATTTTTAAAAAAATAACAAGAGAATTCAAATTTCAAAATTCAACTATCTACCAGTTAAGAGTACAAACAGTCCAATCAGATTATATATATAAATAACCAAAGTAAAAATTAACCCTCAACTAATATAGCAAAACAGAACACTGTTTTTTGAATCATAGAGAAAAATAACTTGTGCCTACGACACTGCAAACAAAATCTAAACCAATTTTATAGACAATAAGAAAGTTAAATTATTGTGTTAATACAATTTTAATCCAAAGACAGAAACAAAAACATCACTCAACAAACAAATGAGTGCAACGACAATTATTAACAACTAAAAGTCTCTAAATATCAACGACTTACAATGTCTTTGTTTTGACCAATGTTACTTTTGTTGTGGGAATAATAATACCCATGAATAAAATAACCCCAAGAAGAATATGGTATGAACCCATTTTCACAATTATGAGTTTGTGGCAGTAGGAATGAGGAAATTTCTCATAATCTTCTTGATGAATGGATGTTAAGAAATAAAAGATGGAACCAATCATCATTTCTTTGTGCAACCAGAAATTAAAGATGGTAACAGAGCCATCCCAAACAATTGTCTGATAACCTGAACTTGTTTGAATGGCATTTTAAGAGTGCTAACTATTGGGAAAAAAAATAAAATGCTAACCAAACAGTAGGACTGTAAGAGAGATGCTCATAATTGATGATTGTTAGAATAGGCCCTAAACTAATGGCATAAAAAAAATTAAAAGAAAAAAGAACTTTATTTATATAGTTTCCAAAGAGAAATTAAACCTCAATATAAAGCTCTAGCTGCAATCGTTACCCCAAGTTACTTATCTTTTTGAAGCTTTTGTCCTCTAATTTGCCCCCAAAACATACGTAAATATTAAATTAAATCAAAACATCAATTTCCAGCATGAAACCACAACAATCGACTAATACCAATGGCTAATAACTACATTTATATTAACATTCTAGTTGGAAAAAGATGGAATGAAAAATGTTGCATTCAGTTGAACCCACTACTAAAACTATTGAAACTTAATACAAACTCTCAGCGTACACTTAACCTGAATGAAGTAGAATTCATTTGTCGACCTCCATTGCATGATCAACTTTAGTTTTAGCCAATGGTGTCAATTTGGTGTTCACCTTTCTATTCCCGGCTACAAAACCAACGCCCCTTCCTTTTTCTCATTACGACCCCCCTTAAGTTGTGTTACCTGATATGGAGCATTACATGAAACTTAAAAAACTAGTTTTTTGAACTTTCAAAAGTCTAAATTCATCAACAATTGAACATTAGAGAACAGTTTAAGTGTGTTTTGAGGGAAATAAAAAACAATTATTTTAGAAGACATGAAACCAACCAAAAGGTTTCAAATTTTTGTCAAACGGTTTTCCAACATATCGGGACCCAAAAGTCCTTGCAAGCAAACTTATTATAGTTGCACACAAAAATGAAGAATAGTACCTCTAAAACAGGGTTATGGGACGGATCAGACAAATGTAGAGGAAGCAAACCCGAATGCACTGACCCTTTATTGAGGATAATTACCTTCTCTCTCTTTCTTCTTTCTCCACCAAAGTCGACTGCCACAACAGCTTCACCTTTACTTGACCCATGGCCGAGCAACATCTCTCTCTAGAAAAACACCTAACAGGTTTCCCGTTACCTATCCCAAGCCAAAAAATACCTCTCTCTATTGCTTCTTATTTAGCCTTTTCTACCTTTCCTCATCTCATCCCTCAATTCTGCCACCCTCACCACCAAAACCACCCATCAAAACAAAGAACCCCTACCATGGCTGAAACTCACTAACCCTCTCTCCTTACCCACACAAACTTCCCTTTCACTCCAGATCACCATGGCAGCCACCTCCCTCTTTCTCTCTCTGGAAAAACACCCACCAGCCTCTCACGCTTTCTCTCTCTAAACTTCTTAGGAAAAAACGAAAAAAAACTTCTGTCTATAGTCACTATTAAGACCTTTCGCTCCATCTTCTATTGAGTGATGGTCTTCATGCTTTTCAAAGTCTACACTACGAAGAGCTATTGGCCCTGCCATCATTGAATGATACTGCATTGATTTGACATTTTAAAGCTTTGGTCGTTGGGACTTTGCAAATGTATATGAATAGGCCCATAAACGTTGATAGAGTTGAAGATGAAAACGTAATCAGAGACGTAGAATTTTAGTGATAATCAATACCATCCTGAGGATGAGATCTCATCCTTGTTCTACTACTCATTCACTATTCATATAATAATGGAGGAATAATTTTTTCATAGAAAGAGAATGAAAATTTTGATTCTCTCAAAAAATTTTAATGATTTAAGCTAAAATCAAAAGTGAAAAAAATCACAAACACAATATTCTATTTGTATCATTACTCTTTACAGATTTTTGTACAGGATCATAAAGAGTAATGTAGGCTGTGGCTCATTATGATTCCACTATTTATAACAAAAAATTCATTATCTAAGCTTAGATTTTCAAAAAATTCCATCTCATATCACTATGGAGTATATTTTTATGTGATAAATGCCTATTCCATCCCCACGTTGAGTGAATAAAAATATAAATAAATAAAATCCAAAAAGAAAGAGAGATGGGTTTCTCTCCAAAAAAATCCTTCCATTCCAACATGTAAACTGTTCTAAACAACATTGAAATTGAAATAGTCATTCAATTCCCACATTATTCCATCTTGATAACCAAACAGCATAGTAGAAATAATTATTTTTTACCCCATTCTCACTTTCATTCTATTCGCACCTCATTTCATTACCAAGTACCAAACCATGGCTGAGTCATGCTGCCTGTGTTGTCAAAGCCTGCCAAGAAGTCCCTCAAGTTCCATAACAATGTTCTGCAAATCCAATTGTGTGCCTCAAGCAGAAGGCTTTTATCCTACCAAGTCCCTCTTTGAGAGATGATGGCTCAATGGCAAAAGTAATCCGGAGCCAGTTCTTCAGTCCAACGGCTACTCCTGCACAAAGAGATGATCAAGGTCAATGCAAATCATGAAAGCCTAGGCAGTGCAATGACGATGACCAGACCCGGGAACAAGTTCTTGTGTGCCGGCCCGGCATACTGTAATGATT
Organism: Euryodendron excelsum; assembly: GCA_033060915.1. Lineage (NCBI taxonomy): Eukaryota > Viridiplantae > Streptophyta > Magnoliopsida > Ericales > Pentaphylacaceae > Euryodendron > Euryodendron excelsum. The sequence goes on from CM065386.1 coordinate 22,232,803, forward strand.
CCTTTTCCTTGTCTTCTGTTTTTGCTTTTGAAAATTAAAAAAAAAAGTGAAACTTTTGAGTAGATGTTTTGGACCTCTTGCAATATAATGCCTATCATCAATATACTGAATCATCAAATTGCATGTCCATTGATCCAGAAAGCGGCAAGAGATCCAGGCTACAATGAACCCATTTTTGTGATGGAAATTTATAAATATTTGCCCATGACATAGATTTGCCACATTAAACAAAAATAGTGCCGAAACCCAGGAAATATATATATATATATATATATAAAGGTTTTTTAAAAATCATACAGTGAAAGAGAAACAAACAAATAAAACAACAGATACCACATCAGTAAAAACCATGGCCTAAATACATGCACATCTATGAAGAAGGTTCTTGAAAAAGTGAAAAATCTACCATAAGAAATTTGATATACAAATAATTTTTATTTCCCTCTTTACCTGGCAGAACAATAACAGATTCCTCTTTAGCAAGCTTGATGCAGAACTCCATGTCGTCATTAATTCCTTCCAACAATGATAAGTTCAGCTTAACCTGCAGCGAACCAGTTGCTGCACTTCACCTTCAACTCCTTTTGTTTTGAAAAAAAATAACAAAAATAGTCTCCAATTTTTCCACATGCTAACCATTAGAAACATGGATCCTTCTGGTTTGTGCGGGCAAGTAATGCAAGGAATCTCCTTGAGTTTATCATAACAAATATCTGCAGCTTCTCTTAGTATTTTGAGAGTCTTCAAAAAGAAGTCCTCTGTTGTTTTTGCAAGAATTTGAGGGATTGCCCCCTGCTTCATGAGCCACATAATTATTTTCTGTACTATGCTATATATATATACATATTTAAAAAGCAAGATATTCAGAGGACAAGTGATTTATGGATCTCAAAGCAACGATATGGAAACACAATATTGTTTTGGTACAACAATCTAGATTTTCTTGACCATAACCATCTAAAAAATAAAAGCATGGACTTACATCAGTGGTTAGAACTAAAAATTCGATGAGACGCAATGGGTAATTAAACCCGCAGAAAATTAATGTTTAAGTTCAGAGAATTTAGTCAACAATCATCATAACAATCACCTTTCACGAAATCAAGTGCCCACTAACTTTTTTCAGCATTGTGAATTCTGCAACAATTATTACCAGGTTTTTAAGTTATTAGAACCCAGTACTCGGTATGTTACTTCCACTAATAAGATCTGTGTGCTAACATCATAACTACAAGTCACATAGGATATCCTTTTTATTTCCTGCTTTGCCAAAGGTAGAGCTTGAAGACTCGATTCGTTGAGGATTCTATCTGAATCAATCCCATGTTAATTTGCACTAAATCAGCTTTGTTGCTAATGCAACAACATTAACAACTAGAAGTACTATTGCACTGTTTATATTTGCGTCTGTTCATAAGGAAGCAGCATCTCAGATTGCACACCTGAATGAAGGTTGCAGGGCCAGAGGTAACATTGAGACAGCCCTTAATGAGATCAACAATCTGAGACCACAAAACAAAGATTAGAAGTTCATAATGGGATACAACAGGATCACCATAATAAAATTTTGAGACAGACGTGCTTGAAAATGTGCCTAGAATACAGGAAGTGTCACTAAACTTGAAAATAAATATACTCCTAAATGGTAACATTGTATATTTTGAAAAACCAAGTTATCTCCACCATTTTTTTTTTTTTTGGTGTTTTTGTTCTACCCCCTCCGGTGGCTTTCTTATTCAAATGTGTTATCTCGTCAAGGGCCAGTCTATTATTAATGGAGCACTTTTTTTTTCTCTCTTTGTTTTGTAGCAAGTAAATCAGTCCACATAATCACTCTCCTATACAACTGTCCCAATTACAGAAGTGAAGGATTTGCAATTATTGACCACTATCAATTTTTTTCGTTTGGTGATTATAGTACCAAGTTAGACTACCAGCTTGGTCATTTAAATGTGAGTTAGGATGGATGCCTAAGGACCACTATTCGCTAATGTTCGCTAATGTCGAAAAGGACGGCAGTTTGATCAAACTCTTTCAGCTTTTTATTCAAAAATAAATAAATAACATATAATACAATAATTACTCTTTCAGCTTTTTATTCAAAAATAAATAAATAACATATAATACAATAATTATAAAAGAATAACAAAAATAGAAGCGTGGACAGGGAGGAAACCCCAGATTTTTTAAAGATGCCATTGGGATCACTTGTCACTATCCAACCTAGTCGCCAACCAGGAACAATCCATCTCTTTGATATCGATCCAAGTGTAAGAACAGGGACAGTTGATCCAAATACTCCCATTGGTACAAATGGGGTGTTTCCAAAAGCTAGATGGTTATAAACTTCATCTGCAATCACTAATATCCCAAGCATTCTGGCAGTCTCCGCAACCTAAAAAAATTTCACACACCAACCACCACTTACTTCAAAATCAAAACAACAATTTTTAGTTACATTCTTAGTTCCTAGAAAAAAATAATTCACCTTTTGTAAATGCTCATATGTAAAAACAGTGCCACAGGGATTGCCAGGATTGACTATAACCATAGCGACAGTTTTGTCATTTGCAAGAGCTTTTAAACCAACGAGATCCACCTCCCAACCCTTTTCTGGAAGAAGATCAAAATGGCGAACTTCAAGATGGCTAAGTGCAGCATGAGCTTCATACATTGGATACCCTGGTTTGGGAAGTAAAATATTGGCACCGGGGCATGCAAGGATTGGCAATATGATTTCAATTGCTTGCTTGGTGCCAACAGTGAGATAAACATCATCGGGTGATAATTTATATGGAAGATCACGAGAGAGATATTCTGCAACAGACCTAGTTTAAACATGAAAATTAAAGTATCAAAGGTAAAATGTAAAATCTAAAAACTAGGCCATGAATGAGCTCATTATGTTTACATCTTGTAGATGAACACGAGAAGCAGGACCCACTTCAATTATTAAACGAGGAAAATAGTGGAATTAAGGAACAAGAAGATATAGAGAATGAAGCTAAGAAGTATGGACACGGACACACTACATATTAGACACGCTGACAAGCTAAGAAGTAGGGACACCGACACGCTATGTGTTAGACACACCGACGTGATGATTTTAAATATGCAGAACCCGACAAGGCACGGAGACGACAAAAATATATATTTTTATATTATATATATGCCATATATAAAAATATTTTACTCAAAGATAATAAAAAAAATACAAGATAATCCCGATTAAAATTAAAAATTGTGTATTCCATCATTTAAATATTGAATTAGGTTTAAAATCACATTATTTTATTTTGTAATTAGATCCCAAATTATTTTCTTCAAACATACTACTTGTTTTATGTATGTCAAAGTGATAGACATGGATATCTAAGTGACGGACACGCGTGTTTTTCAAGTGTAAGTGTGTCCAGTTTTTAAAAAATTAATAAAATAATAGGACACGTTTGGACGTGTGTTCGACACGTGTCAGGGAGTGCTTGATGAGTGTTGTGTGCGATACGTACACAACACCTCGTTAGAAGTGTCCGTGTTTATTAGGAATCAAGTAATGATCCATTAAGAAAAAAGGGGAGAGGGGAAGTGGGGGATCAGCCAAGTGCCTAAACACAAGAATGCACCAAAGAGGAGAACACCCTCAGCAAGAGCCCAGCTAGGGCTGTAATGGCATTGAATACCTTTTATCAGGGTATCTAGAAATTATAACGGATTGCTATTCCATTTCATACCACGCACACAAAAAAGGTTGTAGGTTTGATGGTCAAGAGAAAGGAAGAGGGACTGATTTATACCATCTTTAGCATATTTGCTCAGTGAACAAATAGTTAGCAAATAGTTAAGAGGCTCAGCTGTTCCAAATTAAAACTCACAAGATAGAATCGTAAAGGAAGACAAAATAATAATTTTCGAGAAGGACGATAACTCATCATTTATCAATGAATTCTGATTTTTAATAAGAACATAAATCAAAGAAATTTGCCTAACAGAATGATGCTCATCTATTTACTGTCAAAGTTCCTATTGATCTCAGGCAAGAATGGGCTGAAATCATCTTGACTTGAATTGGGATTTAAAAATCATCTTGATTTAGACTTGAGATTTAAAAAGGAGTCGAAGTTTCCTAACTTGGGGTTAGGGTGCAACTAGGGCATAGGGGTCCTAGGGCTTAGATAATCTATGGTTTAAACATGCACTTGAAAAGTTTGATTTTAAAAAACTTGAGTTTTAGAAAAGTTCCAAATTAGGAAAGTTTTATTTTAGGAAAGTTTTCATTTTAGAAAAGATTTGATTTTGAGAAGTCTTACTTTAGGAAAAGTTTGATTTAGGAAAAAGTTTGAATTAAGAAAGGTTTGATTTTAAAAAGATTTGAATTTGAAATTTCGAAAGTCAGAATTTGGAAAGATTTGATTTAAGAAGAATTGAATGTGGAAAGTGGAGTTTGGAAAGATTTGACCTAGGTTTGAGGTAACTAGGGATTTAAGCAATCCTAAGACCTAGGGTTTATGCAATACATTTGAATTGAAAAGATTGAATTTCAATTGAAAAAGAAAAGTTTTGTTTTTGGAAAGTTTTGAAATTAGGAAAGGTTTTAAAATTAGGAAAGATGAGAATTTGAAAAAATTTGATTTCTATTTCCTAAAATAGAAGATTAGATTTTATTTTCAAAAATAGAATATTTGATTAGGTATTCTATTTGGACAATATTTGATTTGACTTGAAATCGAAAAGTTTTAGTTTTGGGAATTTATCATTTTATGTGACTTTTGAATTAGGAAACCCATGACTCCATGTAGGATATGGTTTTAGAAATATATGATTTGATACAAATAGAAGACCATGATTTTATGTGAGAAACCTAAGGTTTTCTAAATTAGAAGATTTGATTTTATTTCTAAAAATAGATGATTTTATTTTATTTTCAAAATTAGAAGATTTGATTTTGATTTGAAAAAGGGAATAGTTTAGCTTTAGAAAACTCATGATTTCATGCAATGCATTATTTTAGAAAAATTATGATTTTGTTTAAAAATAACTCAAGTGATTTATACAATTTTGGAAACATGATATGAATTTTAGAAATACTTTGATACAAAGAATGTCATGATTGCAAGGATGTTGGCTAGGTCAAATTTCGGGTTTCCTCAAAGGCTTGATTCCTAAGGTTTTGACTTGGACTTTAAGATCACCAATTTTAGAAAAATTTGAAAGAACCACTATCCTCCTGTATGATTTTCCATTCATCCAAATTTCCTCAGGAAAAGGATGTTATTGGATTGAGAATGGAATTATTGATAGCCCATTTGGTGATCTGATGAAAGGCCACTAGGCCCACTACCTAATTCTCCACTACCAATGTGTGTGGTAGGAGTACCAGGATAGACAATATACAATCCTTACCCTTGGTATAATTTCCTAAAGCAGCTACCCTTAGACTTGGACCCGTCTATCCTGCTTGACATCCTCAGCTTTTACCAATGCACCCCCACTAGGCACCATAAAATTACAACACTTTTGTGCGTGTTATCCATGAGCTAAGGCTGAACCCAATGGCTTGATCCGCAGTGGTTCCAAGCCAGTTACTAATCATCACCTCATTTTTTTTCCTCCTTGGGGTACCCTACCTTAGGCTAAGCCATCATCAACCTATGTAGTACATCGATATATCTAAATACAACAAATTTTGTTTTTTGTTGCTGAATGTTCAAATTTTCAAATCCATATCTACAAAAACTCTTTCCTCTAATGCTTGCTTGAAGTTACAAGTTGAAGGACAATCAAGCTCCAAATTTCTAAAGCAAATTGAAATATTGGGCAATATTGCACAAATTCCGGCAAAAGTAGTTAGGATAAAAATTGCCACCCCTACCATGAGAAATGAAGTGTACCAATTGCACCTGCTTAATTTTACCAGATAGTGTGTATGATTATGTTTTCAGCAAATAGATTACTCTTTTTCCTATATAACCTGTTCGAAGAAAATTTCATCCCCATGAAATTCAAAACAAAGTTCTGCAGAGAGTCAAAACAATTAAGCACCTGATCCTTTATTTGCCTTTCAGGTGAGTTATTTTGGAAATTTATATGATTGCTCACAAAGCATCTAAGAACCTGCTCATTTATGCTAATTTAATTTTTCATTTTCTCTTAAGCAACAAAAAGTTCTTCAGATCCCTCGGATTTCCACAGAAGACTTATGACTAGTTTAATGCACTGCCTTAGATAGCTTTAGAACTTAGAAGAGTAGTCGCACTGTGAGTCTCTGAAGTCGAGCGTTAGCAACTCAACAGTGTGTGGCTGCGTGCAGACGAAACCTAATGTGGAAAATCCATGAAAGAGAAACACAAGCATACAAAATCTTTTGTTGCATATGTAACAAAAAGTTCTTCAGAGATAACACTTCCTTCGGATTTCACAGAAGATCTATGACTAGTTTAATGCACTGCCTTAGTATGTTCATCCACAGGATTAAGCTCAACTGCCAGCTCAGACACAATCAATGAGAAAGAAGACCCACTTTGTCATGAATAACTCTTAATTTTGTTATTGCAAAGATATAATTTTACCTCCTCGCTGGAAGAATACCGACATTTGGGGCATAAGAGTTGAATTCCGCAGATCGAACAGCTTCAACAATGGCGTCCTCGGCAATCGGAGTGGTCCGAAAGCACGGAGACACCGATGGGTCGCCGCGGCCGAGGGGAATAACCGGCCTGTTATCAGCTTCACTGAGATTCTTCATTAGCGAGGAGACAACGCCTTTGATGGTGAAAGTCAATGCTTTGGCCAGCTCTTCGTTTCCTTTAAAAACCCACTTCGTCGATTGTTCGTCCTCCATTTCCACCACTTCCTCTTCCTCCTCTTGTTCTGCCTCTGGTGGAGCCGAACTGGTTGAAAGAGTACTGGGTTTATAGAACTTTCAAAGTTTCAAGTGGCCAAACAGAGAGAGAGAGAGAGAGAGAGAGAGAGAGAGAGAGGATCTCAGGGAAGAATATGGTTTATAATATTCTAGAAGACAAAGATTATTAATTATTGGATAAAGCTGTCTAGAGTCCATATAACTATTCTTTTCAAGTAATTATCCATGTTATCTTATTGTATATCCTGTATTGAGAGTAGGCTTGATACTGTGGGTTTGATATTGGGCTTCAGTTTAGGCGTGATTTTAGGGCTTACAGTAGGGTTACACTAAGATTTGCTCTCCCTCGACTCCTTTTTCTCTTCTTCTGTTTCTACTAATCTAACATGGTATCAGCTATAAACTCTTGCAATCTCTAAACCTTACTTCTACAACCTTAATCTGCTGTCTTTCTATGATATGTCTGTTGTTTCTACTACTGTTCTGTTAATTTGGCTCAAAATCACCATTTTCACTGTTCTCTAGACGTTTTTTTTGTGTTACTACTGAAACCTATACCGCCTAGATTTGAAATCTAACCATACCATCAGATTCATCTTATAAATCTGAGTCCAACCATACAAAAATGACCCCAAGAAAGTTTCGCACGTATCGCCTAAAGATAAGCACGTAAGATCTACGCGTAGCCTCTCTGCCATGTGCTCTCACGCGTTGCCACACACTAGCCGCTGACATTAGCCCTAGTGCCACTAGTCGCTGACGTTATATCCCAGCCACCGTATTGCTGTTTCCGTCACCGTCACCAGTCCATAGAACCAATTCAGACCCCCCCCCCCCTTTTTGCCTCTTTTGGCCGATTCAGACCCTTTGTGCCTCTTTTCTGATCGGTTGAGACATATTACTGACTATTTTGGGCCTTTTGAATATGATTCTACAATCTATTTCACGTTATGCTGCTTTGTTACTGCTGCTTCTCTTGCTTTGGAAGCTTTTTAGCAGTTGTTCTCTACTGTTTTGATTTCTGTTATCCCACGTCTCTACACTACAGAGCATTCGGAGGTATTCAAACCAATTGCTATCACTCTAGAGGGTCCTAATTATATTCCTTGGTCTCACACCATGTCCAGTTTTCTCTAGGGAAGAAAAATTTGGTGCTATGCCATTGGAGATATTGAGACACCTGTAAAAGGTGTAGCTGAAATGACCAAGGAATTTAATGAACCACTTACGGAATGAGACAATAAGAATCATTAGATCATCACCTGGTTCCAGAATGCGTTCATTCCCTTTATTAATCTCCAACTTAGGCACTTTGACATTGCTTACTCCATCTGGGCCTTTTTGGCCAACCGTTGTACTGCAGACCTTGCTCATTAGTACAAGCTTCTGAATTCTCTGCATTGTCTGAAACATGAACCTAGCTAGTCTATCAACACCTTCCTATCTCAAATATATACTCTGTGGATCAGTTGACTCTGTCTGAGCCTACTTGGATCTGCTATGCTAATGCCGCTCAGTTTGCCCTCTACCGTAATTAGCATGAGTATATTGACTTTTAGTTCACGTCCACATAGACCTTTTTGACAGGTGAGCAATGGTGGTTCACTGCAGTCTTGATCCTTGCTATGGTGGCATTCATGTCAGTGTCAGGATGTCAAGTTTTGGGGCTTAGGAGAGCTCCATTGTCTTACTTTCAGTTTCTTGGTTGTGTTTTATATGGGACGTTGGGTCTTGGTATTATGTTTTGTATTAATATGGTACGATGGTAGAGAATTTTAGAAGGATATTGATTATTTTTCAGTTGGTAATGTATCTAAGATTTATGGTTTCCTTTGATGTATCTTGGAGAGTTTATTATATTTTTCTCATTATATTGTTTATCTATTATATTCCACTACGTTCTTTTATTTTCGGGTATGTGTTGAGGTTTCGTTCGCAGGTACGCTGACTTGTGCGATTAGCAGCGCCTGATGATGTTTCTCATAGCTTTCACTGATATCTTCGAGCCTATTCGAGTATCTCTTCTACATCATTACCCTTTTACTACCTTGGAATAGACTATTTTCGAGCTCTTATTTGAGGAGACTCGTCTTGGTCTCATTCGACCACCACCTGTGGACACTATACTTGCCACATCTAGTTCTCGAAGTTCTTTCAGAGACTCTTCAGGTGGTTCTTGAGGTACTTCGACTCCTCATGGTTCTCGCAGTTATCCTATTCAGCCTTTTGGGACCTTTTTCGGTCCTGTTTCTCGGTCTGATGCCTACACATTCTGCCATGCCACTGACCATTGCCTACTTACCTGCCCCATTCGGATATATAAGCACTATTATCGACGTGGCCTTAGTTACTATTTTGCTGACTGCCTTAAAAATCCTTACCGTCGAGATCCTCTTCTTCAGTCTATTGCTACCACTGCTGAGGATTCTGCTGTTCCCTCCTCCTCCTCTATGATTAGTGTCAGTGATCTTCCTGTATTATTTTAACAGCTCATATCTAGCTCTGGTAATGCACCCTCTACTGCCTTGTCTGCTACTTCAGGTATTTGCTTCATGGTTCTTTGATTCTGGGTGTAGCAATCATATGACTTCTGACTTGTTTGTTGTTTCTTCCAAATCTTCTGTGTCTGCTCTCCCTGTCATTTATACTGCTGATGGGTCTCATATGATTATGATCATGTTGGTTATGTCTCCACTCCCACTCTTCCACTTCTTCATACTTATTACATTCCTAAACTCACACTAAATCTTATCTCTGTTGGCCAATTATGTGATCTGGGTCTTACTGTCCTTTTCTCTTCTACTGGTTGTGTTGTACAAGATCCGCCGACGGGACAGACTCTTGGGGTAAGTCGTAAACATAGTCGTGTGTTTCAACTTATTCACATTCACCTTCTTACTCATACTGCTTATATTGCTGCTGTCACTTCTCCTGTTCCTTTATCTGCTTCCAGCTCCTCTTTTGGACTTTGGTACTCACGTTTTGCTCATGTTTCTTTAGATCGTTTATGTTTTCTTTTGTCTAAAGGTATGTTAGGTTCTGTTCCTAATAAATACCTTGATTGTCAGTCTTATCAACTTGTCAAACAACTGGCTTTATCCTTTAATAAAAGTATTCCTCTCTCCTTAGCTCCTTTTGACTTAATTCACTGAGATGTTTGAGGACCCTCCCCCACTTCTACTATAAGAGGTTCCAAATATTTTGTTATATTTGTTGATGATTTCTCTAGGTATACTTGGCTTTATCTCTTGCGAAATTGATATTAATTTCAACAAACTTATTATGATTTTGCTCACATGGCTCAAACTCAATTTTCCCTTGACATTAAAGCCATTCAGTCTGACAATGTTATGGAGTATTGTGATAGTTTTGTTCTTACCTCTTTTTCATGAACATGGGACTGTTCCTCATCATTATTGTCCTGGTACTTCACAATAAAAGGGTCGTGCTAAATGAAAACATCATCATCTTCTTGATACTATCTATGCTCTTTTTATCTTTGCAACCTGTCCTGAATAGTTTTGGGGTGAAGCTGCTCTTACTGTTGCTTACCCTATTAACCGTGTACCTTCTGTTCTTTTTAGTAACCTCATTCCTTATGAGCGTTTGTATAGTACTGACCCTGATTATCACTCTCTTCGTGTTTTTGGGTGTGCCTGTTTTGTCTTACTTCAGCCTCATGAGCGTATCAAATTGGAGTATTGAGCTCACCTTTGCTGCTTCTTATGCTATGGGATTGCGCACAAAGGTTATTACTATTGGGGTCCCTTATCCAAACGTCTTTATTTCTCTTGCCCTGTTGTTTTCTGGGAACATAAGATATTCTCCTCCTTATATTCATTTTATTTATCTTCTCCTTTTGACTCTCCCTAGTTCACTGATTCTATTATTAAGCTCTTTCTTGAGGATGCTAATATACTTATTGTTGTCACACCTACTGTGCCTTCTGTTATGGTCTATCTAAAGGAGTCCCCAGTCTGCTGATCCTTCTCCTCCTACTAGATCTCTCTTATCTGATCCTTCTCTGCCCTTTTTTGATAAACCCATTATTCGGCACTTTACTTAGATAAAGGAGATTCCTACTCACCTTTGTGATTATCACTATTTCTCCACTATCCTTGCTGAACACGAGCCTTGTTCCTATCACGAGGATAATTCTAACCCTCTTTAGCTGCAAGCTATAGATGATGAATTGCAGGCTCTTTCCAAGACTCACACTTGGGACTTGGTTAATCTTTCTCCTGGTAAAGAGTGGCCAGGCTAAGGCAAGATGAATAGGATTCACTCAGAAGTATAGTATTGATTATGAGGAGACTTTTGCTCCTGTGGCCTATGTCACTTCTGTCCGGAGTCTTATTACCGTTACTGTTATCTGTCAATGGACCTCGTATCAGATGGATGTTAAGAATGCATTCCTTAATGGTGATCTCTGTGAGGAAGTCTATATGTAGCCTCCTCTTGGCTCTTCTCATTCTACACATCAGGTCTGCAAGTTTTGCCTTGCTCTTTATGGTCTCAAGTAAGCTCCTCATGCCTAGTATGTCAAATTTAGTTCCACCATCAACGAGCTTGGCTTTTCTTTTAGTGATTATGATTTTGCTTTCTTTGTTCACAAGTCTTCACATGACACTGTTCTCTTCCTTTATGTAGATAATATGATCCTCACTGGTGATGATATTCATGGCATTTCTAAGCTCAAAGACTCTTTTAATAGACAATTTGAGATGAAAGCTCTTAGTCCTCTCAGTTACTTCCTTGGCCTTTATATCTCTTCTGTCTCTACTGGTTATTTTCTCTCTCAGGCCAACTATGCCTTAAATCTTCTTACTCGTGCTGGTCTTACTAATAGTAGGACTGCTTTCACAACTTTGGAAGCTAATGTGAATCTTATTCCTCTAGATAATAAGCCTTTGTCTGATGCTACTCTCTATTGACAGCTCGTTAGCAGTCTTGTCTACCTTATTGTTACTTGCCCTAACTTGCCCATGCTGTTGACCTTGTTAGTCAGTTCTTGCCCTCGCCTCACTCCACTCACTTGTTGTCTCTATGCCTTGATTTTGATGATAACAAAATATTGTGTTAAGGATCTAATGACTTTACTAAGTGTGCAAACTATATCATGCTTTAATCTCTATTATGACTTGAAGCTTGATATATTAGAGATCTTGAATATTAGAAGACTTGAAAGCCTTATTGGACCATTTGGAGAAGCCACTGAAGCTTTTGAAACTATTTGCCTAAGCTAAAAAGAAGATTGGCAGAAAAGGAGGTCGTTATCAAGTACTAACACATTTTGGGAAAAGCTGACACCTTCTACAATGTGGCATGAGAAGATCTGGAGATTGGCAGAAAAGGAGGTCAGTAGTAAGTACTGACACCTTTTTTGGAAGTGCTGACACTTTTTACAATGTGGCATGAGAAGATCTAGAGATCGGCAGAAAAGAAGATCAGCAGTAAGTGTTAACACATTAGTGAAATGAGTTAACACATTAATGGAAGACCTTTCAACAAGATTATGTTCCTAATCTCATCTTGAATAGATTGAAGACGTTCAAAGGTGATGAAGATCAGTTGAAGAGAAGATCATAAGACTTGAAAGTTCTCTTGAGGATTTTAATGAAGTCTTAGATGAATAGAAGAAACCATGTTGATTGAAGATCCCTACAAGCAATCAAATTGGAATGATTCCATCTCAAAGAAATTAAGGGTGTTCTTGAATATTAACATGTTTTGGAGACGTCATTTCAAGCCTTGAAAGTCTTAGTTGAATGATACTTAAAGTGCTTGAAGACTTTGAAAAACATTAAAGAAGACTTGCAAAAGTTGAAGTCTCTAAGCAAAAAGAGTCGACTCATGAATCCCAAGAGTCGACAAATTGAGACAGTGGCTTTCGACCAAAGTTTGTAGAGTAAAAAGGGTCGACCCCTCCATTTCAGAAGTCGACACATTGGTCCTAATGCAATGTCTTAAAGAAGGTCCAAAAATGTCGACTCCTCATTTCTTAAGGGTTGACGCATCTAGATAGAGCCTTGTTAAAGTTTGGTGAAAATAAAAAAAAGGTCGACTGCTAATTCTCATGGGTTGACACATTTGGACAAAAGGTTGAGGACGTTGGCACCAGAACTAAAAGGGTCGACCCCTTCAGAAAAAGAATCGACTCTTCGTCTGTAACGACTAGTTTTTTGAACGGTTTGTCAGCTCGATCTTGCAGTAAATGCACTCTCAACCCCCACCAACGGCTAGAATTAATGCAAGGCTATATATATACAAGATCCCCACAGCATTATACATAAGAATCCAATGATTTAAGTGCTAAATCTAAGATTGAAAGCTAAAATTCCTGAGCATCACAGCTATATTCTCTTTGTTGAGTGGTTGGGTTTATTTATTGAGCTTGAACCTGCTTATCTACTCTTGTTGAGAGTTACTCATTTTTTAAATCTCATTTATTTCACTTGGTGGGTTTGTAAACCTATGAGTTTGAGTCTTCTTAGCAAAAAACACTTGTAAGTTTGAGTGAAGTTTGGAAAAAATCACTTGGGTCTTTGAGAGCTTGGGAACAGCTCTTGTAAAAAGTGAGTTGGACACTTGGGTAATTAGCACCTGCTTGTAAAGGAATTTTTTGTATAGTGGAAGGCTTTTAATGGAATCTTGGGGGTGAGGACGTAGGTCACACGTTGTGGATGAACCTAAGTAAATCTTGGTGTTCATTGTGCTATGTTTTCATTCCTTGCACTTTATCATCTTTTGCTAAATGTTTATACTTTGCTAAGTTCTAATCCATTGATTATTTACTTTTTAATTGCATTGTTTACTATTAATTTTGAGAAACCCAGTCACCCCCCTCTTGGATTGCATATTCGGGCCAACATCACTATGTTGCAGTTCTTCGTATTCTTTGTTATGTTAAGGGTACCTAGCCTGTTTCATGGTTTATATCACTCTCATAACTCTTATTTACAGCTTTATGCCTATTCTGATACTGGTTGGGCTGGTAATCCTACTAATCGTTGTTCTACCACAGTGTTCTATTTATTTCTTGGTGATTCTCTTAGCGTACTAAGAAGCGAATCCTCATTGCTCGTTCTAATATTGAGGTTGAATATCGTGCACTAGTTGATACCACTCATGAACTTCTCTTGTTTCGGTGGTTACTTTAAGACATGGGTGTCTCTCATTTTGGTGCTACTGTTATTCATTGTGACAATCGTAGTGCTATTATGATTGCTCACAATGCTGTGTTTCATGATCACACTAAGCATATCAAGATTAATTGTCACTTCATTCGTCAGCATGTCGTTCGTGGCACTGTTTATTTTCTCTCTGTGATAGCTGCTGACCAGACTACTGATATCTTCACCAAGTCTCATTCTCTAGGACAGTTTTATGATCTGGTTTCTAAACTCAATTTGGTCGCTACATTACCATCTTGAGTTTGCTGGAGGCTGTTATTGTATATACTCTATTGATACTAGGCTTGATATTGGCATGATCTTAGGGCTTAGACTAGGGTTACACTATATATACATGTGTAATACTATGCATACAGAGATTTGCTTTGCCTCTCTGTTTCTTTTTCTCTTCTTCTATTTCTACTATTCTAACAATTCATACATGTTGATATAGAAAAAATAATTGTATCATCCAAGACTAGTCTAAAAAAAACAATGTGCATAAGAGAAATCTTGCTAAATGGCCTTTGATGCTTAAATTATGTTGTTTCTTATGATAATGTAGTAAAATTTACGACATAGCTTTTTTTTTTTTTTTCTTTCTTGTAATCATTTTCTTATATAGTGAAATTAGGGAGTGAATCGTCAGGTATTAGTTACTCAATTATAGCCTAGGCCTTTTTCAATAAAAATGAAGGCTGAGTACAAAGGCCTTTTTTTTTTTTTTGTTGGGTCGAAAAAGAAGCAATGAACCTAGCTACCATCTCACAGAAGAGGTGCCAATACGGCCAAACTCAAGGAGCTGACAAAGTACTGGGGGAGGATCCCTGGGCTATACAAAATAGTCCGATTGATGATGAGCTTTTTTGGTCAACCAGTTAGCCATTGGTTCCCCTCTTTAAAAATGTGTTGGAGCTCCCATTGTCATCGCTTGTGCAATAACTCCCTGCAGTCCTAAATGAGCATTCCCGCTAGATGAACCTCAAAGGTCCCAATTCTTAATAAGAGCAATAGCATCTGTAGCGTGGCACTAGAGCTTGTCTAAAATGAGTTTTTATGTGGTTGAACAATTTAAGCTTGGATGGTGTAAAGTTGCATTGCCTGAGCTGACTTTCTTTAGTTCCGTTTTATATACACATCAATATATTAATAGAATTATTATACTAGATTATAATGTAACTCATTGTAGTCTTATCATTTCATTTAATATATACATTATTTAGATTGGACATATAGTTTTAATTGTGCTATTCTAGAGTCCACAATATGCATGCATTATTCTGGATAAGTATCTAGAAGACAAACTCACATTATCAACTATGGATAAAAGCTTTCTAGTTTTGATATAACTATTTTAAGTCTGATTAATGATCCGTGTTAATGTAGAAAAGATGATGGTATCATCTGAAACGAGGACTGAAAGAAAATGTGCACAAGAGAAATTTTGTACCGGTTAGGGCGTTGACCTAATGGTCTCTGATGCTTAAATTAAGGAGTGTATATATGATTAAGGCAGTAGAATTTATAATCTATCTTTTTTCTTGTAGTCATTTTTTTATACTAAAATTAAAGAGTCAATCATAACCTAGACATTAGAATATGTGACGAGATCTAAGGAGGAGCGAAGGCTAGAATTCAAGGGCCCATTTCTAGCTATATTTTGACCCAAAAACTAGAGCTTGTCTAAGTTGACTTTTGACGTTGTCGAACTATTTTAGCTCGGATGGTGCTAAGCTACTCTATCTGAGCCGACCTTCTCTAGCTTAGTGTTACACAACACATCAATATATTAATAGAATTATTATATAATTTGATGAATACAGATTTGACTATACAGACTAAGAGCATTACCGTCCCAAGCATACCAAGCCAGGAGGAGTGTGAGAGGTCTGATGTGGCCCCTAAGTTATCAGGCCTTCCCCTTGGGAGCCTGTTGAGAGCTAGGAGCCCATGATCCCATCTGCGATACTCTCACCATATCACAATCCATAAACGGTTAGTTGAGATTTAAGAAATCAGAATTAATTCAAATCATTCGCCGAGATTGGGGCAAGCAATCATGCCAAAATCATTGAATGAGCCTACTATAAATGAAAGGCTCGATCCACAAAAAGGTACGCCATTATTCACTACTTTTGATATAATTTCAAACCTCCCAATTGTACTAACTTAGACATTGGAGAGTGTTGGGCTGGCACCCCATCGGTGCTCAGTACTATTAGTTTGCTTCTTGACCTTTGTAGGCTTTGAACATTTATTAAAGTGGAGGGCTTACAAGTTTACTGCATCATTAATTGGTGTCGTTTGTAGGAATCATAAAGCTTTTCTTTTCATGGTCATCACTAGATCAATGGCTCAAAATGCAAATCAGGGGGCTACTACTGGCTAGGAGAAGGCCGGGATGCTAACAGGATCATGGCCTTGGAACAAGAAGTTACCACCTTAACCACGGGGTTACAACAGTTAATACACTAGAACCAAGAGTTAATGCAACAAATCCCACTGTCACCATGATCGCTCCCTAAAAGGGTAATACTTAACCGCAAGTGCACGGCCGCGATCTAGTAATAATTTCTCATAAGTACGAGGTCGATCCCACAAGGAAGATAGTTTACGTAAATAGGAAAACTTACCATAGATCAAAAATCTTAGGAAAAACACTCCAATAACAAAAATCTAATTTTAGGTTAAGAAAATATTTATTATCTAATTTAAACTAAGAAATAAAGAAAAAGTCCTGGAATCAATCGATCCAATCAATTGCGTCTCTTGAAATTCCGAATGAGATAATTTAATAACTCAAATCCTTCAACTACGTCGCGATTCTCGGATTCGGAAGATTTAACGATAAAACCAAGGGTTCTTCAAAACTTTAACTTCTAGAATAAATTGGGTTGTTAGAATCAAGAACGTGCATTGTCGATTCGTGCAGCGTATATACGAAACCCAGCCCACACACAAACGTTACAGGGTAGCGTATATACTGAGTGTGGTATTCACGCATAAATGTTACCGAACATAATAGGACATCCAGGTTTTCAAAGGTTTCTAGAATGAAGAAGAAGAAGAAGAAAGAGAACCAAAAAGTTTAACTTTAAAACCAAGAACATACCTCCTGAATTCATCCAAGATCCTCAATTAATCTTTACAATTAATCCCAAGATGGAATCTAGCTACTCGTTATAATCATAGATATGCAAAGTTGTATGTAAATTTATTGAAAAGACTAAGTAATTTGACTACAGGAATTGAAAACTAAATAAAAACTATGAATAAACTACTCTAATCTACTCTTAAAACCCTAAAAAAAGGTCAACCCTAGAAATCTCATCAAAAACATCAAAAACCTAAATCTATTCTACTACCTACTCCTCCTTTCCACAACTAAAAAGTGAGTTAATATATAAATCCCGTCGTTAGTCGTACGCATGGTTCTCATTGAGTGCTCAGATGGGCTGGGTCCCTTCACAAAAGTTGTAGATCTCGAAAAGTTATATGAAATCGACATATTGTGGGCCTAAATAGCCTTTCTGATTTGCAAGATATAGGCTTCCAAAATTTCAGCTCTGCGTGCTTTAGCAACTTGTATCACAACTTCAGCAGCTTGTATCTTGACAGCAACCTCTTGAAACCTATGATTAAATTGCCTTTGAAATCATTCTATTGAAGCTTAAAACCGTTCTAATGTCTGGGCCACCATTCGAACACCACGGACGACTGTTCGAACGCTGCGTCGAATGCACTTCGAACGAGAAAACCTACTCTTTGAATCTTTCGAACGCACTTCAAATTTGATAATAGTTGTAGCCCTGGAAGTCATCTTTTAGATCAATAAGAATCATAGATATCTAATGCTTAGATCAAAGTAATGATAAAATTTCTCGAGCTATCTCCCAGCTATCATATTTTTGAATTTCTACTCCAATGTGTTACCTTCCAGCTTATTTTTGTCCCACAAGACATTCTATTCACAAAGTCTTCATAAAATACCATTATAGGAATTTGAGTCTTATTTTCAATGCCACAAAAATTAGATCAATCAAATGGTTGGATCAAAAGTTATATACATAATACTGAAACTATCTCCAATGAGTTTTCTTGGCATTATCTTTGACTTAGTCTTCTTCTTTATGCTATGCATTCGTTTTAAGTCCAAGACTAACAATAATTTCAAGAAACGTTAGATAATTAATATTTAAAACATAAATAAAAAATTAAGTGGTTTATCATTGAAATGCACAATATATTTAAACTTTTAACATAAAAATTCTTTAAAAATCTTAACTCATACATCAATCATACTTTATTATGAAATCTTGAGATTAACCAAATTTTAATCATTAAAATATTTATATTTGTTATCATTAAAATCAATTAATGAAAACTTGAGGTTAGCAATCTCTCCCTTTTTGATGATGACAACCATTAATTATTTAGAAACATATATGAGGTAATTATCTTAAGATTTTGTCAAAAAAATGATTATATTTTCCTCTCACTACTTGACTTCTCCTAATAAGTCAATATTTACATCTCAATCTCTTTTGCAAACACTATATTTCTCCCTCTTTGTCATCAACAAAAAGTAACACAGTAAACAAGTATATGCTCCCCTACAAAAATGAGAATAGAAGTATTTGTCATTATCGCAAAAATTTATCAACATCAGGTATTTATATAATAGGATTAGACATGCCAAGTTCTCTTTTTATAAAACAAAATCTATCTTCATTTCGGGGTTTTGTGAAAATATCTGCTAATTGATGGTCAGTATTAACAAATTTAAGAACAATATCACCTTTTTGAACATGATCTCTTATAAAATGATGTCGAATTTCAATATGTTTAGTTCTAGAATGTTATATTAGATTTTTAGACAAGTTAATAACACTAGTATTATCATATCTAATAGGAATATGATTAAAATGTGATCCAAAATCTTCTAATTGTTGTTTCATTCATAAAATTTGAGCATAACAACTTTCAGCCGTAATATATTTAGCTTTAGCAGTGGATAAAACAACTGAATTTTGTTTCTTACTAAACCATAAGATTAAAGAGTGTCCAAGACATTGACATGTGCTGCTAGTACTTTTTCTATCAATTTTACTACCGGCATAGTCCGCATTAGAATATCCAATTAAGTCAAAAGATATATCTTTAGGATACCACAATTCTATATTTTGTGTTCATAATAGATAACAAAATATTCTTTTGACAGTAATAAGATGTGATTCTTTGGGGCATGATTAAAATCGAGCACACATGCACACACTAAACATGATATCGGGTTTATTAGCAATTAAGTAAAGTAATAAGCCAAATATACCCCAGTATTTCTTTTCATCTACCGACTTACCAATTTCATCTTTGTCAAGATTTATAGTAGTTTCCATTGGAGTCCCAATAGGTTTTAAGTTCTCTATTTCAAACCTTTTTAATAAATCTTTTATGTACTTGGATTGATTGATGAAAATGTCTTCCTTAGATTGCTCAATTTGGAGTCCAAGAAAGAAATTTAATTCTCTCATCATACTCATTTCAAATTCTCCATACATATATTTAAAAATTTCTTTGCACATCTCTTCATCAGTAGTACAAAAAATAATACTATCAACATATATTTGCACTACTAACATATCATGATCTTTAGATTTTATAAAAAAAAGTAGTATCAATTTTTCCTTTTGAAAAACCATTATTAATAAAAAATTTACTTAATCTTTCATACCATGCTCTTGGAGCTTGTTTTAAATCATATAAAGCTTTTTTAAGTTTGAAAACGTGATTTGAAAAATCACAATTTTTAAAACTAGGAGGTTGTTCAACATAAACTTCTTCTGAAATATAGCCATTTAAAAATGTGCTTTTAACATCCATCTGGTAAAATTTAAACTTATTAAAATATGCAAATGCAAGCAACATTCTAATAACTTCAAGTTGAGCTACGAGTGTAAATGTTTCATCAAAATCAATTCTTTCTTTTTGGTTGTAACCTTGAGCTACCAATCAAGCTTTATTTCTAATAACAACCCCGGATTCATCCATTTTATTTTTAAAAATTCATTTTGTACCAATCACGAGATAGTCATTAGGTCTTGGAACTAAAGCCTAAATCTTATTTCTTTCAAATTGATTTAACTCTTATTGCATAACTAAGATCCAACTTTCATCATTTTCAACCTCTTTAAAACATTTAGGTTCAATTTAAGATAAAAATGCTAAATTACCATAAATATTACAGAGAGAAGAACGAGTTTTTATACCTTGTGAGGAATTACCAACACTAAACTTTTCAGGATGATTGTGTACATACCTCCAGTCTTTTGGCAAGTCTTGTGCATTTTCTTTGGATCCTTCTTCACTTGGAGAACACTCAGTTGAACTTTCTCCTTTATTCTTTTCTATGGAAGATTGCTTTAAAGATGTATCTTCTCTTTCCATAATGGTAAGATCTTCTATACTTTGTTCAATATTTATATCATCGTCACTTGTAATTTTCTTGAAAGAAATATTGTTAGATTCATCAAATACTACATGAATAGATTCTTCCACCACTAAGGTTCTTTTGTTAAAAATTTTATAAGATTTACTAGATATAAAATACACAAGAAATATGGCCTCATCGGATTTAGCATCAAATTTACCCAAATTATCTTTGTTATTATTCAAAACAAAATATTTATATCAAAAAGCATGAAAATAACTAATATTAGGTTTTCTTTCTTTTTAAAGTTCATATGGGGTTTTTCTAAGTATAGGCCTAATCATAGCACAATTCATAACATAACAAGCGGTATTAATGGCTTCAGCTCAAAAATATTTTGGCTAGAGTTTTATTTTTTCTTTCTACTACACCATTTTTTTGTGGTGTTCTTGGTGCTGAACAATTATATTTAAAACCATATTCATCACAATATTCTTTAAATTGCAAATTGTCAAATTCACCACCATGATCACTTCTAATAGTTGTAATTGTAAAACATTTTTTATTTTGAACTTTTCTACAAAATTTTACAAAAGTGTGTAATGCATTATCTTTATGTACAAGAAAAAATGTCCTTGTATATATTGAATAATCATCAATAATGACAAGTGCATATTGCTTTTCACCCAAACTAATAGTCCTAGTTGGACTAAATAAATCCATATGTAATAATTGTAATGGTCTAAAGGTAGAAATAATATTTTTAAATTTAAAAAAGTTCTAGTTTGTTTTCCTTTTGACATGCATCATAAAGTTTATCTTTTTTAAATTTAATTTTTGGTAATCCAATGACTAAATCAGTTTTAGAAAGTTTTGAAATCAAATCCATGCTAGCATGCGCAAGCCTTCTATGCCATAATCAATTACTATCACTCATAGCTGATAAACATTTTACATTACTAGAAGATATATTATTAAGATTAATAATGTATACATTTTCATGCCTATGACCAATAAATAATATTTTATTATCTATGATACTTTCTATTATGCAATGAGTATTTTAAAAAATAACTCTATTTCCTTTATCACATAATTGGCTAATACTAATCAAATTATGTTTCAAGCCTTCAACAAGTAAAACATTTTCAATAATAGAAAAAGAACTTTTACTGATACTACCAGTACCAAAAATCTTTCCTTTGCTATTGCCTCTAAAAGTCACATATCCTCCATCTTTGGGTACTAAAGTTGTAAACATAGATTATTCACTTGTCATATGCCTTCAGCAAGCACTATCAAGAAACCATCTTGCTCTTTTAGATTTTAGGTGAATCTATAAAAATAAATCAACAATTGATTTTTGATACCCAAACTTTCTTGGGACTATGGAGGTTAGTTTTAAAACTACTTGAACTCACAATTTTTTTAGGAACCCAAACTTGTTTGACTCCAACATATATATTTTTTTGAAGTAGGTAAGAATGTGATTAATGACCTTTCTTATGTTAATAATAACATGCAGAGTGTGGATTACTAGATGATGTTGTTTTAACAAAGAAATTTTTGTAAAACTTTTGCTTTTGAAAATGATTATAACCAATTTTAACTTTGTAAAAAATACATCTTTGTTTTTTGAGTAACATATCCAAATTTTCTCTTCCTTTTACAAATTTTAAAAGAGTATTATTCAATTCGTTAACTTTTATTTTCAAACTATTATTTTCACTATTCAAATCATTTGAAATTTTAAGTTTGGAAGATAAGTCTTCAAGGTTCTTTTTTAAAATTTCATTTTCATTTTTCGAAGATTCATTTTTTTTTTTAGAGAGAAGAAATAATTTTTTGAGGGCTAAATTTTTTATGCCTAATTTTTTAAGATCATCATGCAATTCCACAAAAGCATTTGTAATTCTTCATAAGAAAAATATTCTTAAAAGTATCACATACCTCTTTGTATTCCTTTGCCATTAAGCATAGGTTGACAACTTCATTATTATTTTCTTCGAAACTATTATCATCACTTTCTCCCCAAGCCGCTACCATAGCTTTCTTTTTGTTATTGTTCTTTGAATTTTTGAGTTGAGGACACTCAAATTTTATATGACCTGACTTTTTGTATTCATAACAAATTATTGTATCCTTTTTGTTACCTTCTTGTTTTGTTCCATCATTCTTTGAAAATTTTCGTCCGGCTTGCTTCTTGTTTCTTAAAAATATTTTGAATTTCTTTGTAATCATGGCAAGCTCCTCATTTTCATTGCTATTTTCTCCATTATTGCTATCAAATATAGAGGAAGTGGTGGATGATTTCAATGCTATGCTTTTCTTTTCTTTTTTTTTTTCGTTGTCATCCATTTTTATAGTAAGCTCATGAGTCATGAGTGAACCCAAGAGTTCATCCAATCTAAGCCTCATGAGATCTTTAGCTTTACAGTTACTTTTGGCTCCCAACTCTTTGATACGGACTTAAGAATCTTTCTCACCATTTCAACATTAGTATAACATTTACCAAGAGATTTTAAGACATTTATAATATCAGTAAATCTAGTAAACATATCAGAAATAGATTCCTCTCGATTCATTTTAAACAATTTACATTTATGAACAAGCATGTTAATCTTAGACTCTTTGACTTGATTAGTTCCCTTACGTGTAACTTCTAATTTGTTCCAAATTTCTTTAGCCGACTCACTAGTAGAGATTCTATTAAACCCATTAGGATCTAATGCACAATATAATAAGTTCATGGCTTTAAAATTTATTTGAATACTGTTTAAGTCATTCTCATTCCATTCACTTTCTTCTTTAAGCACTTTTTGTTCACTTATGATTTTGGTTGGTATTTTAGGGCCATTAACTATAACTCTCCATAATTCATAATCTACAGCTTGAATATAAATTCTCATTCTATCTTTCCAATAATTATAATTTGTGCCATTGAACAAATGAGGTCTATTGGTAGATTGACCTTCAGCAAGTGATCTTCGTACTATGGTTGCCATTACCTACTCTATGACGATTAAGCCAAATACTAGAGCCCTTGCTCTGATACCAATTGTTAAACCAGGTGGCAACCCAACAGGGGGGGTGAATTGGGTGTATAATTAAAAATTAAAATTTAAAATAATCTAATACACTTAATTTCCAATAGGTGAGATGTAATAGAAAAGATATAAAATATTAATCTAGCTAAGAAATGAATAAGACAAGCCAAGATATGATTAATATGAGATTAGTACAAATGATTCAAGTATGTGTGTGCATCTCAAATATATCAAGACTGTATATGAGAAAGATATTAAGCAAGATATAAAGAGAGAAAAGAGAAGAGATCAAACACAATGATTTAAAGTGGTTTGGTTGGCTCCTCTTATGCCAAACATACGTCCACCTCTGAGGCTCCTTCGTTGGGTCAATCTAATATTCTTCAAATAACTTTACACCACCAGCTTGCCCGGTTGTTAGTAAATCTTTACACCAAGTGGTTTGTTCTAAAAACACTAAAAAAATAACCTTTTGTTTGACTCTCCAAAACAAAGCACTAAGAAGATTTTTTTCTCTAAGTGTTCCTATCAATCGCTAAAGAAATAAATCACAAGTGTTTAGCAACCTTTTTACAAATGATATAGGGAAGTTAAAGCTCAAAACTATAGATACAAATCTCTAAAGAGTTGAATAAAACAATGAAGCTCAAAGATAAAATAAAATGATGAAGAAGTAAAACTCAAAATTTGAAGATCTTGATGAATGTCACTTTCTATGCTCAATCTTTGTAATCTCTTGTGTATCCTTACTTCTTTTGTGTATTTCTATTTATAGAGGAGATTAGTGGATTATTTGTAGCTTAAAATCAACTTCTAGCCATTAGAGAAGTTTGAACACATTTCTTCTCGTTTAAGTTACTGCCAGTCAGGTAATTGAATTTCAAATCAAATTGCTTCTGTTCCTCCTCGATTTTTGCTTTGATAACATTCGAATTTCAAATTTTCTATAAGAGAAACGTTGTAGACATGGAAGTCTGATTTTCAAAACCTCAAGAATCAGATTGATCCAATGATCAGATCAAAAGTTATCATCAAAACATTCAAGTTGTCTCCCAGTTGGCATATTTAAATTTTTGTAGAGTTATCTTCAATTCCACCTCAATTTTCTCCCTTATAACATTTGAATTTAAAATGGCTATAAGATAAAAATTGTAGTGATAGAAGTCAGCTTTTCAAATATGCAAGAATCATGTCGATCCAACGGTCAGATAAAAGGTTATTATCAAAATACTCAAGCTGTCTCCCAGTTGGCATATTTTAAATTTTGCAGAGTTGTCATCACTTCCACCTCGATTTTCTCCCTTATAACATTCGAATTTGAAATTGTCTATAAGATAATAGTTGTAGCCCTGGAAGTCATATTTTCAAATCAATGTGTCACCTTCTAGCTCAGTTTTATCCCACAAGACATTCAATTCATGAAGTCTTCATAAAATACCGTTTATAGGAGTTTGAGTCTTATTTCCAATGACACAAAAATTAGATCAATCTAACGGTTAGATCAAAAGTTATATATATAATACTGAAACTATCTCTAATGAGCTTTCTTGCTATTATCTTTGACTTGGTCTTCTTCTTCATGCTATGCATTCCTTTTAAGTCCAAGACTAACAATAACTTCAAGAATTGTTAGATAATTAACATTTAAAACATAAATAAAAAATTAAGTGATTTATCATTGAAATGCACAATATATTTAAACTTTTAACATAAAAATTCTTTAAAAATCTTAACTCATACATCAAACATACTTTATTATGAAATCTTGAGATTAACCAAATTTTGATCATTAATACATTTATATTTTTTATCATTAAAATCAATTAATGAAAACTTGAGGCTAATTCGTCTACCATCTCATGACGAAGTTCCCCACTAACTAAGGAATAGAGGAACTTCGTGGAGACCAATCCTCCCTCAGAGAAAACAAAACCCAAAAGGCCATGGTCATAGATGAGTTCAACGTCTGGAATAAGGAGGAACTTGTGCAGGGGGAACCAGTAGAAGACTTGGTTGAGGTACAGATCATGGAGGGCCAACATGCCTAGTTAAAGAGTAACCTGACATTCTTTTTGAAAGAGAATGCTGATATGTTTGCCTGGACCCATGAGGATATGCCAAGCAATGACCCAAAAATAATGTCCCACCATTTCAATATCGGCCAGGCCTACCGTCCCATCATGTAGAAGAGACGGGACTTCAGCCTACAGAGGAACGGTGTCATCGCAGAGGAAGTATCGAAGTTACTAAAGGCAAAGTTCATAAGGGAAGCCTATTACCCCAAGTGGCTCTCCAACATTGTTCTAATGAAGAAACCACTGCCAAATGGTGCATGTGCGTTGACTTCAACGACCTCAACAAAGCGTGCTTTAAGGACAGTTTTCCCTTGTTTAGGATTGACCTGTTGGTGGACTCAATTGCGGGTCACGAGATGCTGGGCTTCATGGATGCATTCTTAGGGTACAACCAAATCAAGATGGCAAAGCAGGATAGAGAGAACATTGCTTCCATAATAGGCCAGGGGTTATACTGCAACGATGTGATGCCGTTCGGTTTAAAGAATGCCGGAGTCATTTACTAACACCTGGTCAACAGTATCTTCATAGAACAGATTGGGAGAAATGTCAAGGTATATGTGGACGACATGCTGCTCAAAAGCACAAAGAGCGAGCATCACCTGGCTAACATGGAGGAGACATTTACTGCATTGCGAGTGCACCGAATAAAACTCAACCCTGCCAAGTGTGCCTTCGGTGTCTCATCTGGGAAATTCCTTGGATACATGGTGTTCAGCAGGGGAATAGAAGTGAACCTTGAAAAAATCCAAGCAATTCTCGACATGCAACCTCCCAAAACTGTGAAGGACGTCCAAAGATTGGCAGGATGGGTGACGACCCTAAACAGGTTCATCTCCAGGTCCACAGATAAAATGTCTACATTTCTTTAAAATTTTGAGGAAGACTTTTGAGTGAATGTAGGAATGCAAGCACGCTTTTGCCCAACTAAAAGCATACCTGAGCTCAGCCGAACAGTAATAGGGGAAGAGTTATACATCTATCTTGTTAGCTCTGCAATGATGGTTTTCTCAGCCTTGGTTACAGGGAGCAAAGGGTTCAGAAATCGGTCTACTACACTACTGAAGCCCTGACGTCTGCCCGCATACTCCGACCATATTTTCAATCCCACACCATCATGGTCCTAACAGGTTAACCATCACAAAAGGCATTGTAGAAACTGGACACGTTAGGGCGATTGGTGTAATGGTCAATTGAGCTTGGGGAATTCGACGTGCATCACCGGCCTAGGACAACAATTTGTTGGCAGGTTGTGGAAGACTTCCTCACAGAATTCACCAACCAGCAAGAACCCACAGAGCAGGCCACCGAGGTTCGAAATGAGGAGCAATACCCCACTGATCCCACATGCGTGCTGAGCATTGATGGCTAGTCTAACGACCATGCAAGTGGTGTAGGGGTGGTGTTGACAACCCCAGATGGAGAAAAGCTCAAATATGCCCTCTTTTTTGGCTTCAAAGCAACAAATAATGAGGCCAAATATAAAGTACTACTGGTCATAATCCATTTAGCCTGCCACTTTGAGGTTGAATATGTGCTAGTCTATAACTACTCCCACCTGGTCATAGGGTAGGTCAAAGGGGAGTACAAGGCCAGGGAAGAGAGCATGAGGGCCTACTTGGAGAAACCAAGAATTTGTCCAAAACCTTCACCAGCTTTAAGATAAGGAGAGTCTCGAGGAAAAGTCTATTACTCAAGTTGTAAGGAATTTTTTGGTACTTATCCCCATTATATTTTTTGGTGTAGCATTTATTTCTTTAAAAGTTTTTCTATCTATGACAAGTTAATATTGTTGATGCAATAAAATACAAAATATCACTACTACACTATTTTTCCAAATCTTGGATCCTTGGAGAGACTTGCCATGAAAACTTTGTTTTTTTATAGAAGGGTATGTGATTAAATGAAAATCATTCACATTAAAACAAAACACCCATCATAATAAATTTTAATTATAAAAATGTCATCACCACATCTTTATACTAAAATTTCATGTACAAATATTTTGGAAGAATAATATTTTTCTTCACAAAATGGGAAATGAGGCATAAAAATAATTGTTTCATTCATCATCAAAGTGCTACCTTAAATCTCTGGCATACATTTTGCACTATATACACCTACTGTATCATTTAATTTGATAAATCATAAAGGGGTCAAAATTTACTAAATCAATATTGGTAATACGTGCCAAGTGCAATAGCAAATTCCTTATGCCATAACCCTCCGGAAAGTCTGCTAGTGTTGGTGAGATGAGAAGAATGATTTAGGATTTGAGATTTAAGATTTAAGATTTAACGAGCAGTAACTACACTTTGATCCCAAACTATAAATTCCAAACATCGAGATATTAAACATTTAGTCTCATTATAAATGAAGTGATTGAAAGATTGTCTCTGTGGACAAAATGACTAGATACCATTATGTATTTTCAAGTGCTACTACTTTCTAAGATGAAATAATTTAATACAAATGTTGCTAATAATTTCAATTTTAGTTAAAAAAAAAAGTGGTTGTACAAATACTCAATTCAACTTTTCCAACTATTTAAGGTCGTCTACGTAGATCCTGTTTCGCCATTCTCTCTCTCAGGTGTTGTATCTTACTTAAATTGTAACATAACATGTCTTTCTTTTTCTAAGTAGGGAATTTATTGGTTTTCATTGCACATACTCAAACCATCTTAATTTATTTTCTCTCATTTTATTTTATTCAATAAGTACTACCTCTATTATTTTACGAATTCGTTCACTTCTAACCCCATCTCTTCTAATTTACCACAAATCCACTTTAGTATCATCATCTCAGCTACATTTATTTTACTAACATGTTATTTTATAATTGTCCAACACCCTGTACCATAAATTAGGGCTGTTTTTGTAGTCCTTCATAATTTTTTAAAAAAATCTCATTGGTATATATCTACACGAGACATCCAAAGTATTGGGCCTTTTTTTAGGGCCCATTTGGTACAGTTTTGTTGCCTAAGTGTTTCAAGTTTATAAGTAAAAAAGTCAAGTGTTTTTGTTTTTTTTTTTTTGCTTTTCTATTTTTGCTCTTTTTTTTTTTTTTAAACTTATCTATAGCTAAAGCAAATCCAGAAAAGGAAAAAGGTCAAAAAAACCTATCTTTGTTACTTATAAGCTTAAAAAAAGCTTAGCAAAAGAAGACTATATCAAACGAGCCATTTAGTCCATTCTTTTTTTTAAGGGCAAATTATATTTACCTCCCTTGAGGTTTGAGACTATTACAATCTACCTCCTGAACTTTTAAAAATTACATTCTCCTCCCTTGAAATTTAAGGTGAGTTGTATTTTTTTTCAAATGTTAAATCTTTTAATAGAATATATGTGATGTCAGCAAAAAAAATAGGTTTATTACTTAAATTGCCCCTAATGTGCATGAAATGACATAAATAGGAATTTTCTTTTGCTTCTAAAATTAATTTGTATGTTAATTTTTAAAATTTTTATTTTTTTCCCCAAATGTTAAATCTTTTTCTCCCACGTGTGTTGATTTTTTTTTTTTAATATGTAAGATCTATTTGTCATGTCATAAGCAAAAAAAAAAAAAAAATTCTTTGTTATTTCATGCACATTAGGGACAATTTAGGTAACGAATCTATTTTTTTTGCTGACATCACATATATTCTGTTAAAAAATTTAATATCTGGATAAAAATGTAACTTACCTAAAACCTCAAGGGAGGGAGATGTAATTTCTAGATCCTCAGGGAGTGAGTTGTAATAGTTTTAAATCTTAAGAGAGGTAGATGTAATTTGCCCTTTTTTTTAACTCTACGAGATATCAATACTAATATTCCTCTGCATGTATAATTGAGTCCAGGCATCTAAATTATAATGATTCAATCTTTAGTGTTTATTGTCCTTTAATACTAACAGCTCATTATTCGAACTTTGATTTTTACTAAAGTTGCATTCCACGAATCCACATACACACACATATATATTATGCCAGGTGCATTCTATGTATTAAATTTTAGTCCTACTTATCTTAAAGCTACTTTGAATTTAAAGTTTTTCTCCAGTATTTACTCCTATTTCTGTTTGATCTACTAAGATAAAATACTTGCTAAATAGCGTAAATGATGACAACTCATCTTATACATGCTTGGTCAATTTATCAATAACTAATGCAAAAAGATAAAGGTTTAACGCAGATTCCTAATGTAAACTTCGGCTAATAAGAACATCATTAGTTTTTCATATTAACCGTCTTCACTATGATCCTAGCTCCATAATATATGTCTGGTATCATTTTAGTACATCTATTTGTTATGCGTTTCTTTCCCAAAATTCACCTTATTAAAATCTCTAGGAATCCTATCAGGAACCTTTTCCAAGTGTATAAAAATCATATGAAGATCTTTTTGTTCTTTCGAGTCTGTAAAATTGATTGTATAAGGGCTTGTTATTAATTCTACAAAAAAGGAAGAAGAAAAAACTAGCCCCATTATTACAAAATCCAGATGATATCTAATCACATTAAGCTCAAATGCTACACATGACAATCCATATTTAATAAAAGAAAGTACAGAATTTAAAATTTAAAACTAGAATTACACTCCAAAATTGATTGTGAAGTGACAACTTTTTTATTCTAAGTTCTATATTTTTCACTATAATAAGTAGTGAAGTTGATCCAGGGAGCGGTGATGAAATATCGTAGATTGAACACCTTTTATAAATTTGTTGAATTTCATCACGAAGATATTAGAAAATTAAAAAACTATTGAATGTGATTCTTCAACAAGAACACAAGAGCAATAGAAATTTGAAGATTACTCTTCTCTTAATATTATTAATTAAAAGCATTTTATTTAGAGCAAAGACCCTTAAATTGTATTTATAGAGTAACAAAACCCTGAACCTAGTTAAAACAAATTATGGCTAAAATTAAGAAAATAATGAAAAATACTAAGAAAAAGAAAAATTCAAATTAAACCCAAATTTGTATACTAAACACTCAAAAGAAACTTGCAGCAAAAACCTAAACCAAATCGGAATTAAATCGCCCAAGATGTTTGCCCATCCAATCTCTCTAAAAAGGGCAAAATTATCATTTTTGAGACCTAAATGCTGGAATATGTACAAAAAGTAACATAGGCCATAACAATAGCGGTGATTAGAGTAGAACCTTTGGGGTCAATTTGGACAACGTCAAACTGACCCGACTTTATCCCAATGCTTTAAGAACCCTAGTGCTAGGCCATCTGCATCAGAAGTTTTCTTTTCTTTTTTCATTTTTTTTTTCTATTGGCGATTGTCATTTCTGTTAGTAGTAGAAGTTGAAAAGTCCAGAGTAATCATCTTTCATAAGAAAGGTTAGTTTAGTCTTCGAAACATCCAAGTTCCACCTTAATTAAGAGAGGTTCAAAGCATAATAATTATTCAACTACATTTTTATTTTGGGAAATCCAGGAATAGTAAATGCTCCTTAATAGGGCATTCATTATTTCCAACCCCAAAGATTAGTGCATATTAATTGCTTCATACATGAATCTAGCCACTTCCATACACCATGAATGCTTAGACACATTTATATCACACCTGTTGAGAGTATTATGGCTGGCTTATCCCCTGCTAGCTCTCAGATTCCATCCTATTACTATAAAAGCTGGTTTCTATGTCTCAGCTGTTATCTTTGTATTTGACAACACAAAAAGCAAAGACCTGAGAACAAATTTAGAGTCAAGAATGGACGGTAGACTCTTTGGGCTCATATTGCTGATTGTTATCTTGGCTTCTCGTGAGTCTCTCTCTCTCTCTCTCTCTCTCTCCATGAACTATTTTCATATGTCTAAAGAAACTAATCCATAATTCTTTGGTGTTTGTGATCATAGAAGAGACACTGATGCAGCACGCTGAAGCAAAAAAGTGTAAAAAACCAAGCACTACGTTCAAAGGTCTATGTTTCATGGACAGAAGTTGCATAGCAGCCTGCCGGAAAGAAGGTTATGAAAAAGGCGATTGCAAAGGGCTGCGACGCCGGTGTGTCTGCATCAAGCAATGCTAATGCAGATCGTAGCTTTTGTGTGATATAAGCATGGATTGATCAAATATAAATAAAGTCTTCCATTGCCTGATGGGGTGGTTATATATGAAGCTGCTTCATTCTCAGCTAGAGTTCCATTATCAATGTAGAAAATGAACTCATTAAAAATGAATAAAGGTCTCCATTTTTGGAGGGTTGTTATGACTTTTTTTAATTTTTGTTTTCTGTTAATGTTCCATTTGAGTCTTAATTTTTCATAAGCTACTATTCGACATTTTCATTGTGGCATTCTTTTCTCTTTCTCACTCTAGATTTTCATATGTTGCCATATTTGGAACTTGGATTTGCCAATAAAATAAAAAATAAAAATAAAATAAAATAATTCAATGCTCTTGGAGTACTACGTTACTTGGGTCTCCTCTCATAATGCAATGAGACCTGTGCTAGTTTGGTCCCGAATACACTTACCAACCCACCTAACAAGTAGATTGCCCATTGCATTATGAGAAATAGAGTAAGGGTGATATAATACTCCAACAGTATTTGAATAATTTCTGAAGTGGCCAAACATGGAGAGCGAAATTATTCAATATTTTTGGAGCGCTATGTCACGCTTACTTCTCCTTTTACAGTGTAATAAATTCTCATGCTAAGTAGGTCTCAAACACACCTACCGGACTCACTTAGTACAGGGATGACCAACCGTGAGAATAGAAGGGTGACATGTGGTGCTCTAAGAGCACTTAATAATCAACCAAAGAGGGAAAAAAAAAATTTCAACGCTCTTGAAGTACCACTTTAGCCTTCCTTCTCACCTCACAATGCAATGTCTTATTAAGTGAGCCCTCAACATGCCTACTGGACCCATTACCCTTTACTCCTACTTCTGTTTCATCCACTCAAAGGATATAATCACGAAATAGCATACATTATGATAACTCATCTTATACATATCTAGTCATTTTATAATAACTAATGCAAAAAAAAAAAAAAAAAAAGGTTTAACACTGATCCCTAATGTAAACTTACGATAATAAGAATATCATTAGTTTTTCAATTGGTTGTCCTCACTATAAATGATCCTAGCTTCAGAATATGTGTGTGATGCCATTTTAGTATATCCATTTGTTTTGCATTTCTTTTACAAAATTCACTTTGTTAAATGCTCTAAGTACCCTATCATAAACTTTTTCCTTGTATATCAAAATCATATGAAGATCTTTTTGTTCTTTTTATTCTTTTTGTTCTCCAAGTCTGTAAAATTGATTGTATAAGAGCTTGGTATTAATTTTAAAAAGAAAAAAAAGCTAGCCCAATTATTACAAAATCCAGATGATATTGAATCACATTAATATCAAATGCTACATATGACAATCCATATTTTATAAAAGAAAATACAAAATTTAAAATTTAAAACTAGAATTGCGCTCCAAAATTGATAGTAAATTGACAACTTTTTTATTCTAAGTTTTTTTATTTTTCACTACAATAAGTAGATTGAACACCTTTCACAAATTTGTTGAATTTCATTATGAAGATACCAGAAAATTAGGAAACTATTAAATGTGATTATTCAACAAAAACATAAGAACAATAGAAATTTGAAGATAACTCGTCTGTGAATATTATTAATTAAAAGTATTTTATTTAAGGCAAAGGCCCTTGCATTGTATTTATAGAGCAAACACAACCCTAAACCTAATTGCGCAGATTAAGGCTAAAATTAAGAAAATAAGAAAAAATACTAAGAAAAAGCCAAATTCGAGTTAAACCCAAATCTGTATACTAAACACTTAAAGAAACGTGCAAACAAACCTAGACCAATCGTAATTAAATCGCCCAAGATATTTGCCCATCAAAGTTTTTCGAAAACAATGAAATTGCTCCTTTTGAGACCGAAATGGTGACATCCGCCCAAAAATAATATAGGCCATGACAATAGCAGTGATCAGACTAGGAGCTTTTGGATCAATTTGGACGACGTCAAACTGGGCCCGACTTTATCTCAATGCTTCAAGAAACTTAATGCTAGGCCTTCTGCATCAAAAGTTTTTTTTTTTCTTTGTTCTTTTTTCTTTTTGTTTGGCTATGTTTATTCTTTTCTGTTAGAAAATGTTGTAGTAGAAGTCGAAAAGACTAGAGTGATCATATTCATAAGAAAGGTTAGTAAAGTCTTTGAAACATCTAATTTCCACCTTAATTAAGAGAGGTTCAAAGCAACATAATTATGCAACAACATTTTTATTTTGCGAAATCCAGGAATAGTAAATGTCCCTTAATTGGGCATTCATTATTACCAACCTCAAAGATTAGTGCATATTAATTGCTTCATATGTATGAATCTAGACACTTCTATACACCATGAATGCTTAAACACATTTATACCACAGCTGTTAAGAGTACTATGGCTGGCTTTTCCCCTGCGAACTGAGAGATTCCATGCTATTACGATAGAAGCTAGTTTCTATGTGTCAGCTGTTTTCTTTGTACTTGAAAACAGAGAAAGAAAAGACCTGAGAACAAATTTAGAGCCAAGCATGGATCATAGGCTCTTTGGGCTCATATGATTGTTCTCTCGGCTTCTCTCTCTCTCTCTCTCCCATAAACTATTTTCATATTTTTAAAGAAACTAATCCAATTTTTTGGTGTTTTTGATCGTTCGTAGAAGAGACATTGATGCACACTGAAGCAAAAAAGTGTAAAAACCAAGCACTACGTTAAAAGGTTTATGCTTCATAGACAGAGGTCGCATGGCAGCCTGCCGAAAAGAAGGTTACCAAAAAGGCGATTGCGAAGGGTTTTGCCGCCGGTGTATCTGCATCAAGAAATGCTAATATTGCAGCTATAGTATCTTTTGTGTGTAAGCATGGATTGATCAAATATAAACAAAGGCCTCCATTTTGCTCTATTTGGAGCTTGGATTTGCCAATAAAATGGAAAATAAAAATGAAATAAAATTATTCAATGCTCTTGGTGCACGACGTCGCTCGTGTTTCTCCTCTCACAATGCAATAAATCCCCTATTTGGTGAATCATGAACACACGTATTGGATCCACCTCAAGACCCACTTAGCAAGGAGATAACCCATTACATTGTGAGAGTAGGAGTAAAGGTGATGTGACGCTCCAAGAGTATTAAACAATTTCTCAAGTGGCTCTATGTACAAAAGAAAAATTATTCAATGCACTTGGAGCATCACGTGCAACATCACTCTTGCTATTCTTTTCATAATGTAATGGGTATCCTGCTACTTCCAAACAAAATTACCGAACTCACCTAGTAAGGGGATATGACCGGACTGCATTGTAAAACAAGAAGTAAGAGTGATACGGTATTCCAAGAGTACTTAATTATCACCCAAAGAAAGGAAAAATTGCTCGGTGCTCTTGGAGCATTACATCAACTTTTTCTCTCATCTCAAAATGCAATAAGTCCTCCTGTTAGTTGAGTCCTAAATATATTTACTAAACCCACCTCAAGACCACGTTCACCTACTAGGTGAGTTCTAAATACACTTGGTAGACCTAACACACGAGAAAAGTAGCAAGCATGATGTAACACTCCAATCGCAATGAATAATTTCTGAAAAGACAGAGAGACGATTTCGGAAGGAGTATGGTTTATACTATTCTAGAAGACGAAGTCAAATTATTAAATATTGGATAAAAGTTACCTTGATTTCATACAACTCTTTTTAAGTCTCATTAATGATTTGTGTTGATGCCGAAAAAGATGATAGGTATTATTCGAGCCATTGCTTTAAATGATATGGGTGCGGAACTGGTCTGTTTCGGGCAGAGTACTTCTCCAGTTCAGGTTTGCCCCAGATCAGTAGAATTAGGATAATATTGTACAAGCATAAAATTGTATTTATTGATAAAATAATATAATTAAATAAAAATTATTTAAAAATAAAACACTCATTATGGTGGTTTTATTTACAAAAATGTCATTATAACATCATTCTCACAAAATTTTATGTATAAATTTTTTTAAAAAAAAAACATTTTTCATGGAACAGATTTGTGGTCTTATCATTACAAAAGAGTCACGATTTGGAATTCAGAGCAATAGCTTTAGATGCATGCTATTCTACAGTCCACAATCCACATGCATCAATCTGGATAAGAACTTGATCAAGCATGCAACTCCAATTGTGCAAGATGTCTAATTAAACATCGTGTTTGACAACCAACAATCGAATATTCGTAATGAAATCCAATATAATTGGCTAGAAATACGCACTCTCTCTTCTGATTCCATTTCTTCTGTTTCATTTATATATTATTTAATAGGAATGCATTGTCTTATTTATAAGTGTTTTTTTTATCCATTCCTAATCTTTCATTAATGGAACCGTATAATCAGTGAGAGGAAGATATACATAATAAGGCTCACGATATCTTTGTGTAACTAGCTAGACCAATCAAGAGAGCTCAAAAGCGAAGTCGTGCGGTAACATCCTTGTGTACATTTTAGTTATATTTGCTAAGGGAGAAAAGGAGAAAAGAGAAAAGAAAATTTTTAAAAACTACTAAAAAATGAGTCCTTTGTCTTGAAAATTTTTGTCCCGGCTCATTAGCCATCGCAAAAATTGTCTTTTGCGACGGCATAACAATCATGGCAAATACCTGACATAAATAGGTATTTGTCACGACAATTTGCGATGGAGAAATTTATGGTGCCATGAGAGAGATTTTGCCTCAGCTATTTGCGACGGTAAGATTCTCCGCGCAAAAGATTTTTGTGGCAACGGATAGCTTCGCGAGGCAAATAGTTTTAATAAAAAAGACGTCGTTTTGATCTTGGAGGGCCTTCTCGTCATTTTCTTGAAAACCCAGCCGCTATTCCCCCTTCTTCCCTTATCTCGCTCCCTCTCTTTGACCAGCCTGCCAGGAGCTCCGCCGGAAGACCACATTGTCGGCCTGCCAGGAGCTTCGCCGGAGGACCACATCGTCGGCCTGCTAAGAGCTCCGCCTTGTGCCGCCAGCTCCTCCTCCCGCTGCCCTGCCACTGCCGCACCACGACACCACCTCCTCGCCCTAAGATATTGCAACTGTTGCCTCCACACCACCTTCTGTCGGTCGATTATCTTCGAAGAATGTATCCGGTGGAAAGCCGCTGCTGATTAACGTGGGCTGTTCCCGAATCCTTTTCTCCGCCTTGGTGCCCTATCTCTTTGCCCGGTTCCTGAATATCAAGCTTCCTGAACATTTTTCCGATTGATTTTGAAGGCTCCGGATGCCGGGGGAAAGCCGTTGTGCTTTGGGCTGTTCCCGAATCCTTTTCCCCGCCAATTTTTTGATTGATTTTGAAAGCTTCAGGTCAGTACATACAACATTTGAAGTTTTAGCAGTTGGAAACTATAAATTCTTGAACACTAGAAAAAAAATGTGTTTTTGAATTCTAGGGTTTCAAGTGTTTCGATATTTATTCCTACTGTGTGTTGATTGAAAATTATTTGAATTCCTGATGTTACATGAATACCGGGTTTGCTTTGAAATTTAAGAGCCATTGCATTTAACAGGTTTAGTCGTGCACTTAATTATTAATGTGCACATACATTTGTATACATAGGTATCAAAGGGCTGGTACAAATCCAGGTTAAAATTAAGTGAGAAGGCATCATTCATGGCTATTGACTGTTTTGTGTTGTATAAATTCTTCTACCACAGTAATTGGCCATTGCCCTCCACCGTTTGTCGGAAAAAACCTGTAGTGCATGTGTAGTGTATATCTATACTCTATACATATATGTGTGTATAATGTAAATCAGGAGTGAGAAATTCAAGAAGATAAGGTGGAATGGATTCTCCAATTGTTAATGGGGCTCTGATATGGATTATAAGGCCTAGAATAAAAGAAAAGAAAAGGGCTGGACTCAAAAACACACTGGGTCTGGCTATGAAATCCTAAATTCCATTGAGCTCATCAACCCAAT
This sequence comes from Euryodendron excelsum, assembly GCA_033060915.1. Lineage (NCBI taxonomy): Eukaryota > Viridiplantae > Streptophyta > Magnoliopsida > Ericales > Pentaphylacaceae > Euryodendron > Euryodendron excelsum. The sequence continues at coordinate 22,270,339 of CM065386.1, forward strand.
TAGGGAAATTCTATTTTTTTTTTACAGAACTTTTGCACAAAATCCTCTACCATAATGGCGTGGCAATGGTATTTATGTGACTACAACTATTTTACAGAGTATTGTACTTGATAATAATAGTGTCTGAATCGGCCACTTTATTTGGTTTGTATATATTTTCTGTTTGTATAGATTTAAAAATGTTATAGTTTATAAATCATAGAAATATTGCATCAAGTGCTTTGGAATGTTAAAGGACTTGGGGCAGTTGAGGATGCTGATATATAAAGGAAGGTAATCTGAATTCACTGGCGCCTTAATATGCATCAATGGATTAGAATAAGCCAAACCAAGAAAAAAAAAGGTCTTTTTTCTATTTTAGATAGACCACAAACCAGCTGGGGTTGTGGTTACCAAAAACCAATCAGGGATAAAATGGAGGTTTGTTTCTATAAGAATCCAGGTTGATTGCCAAACTAATTATTCGATGAATCCGAGACTGAAACAATTACGTTACACATAAAAGATGCTTTCTTGATACTGTAATGTTTAGTTTTTGAAGTTCAACTAGTTTGAAATTTTTTAGGTTTCTAAGGATTAAAGATTTAGTTAGAGGTAGTTATGTGATTTATGGGGGTGGGGTTTTGCTGCTCAAATGGGGTCGATGTGGAACACCCTGAAAATTTTTCGGTGACTTTAGAATTATTTATTTCTAGACCTGTATTGTTTTACTATTTGGAGAATTTGGGTATAAAGATATGATAAATGAAGTATGAACTTGGCCATTCATGCAAGCCAATGGATGGCTTCTGTAAAAATATTTGTGACTTAGTAATGGCTGCAGAAGTGCAATACCCGTGGCTTGGTTGCTGCCTTATTCTGAGGCTTTGCAAGTGATGGCAAGTATAGTTGTAATGTACCATATCTATTAGTGGCATAGTTTAGGGGAGGATGACGTGTGGGGACAAATGGCATGGTCGTCGGAGTCCCGATTTGAGAATCATAGCATTTTTCTTAATTTTATAACACTTAAAGTTTTTCAAGTTCAAGTTCGGGGGTTTTGAGGCCCAAAATCCCTAAACGGCCTAAGAACGGCGTGAACGTGGCATGGTTTAGGCGAGTATAACGTGTGGAGACAAACAGCATGGTTGCTGGAATCCCGGTTTGAAAATTATAGCATTTTTTTTTAATTTTATAACACTTTAAGTTTATAAGTTCATGTTTCGGGGTTTTGAGATCAAAATTCACGAATAGTCTGGAAACGACATGAACTTAGCACGTAGCACCGCTTAGGCGAGGATGACGTATAAGGACAAACAACATGGTTGCCGGAGTCCCGGTTTGGGAATCATAGCATTTTTCGTAATTTTATAACACTACAGTTTTTTAATTTCAAGTTTGGGGGTTTTGCAGTCCAAAATTTCCGAACGGCCTAGGAATGGCGTGAAACTTGGCACGTAATACCACTTAGGCGTGGATGACGTGTGAAGACAAAAGCACGGTCGCGGGAGTCCTGGTTTGAGAATCATAACATTTTTCCTAATTTTATAACACCTAAGTTTTTTAAGTTCAAGTTTGGCTTTTTGCGACTCAAAATCCCCGAACGGCCTAGGAATGACATGAAACTTGGCAAGTGGCACAATTTAGGCGAGGATGATGCGTGGGGATAAATGGCACGGTTACCGGAGTCCTAGTTTGGGAATTATATCATTTTTCCTAATTTTATAACACTTCAGTTTTTAAGTTTAAGTTTGAGGGTTTTGCGGCCCAAAATCCTCGAACGGCCTAGGAACGGCGTGAAACTTGGCATGTAGCATCACTTAGGCAATGATGACTTGTGGAGACAAACAGCACGGTCATTTGAATCCCGGTTTGGGAATTATAGCAATTTTTCTAATATTATAACACTTTAAGTTTGCAAATTTTGAGGCTTTGCGGTCCAAAATTCACAAACGTTCTAGGAACGACATGAAACTTAGCACATAGCATGGTTTAGGCGAGCATAACGAGTGGGGACAAAGGGCACGGTCGTCGGAGTCCCAGTTGGGGAATTATAGCATTTTTCTAATATTATAACGTTTTAGTTTTTAAAAAGTTTAATTTATTTGAAAGAACTTATTCAAATATTGTACTTATGATTGTAGGATGGTGTAAAAGTAAGTTTATTTAGTGTTGGGCTTCCA
>CM065386.1:22275000-22277500 GCA_033060915.1 Euryodendron excelsum
TAAAGCCATTACACAAAACATGCCTTTTAGTATAAATTTTCAACACTTCCAACCGCTTAAGTTATGGCGTCAAGGATGAATAAAAAGTGTTAATGACGTAATGGGTCTCAAAACCATGATGGGGGCAAGAATTCAACAGTGTTTTGTAATGCTCCTAACAATGAAAGAAAGTCTTACCCTATTGAGGGGCGAACTGAAAGATGTTGCGACGGATTGCCTCAATAAGGTGTTCAGGAAAGAATTTGCATAGGAATTCATCTTAAAGCTGATTCCAAGCAGTGATGGACTAAGATCTTAAAGAGTTAAGTCAAATCTTGGCATTATCCTCAGTTAGAATGGGAAAAGCTTGAGGCGGAACATCTCGGCGGGACAACTATTATCATGGTATATGAGGTAAACTTGCTTAAAGTTCTAGATATGATGGTAAGGGTTCTTAGACTCGAACCCATGAAAATGTTGTATAAGTTGGAACACGCCTAGTTTGAAATTCATGGTTTGTTGGTAGGCAAGCAAAACTATACAGGAGGGTGGATTCTGTTGGACAGGGTTTATGTAATCTCGGAGAGACCAAACAGGAGGTGCCAAAGCACCTCCAACAACCTGAGCATTCCTATTACCATTATCGGCATTGCCAGCTGGGACAAGTGGCGGATCGGCCATGGTATCAACTTGGTTGGGGTCTATAGAAATGAGTTTACCCATTGTATCTCAGACCCAACAATGCATGCAACGCATAAACAAAGTAGGCAATTCGTGCCTCAACAAACAAATCACAATCCTCAACCACTAATTTCCAACCTACCTCCAATCTTCATAGATATAAACCATCGATTAAGATTTAATGTCCAACCAACCTCCAATCTCCACAGGATATATACTATCGATTTGCAAGTAGCACCAATCCTAGGTCTCCACTAAGCACCTATCCAATCTAAGAAAAGAAATCAAAGCTCACAAACTAAAAATTATCAATCCTAACTAAAAGACCTAATATGCTTGTACATAAAAGGGATGGAACAAAGTTACCACGTGAAGCGTGAGATCCCTTCATTGTTGTAGAAAGGTGACAAAGCTGGTTTCTGTTGTCTATGCTTGCTTTTGCACTTTGGTGCTTTTGCTTTTATATTTTTTATTATATGCGCGCCTAAGGTTTGCTTCTTGTACGCCAAAGTTGATGCCTTCCCCAGAAACGGCGCCAAAAATTAATCACCTCCAAGATATGTGATAAGAGAGCAGCAATGGCATGGTTACGATATAGTAATACTCGAAAAGTCCGAGATCGATCTATAGGTAAGACAGTTGTTGTCCAAGAAGAGAACTCTCGTTCGACCTACCACGAGCACAGAAACCAAGAACAACTCCAAAAGAAGAGATAACCGAAAAAAAAATGATTCGTTTGAAAAGTTTGTTTTGATTTGAAACTATTGAAAGAAATTGATATTAAAAGTACTTAAGGAAAACTTGGCTTAGGAAAATCCAGTTGCTTGGGTGTTTGATAAACCTACAAGGTATTAGATTAACTCAGTTCATCGGTGTCAACTTACACCTTTGAACTGGAAGATATCGCGGCTAAAATAGTTAGGTATTCTTCGCTTTTCACCCAATGCTTAAAACACTATTTTCATAACATTCGTATCAGGGATCCAAACAAACCCCATGCAAAACTAAAGTTGTGCACGAACCCTCTAGGATATGATCTCGAAAGTTTGATTGCGAGAGAAAATGATGAAAAAGGAAGAAACCCTGGATGTAAAAAGATAAAGCAATAAGATTTTAATTGCATACCGTGTGTGAATATTCAACACCCAAGCAACCTTCGTTTTTGTCGCTAAGAGATAGATTAGCTACTCATGACAATTGAAAACATAACTTGAAATTGAAGAAAGCTTGGCAATTAATATTGAAACTTGTAATTGAATCTGAGAACAATGAAAAGAACAAGTTTTTCTACTCAAAACAGATCTAAAAAATCTCTAAAATTCTTAACCCCCATAAAAATAATAAGTTCCCTATTTATAGTTACAAGGTGGCATAAGAAAATAAAGCTGGAAATTCCAATCCGCGCCTGATTGTCAAGATGATGATTTGGGCTCGTCCTGACAGTCAAGCAAAACAAGAGTTTGGTGCCCCTTCTAGTTGTTAGGGCAAACCAATTCATCATCCTAACGGTAAGGCAAAATTGACAATTGCATGCTTTCTGGTCATTAGGACGGTCAAATGAGTCGTCCTACAAATATGCATCTTTTTGTGGCTCAGTTTTGACCACTTTAGAAGCCGATTTAGCCAATATGCATTTTGAGGCAAAGTTGTCGATTTTGAAGTCTTCTTTTCAATGCCGCAAGAATCGATTCAATCGGATAGTGGAACAAAAAGTTAAAGCCAATCTCCCTAGACAGTATCGAATTTTCATCTCCGGTTTGATCGACTTGAACCTGCATTGATCATTCTTACTCCCTTTTGCTTCTATTAGCTTCCATAACATACAAAACTCAAACAAAAT
>CM065386.1:22280000-22332500 GCA_033060915.1 Euryodendron excelsum
ATACTCTACACACCAAATCATCTATTATATAGAATAAGAGACACACATGCATAATCATTAAATAAATAACGCAATGCAATCATTTCTCACATAGATTCTCATTAAAATGGAATAACTAATTTATTAATAAATACTAAAGCCATTACACAAAGCATGTCTTTTAATACAAATTCCCAACAGTTTATCGTCCTCTAATATTAACAACTCATTCTTTCATACTTCTGTTTTAACTAAAATTGCATTATATATATATATATATATTTCGCCAGCGCATTCCTTATATTAAGTTTTAATCCTACTTATTTTAAATCTTTTTAATTCTAATCTCTCCAAAGATTTAGCTTAACATTTAATGCTAATTTTGTTTCATCGAGTAAAACAATATCGTCAGCAAATAGCATACATCATGATACCTCCTCTTATACATATCTGGTCAATTAGTCAATAACTAGTGTAAAATGATTGGGGTTTAATGCATATTCCTGATGTAAACTTGCAGTTGTAAGAATGTCATTAGTTTCCATACTGCTGCTTTGCTATGATCCTAGCTCCATAGTATATGCCTTGTGTCATTTCAATATTTGTGATGCGTCTCATTTCCAAAATCCATCATATCAAAATCTCTAGGAATTCTATCGTAAACTTTCTCTAAGTATGTGAAAATGGTATGAATATTTTTCTTTTCTCCAAGTCTATAAAATTGATTTACAAGGGTTTGTTATTAATTCTACAAAAAAAATAAAAATAAATAACCAGTGCTCATGGAATGCCATGTCACCCTTTGTTCCTATCACATTGTAGTGGGTTTGCTAGATAGGTCTTGAGATGCGTACGATAAGTATGCCTGGGATCCACCTAATTGAAGGATCCATTGCATTATGAGAGAATGAGCAAAGATAATGTGACGTTTCAAAAACATTGGATAATTTTTTTGTTAAGTAGACCAGAATTATCATTGATCTTTCATTGGAAAGATTAGTAAAGCCTTTGAAACATCTAATTTCCACCATAATTAATAGTGTTTCAAAGAATAATAATTATTCAAATACATTTTTATTTTGGGAAATCAAGGAATAGTAAATGCTCCTTAATAGGACATTCATTATTAGCAACACCCAAGATTAGTGCATAACTATTGCATATATATGAATCTAGTCACTTCTTTACAATATTAATGCTTAAACCTGCGTCTATACCACACTTGTAACAGTATATACTATGGCTGGCTTATCCCCTGCTATCTCTCAGATTCCCTGCTATTACTATAAAAGCTGGGTTTCTATGTGTCAGTTGTTACCTTGGATTTGACAACAAAAAGAAAAGACTGAAAACAAATTCAGAACCAGGCATGGATAATAGGCTTTTTGGGCTCATATTGCTGATTTTTCTCTTGGCTTCTCGTGAGTCTCTCTCTCTCTCTCTCTCTCTGTCTCTGTGCATGAACCATTTTCATATGTCTATAAAAACTAATCCATTTCTGTGGTGTTTGTGATGGTAGAAGAGACCGTGATGCAGACTGAAGCAAGAAAATGTATGAAGCTAAGCACTACTTTCAAAGGTTTATGCTTGAGAGATGGAACTTGCAAGGCAACCTGCAGGGGAGAAGGTTATGAAAAAGGCGACTGCAAAGGGTTTCGCCGCCGCTGCTTCTGCATCAACAAATGCTAATATTGCAGATATAGTAGCTTTTGTGTGCAAGGGTACTGGTGGATTGATTAAATATAAATAAAGTCCTCTATTGCCGGTCGGGGTGTGGTTGGTTGTGACTTCTGTATTATCAGCTAAAGTTCCATTATCAAGGTGAAACAATGAACGGACTAATATTTAATAAAGGTCTTCTATGGTGGTTTGTTATGATCTCTTTATTATCTGCTAATTATCTATTTTATTAGCCTTAGATTTTTATAGGCTACTATTCATTGTATTCATTTCGGCTTTTTTTTTTTTTTTTTTTCATTCCCCTACTCTAGATTTTTATAAATTGGTGTGTTTGAATCTTATATTTATTGATGAAAAGAAAATGGAAGTGAAATTAAATTGCCTGTATATATTATTTTCTTTATTAGTAATCGAACAAAAAATTTGGACAAAGATTTATTTATTTTCTTTACCCAACAAGAAAAAAAATTAGCTTCTTTTATTTTTTTAACTCGACAAGTCCAAGATTTAAACATAATAAGAATGTGAGAACAATTAGTGTTCTTTTTTCTTTGAGTTTTACTAATTTACCATATAAGAATAAATTACACTTTGTACCCTTATACTTTACACTAAATTTTACACCTGTACTTTTAATTGTATTAATTAGGTTCCTATACTTTTAATTTATTACAATATCATTCTATTGCAAGTTTTCATTTGTACAATTGAATGTCAAAAATCATATGCGTCTCACATAACCCTTTTCTAAGGACACAAATGTATTTTTTAAAACTATTTTGACTTCCAAATGCCCTCATCTCAGACTAATTTCTCTCAAAGCCTCTAAAAATCAAATCATTCTGTATATAAAATAAAATTAAGGTTACAAAATACCCCTCAATCCTCTCAAGTGAGGGAGTGCTGAGGTTATTTGGGAGCAAAAATGGTATGAAAATACGTTTGTGCCCTTAGAAAAGGGCTATGCAAGATGCACATAATTTTTGATCATCTATTGCACAAATAAAAACTTATGAAACGATAACATTGCAACAAATTAAAAGTATAAAGATTTAATTGTTACAACTGAAATTATATATCTTGAAGTGGGAAGTTTATAATTGAATAACGAGAATTACCATGATTTTCAACTTCATATCAAACCTAATGGTTTGGGATCTTCACTTTCTTAGAAGATTTAAGAAAATTGAGTGCTTCCAATCATACTATCGATTCTTTCTTTTGTGGATCCTAATTTTTTTGAAGATATCAATATATGATGAAACTCATCCCCTCTCCTGGTTTTAGAAGTAATCTATATGGAAAGGGAAAGCAACCAAGCATAGATGTAGGGATTAAACTATACACAGGAGAAAGCATAACCTACCATTCACATGCATGCATTCAAGAGAAAGGAAGTAATAATAGTTATTTTTTTCATTTTTTTTATTTGATTTCATTTAGGAGGGAAAATAAAGAGAAATTGAAGGAAAAGGGAGAAAAGCAAGGGAAAATGAGGAAAGAGGAGGGAAAATAATGTATCTCTTTATCTCTCTTCTATCTTTCCTCTTTTCTTTAAATTTCAAACAAGAGAGAATTTTTATTCCACTTTTATTTTTTTAACAAAACCAAACGGCAAAAAGGAGCATTTTTTTTTCTACCTTTTTCTTTCTCCTTCTCAAGTTCCAAACACGCGTTTTTATTCCACTAATTGTCTAGTTTTTAGTAATCCCCCCCCTTTTTTTTTTGCTGAGACCCACACTACATAATCCTTGCTTCATCCGATATGAAAGGACAAGAAAAATGCTTGATGTCCCAGAAGCACCAAATAATTTTTTCTTTAGTAGTGCTGCTTGGGGTTGGGGTTAGGATATTGTTTTCTGATACAGAGTGGTGGTAACGATTGCAGTGACCCAAGTCACATAATTCGTTGGGTAGGTGTCAGGCACGTGCACCCAATCTGCAGATTGGTAAATTGGCGACTTCCTTTCATTTGGCGCGCAAATTGCCATCAAGAAGGGCGTGCATTCATGAATTCTAAACGTTGTTAGTTTTTATTTTTTGTTATGTATTTATATTGAATATTTTTATTATTTTTATAAAAAATAAAAATAAAAAATATGTTTAATGACTCAAATATAATATTTATGTTTTTATTTTTATTATTTTTTTATATTATAAATATTAATATTAAATATTACAAAACTAAATTATATACGTATCTATAGTGATATATATTATGCAATTGAGAAAATTTATTCTAATATATAAAGGGAGAATCTTATTTCGTGTCTGCTTATTTTTTTGAAGCTGTATCACACATAGCATGACATTTTATCTTTCCCAAATTATCCTACTCAATAGAATTTAGTACAGTTACAATTACTTTTCTACTCAATAACTGTAGGTGTAAATATGAAAAATAAAAATAAAAAAAACATAACTGCTCCACATTTTTATCTTTCTAACTACTCCAGTTCTTTAATCTTTTGGACTCTACACCTTCAACCCAAATCAACATATCAGAAAATCAAAAAACCATAATTGTTTCACTCTAAACACGATGAAAAAGGAAGATTGAAGAAGCACCATCGAATAAGAAAGTGATTGACTATTGGGTCCAGGACCATGGTTGGAATTGGAATCACCTCACTCCTATACTTCCTCCACACGTCCAAGATCAGCTGAGAAGTATTATTGTCATAAGCCAGGAAGACAATCCAAACCGCTTGGTTTGGAAACATACGTAAAATTGACAGTTTTCAGTTAAGACCGCTTATGAGCATCTAGGCATGGCGGTTGATGCTTTAATAGAATCAGATAACTGGACCAAAATATGGAAGACCACGAGCTTACATCGATGGAAACACCTGCTTTGGCTTATGCGTCATGATAGGTTACTGACCAATGAGCAGAAATATCGACGACATATCACCGGAGATGCTCTATGCCCATTGTGTTGGCAATGCCCAGAAACTATCATTCATGCTATTAGAGATTGTGCCCTTCCCAGAACCATTTGGAGGCAAGTGGTACACCTTGACAAAGTAAGCCGTTTTTTCAACCTCTCCCTGCAATCTTGGATTGATGAGAATTTGGACAGGAGAACGTGGTCCAATACTATGGGCGAACATTAGGCTACCTTCTTCATGGGCGCCTCTGCATCCATATGGTATTGGAGAAATGCCCAATGCTTTGACACCTCTTTCATCGTTCCAACAGATCCGGTTAACATGATTCAATGCAAGTTGCTGGAAGTCGAAATGGGGCATATCCTCACTACAAAGCAACAACAACCCCTCTCATCTTCTGCAGTCCAATGAACACCTCCTACAACCAATATGATCAAAGTTAATGTAGATGGTGCCTCACGGGGGAATCCAGGCCCTATGAGTATTGGGGGTTTGATAAAAGATAGTGACGGTCTCTGGATTACTGGCTTCACCAAGCAAGTGGGATGGGGTTTGGCTATAACAGCTGAATTATGGGCAGTTTTGCAGGGACTCAAGATTGCTTGGGACCAGGGTCACCGAGACATGATTGTTGAAATCGACTCACAGAAAGTTGTGCAAGTCCTCCATGATCTTGAGCAAGGACACCCTGATCACAACCTTCTTCTGGTAATTCATAGTTTTTTTACAAAAACAATTGCGATACCAATTGCAGCATGTGGGGTGTAGCGGTAATACTTGTGTTGACTTGCTCACTTAGGAAGCATTTAAAGGAACAAGGAGATGGGTTCTGTGGCCAGATCCTCCTCCAAGCATAGGCCCTCTACTAGTAGGTGATAGATGGGGATGGGGATGCCCGAGAGGCACCTATTTGTAGTCTTTCTTTTTGGCTTCAGCCTCCATAAGACCAAAAACAAAAAAGAAGCACCATTGTACTCAGAAAATTGTTCCCTGATTTTCTGTATTCTGCTTTGTTCACAACTTTTACATTTTGTTTCAGTCTCATATCAATTGATAGTCCAAATCACATATGAAATTGTGTACACTGGACATATATATTACCAGGATGTGTACGTAGTGGATGAGTGAATTAGAGGTATTATATTTCCTACTTTCTTAGATGGAAATGATCATTACTCCAGCTTTGTCTTTGTCAGAAAGCTCTATATATCTTCCATAGTGTTGTTCCATTTCCTCTTCCTTCCTCTTCTTTTTTAGATGTACGTGTTTTCTTTTGTTTTTGTTTGTTTGGGTGTGTGCTTATCTTGAATTTGAGAGCAGATTCATTACATAAAGAGAGATCTTTTGATTTAGAATATTCAACGGAAAGAATTGCACACGTCTAGGAAGTTTCTCATCCCTCTCTCTACTTCCTCTACTCTTATCACCAAAAGAAAACTCTCTCTCTCTCCCTCGCTTTATCTCTATCTCTTGATTTTCTCTCTTCTCTTTCTCTCTCTCTCTCTCTCTCTCTCTCTCTCTCTCTCTCTCTCTCTCTCTCTCTCTCTCTCTCTCTCTCTCTCTCTCTCTCTCTCTCTCTCTCTCTCTCTCTCTCTCTCAATCTACTCCTTTCTTCTCACTCTTCCACTCAGCCACTCTTCTTTCCTCTATGATTTAGCGGATGGGATTCCTGGTGTAGATCGATGGGTGGAGGGCGACGATGGGGGCGACAAAACGATATGACTGGTGGATTCGATTTGGTGCTTCTCTTTCTTTCTCTCTCCTCTTCTTCTCTTCTTCTTCGTCGGGTGATTACTTCGATTGGGTGGCTATGGCCTGTGGGTGATTATGGGTAAGGGTAATTGTGGCTAATCCCATGGCCATCGAGGGGGGTAGGGACTGATTGGTGAGATGGGAGTGAGGGTGGGATTGATTGGTGGTGATGGGGGGTGGGGGCGGTGGTGGGGTGGCAGTGGCAGTAGGGTCTGGGGGTGATGGCTAGTGGTGGCTCCGGTGGGTGGGGATGGTGGCTCCGGTGGTCAGTGGTGGCTACGGGGTTGGGGGTGGTGGTTATCATTGCAGCCCAAAATTGAGAACAATTTTTAAAAACAAGTGAAAACACTTGGTGTTTTCAGTTTTTGACGTGTTTTTGTTTTTTCTTTTTGGAAAACAAAAAATAAAAACATTACCAAACACAATTTTTATTTTTTTGTTTTTTATTGCAAAATTTTTGAAAAAAACAAAAAGAAAAAAAAAATGTTACCGAACAGGTGCACTCAATTTATTATAGACTTCTTCACATCTAATTCATTTTAATTTCTATTTTATTAAATTACGAGAAATTATTATGAGTGTCACTTGCCTTTAATTCTCTATTTAGTGTGGAGTGACCCCAGCAAAGATACCATAATTGTTTCCACTGAATTACAAAACAAAAAAAAAAAAAAAAAAAAGACGTGATTACTTCAAAAATACTGGATAATTTTTTATTCAATTGACTTTTGTACCCAAGTTTTGTCAACAACATTAATTGCCTTGGAAACTCAAATTTCAAAAGCATTCCCTTCGATAGCTAGACTCGGGAATGGTCTTTGGTTTAGAATATTTTCTTTATATACATAAACAATTATTTTCCTAAATGTTAAAGAGATATTTATCAATACAATACAAATATCATTTCAAATATACAAAAGATAATAGAAATTATAAATATAAAACACATACTTATTTATGCATCATATAAAATATATTTTTATTAATTTTTCTTGATCTTGCACCTTTTTTAAAATTGACGTTTGACGAACTATTGACTTAGGCGGGGATACCTGCTCCGATGGAAAGAAGGAGCTGGTGTTCAAGAATTAATGAAGGAGACCATGGTTTTGGTCATTTGGAGTTTCTTTGTTTGAATACCGGGAAAATTGGTACTGTGGAAAATTTTGGGCCTCGTAACCCTTAAGAGCCGTTTGGTTGCTTTGAAATTGAGATATTTAAAACACAAGTATTGTATGTAACTCCTGAACATTTTGAATGAAAAACTCTGCATTTGTTTTCAACTCAAAAAAAAAAAAAAAAATCCCTAACGAGATTCGGTAGCTGGAAATATAGAGGGAAGAAATAAATAAAAAAATAGTAGAAAGAAAATATGGTTCATTTTTGTACTTGCCTGTAGTATAGATATGGTTGATTTAGTTGGAGCCTTCTTTTTTACGTCCCGAAGTCAAGGTAAAATTCAGAATTTTAACTTGCAAGCTTTTCCCTGATTTTCTTTTTTCTCAGCTGCTAGGCAGAGGAACCATCTCTGCTTGTGTTTCCTCAAAATTTTGGGAAAAAAAGGCTAAAATAATCTCGTTCGTTGTGAAAGTGGTTACTCTTTGGTTTTTTTGTTTTTTTAGGTTCAGCAATCAAAAGTATCAGGGTTAGCTTGCGCACACTACGATTAATTTTTTTTTGGTTCAGCGGTCAAGAGTATCAGGGCTAGCTTGCGCACACCGCGACTAATTTTTTTTTTTCGATCCAATCAAAAACAAGTCATACATGCCGAGACTAATGTATTCACAAAAGTTTAATCTCTTGCGGCCAACTATTGCCAAACTCTTACATCCCCAATCCGGTGAAAGTGGTTACTGCTTGGTTTGTGGAGTTTGAAATGCAAATCCTGTGTTTGTGCTAAGAAAATGTGGGTGAAATAAGTGAACATAATATTTTAAAGCATAGATTTTGTTTGGGATCCAAATGGACAAACTGACCTTAATTCAAATCCATCTGGCTTGGTTTATTTATTCTTAGAGATTTTTTTTTTTTTTTTTGCTCCTGCACCCGCTAACAAGAGGGCAACTTGATTCTTTATTCGTGGGCCTTTGTTTGGTGAATGATGGAGGCTTGCAATAATGAGCATGCCTTTCATAATGGGGGCTAGCAAGAGGGCAACTTGATTCAAATCCATCTGCTTCTTTTTTATTTTTCTTTAATTTTATTGTTTTTGTGGGGGCTAATGTTGTGTATTTCACTTTAATTTCGCATTATATTGCGAATGAAGGCAGTATAATAAAAAGGTGTTGAACTTATAGTTTGAGATATCTTTGACCTTGTAGGAGATATCTTCTTAATTTGTTTCCTATTTCAGATATTTCTTTTCAGTACGGCAATATTATTAAATGGGCGTTGATTTACAAGGGAAGCCAAATTATCAAAAATCAAGGTGTAAATTGATAATTGAATTAAGAAAATATTATATGATAGTGCCAATTTTGTAATTAAAAATTACTATTATGAATGTTTTGTTTACTCAAATTTAATACTTCTTTACAAAAAAATTTTTTGTGAGTATGACATCACACATCAAGTGACAATATGAATTTTTTGTTTTAAAGTAAGGTTCAAATTAAGTACTTTTTGGATAAATTTTTTGTACGCATTACATTAGATATTATATCACGGACTTTCGTTTCCTATACCTAAGCAAGCACCAAAATGCAAGACTGATCTATAAGTCTGACATTTTTATATTGTACTTAAAAGTTTTGAAAGACAAGTGTGGCATTTTATGTTCCGTTTGTATTGGAAAAAAATTCTACAGAGTCAAGCGATTAAAACTAAAATAAATAAATAAACATTAAATGTCAAAGAAACAAGCCAACAACTATAATCGGAAAAAGCGCCAGTATTCTGTAGAATAGATCTGCAGAGATAATGAACAATCCCGGATCCTTTATTAGACAATATCACAATCCCAAAAAAAATAATACATATGAAATGAAATCCTCAAAAACACGCGTCCAAGAGACAGCAGCAACACAGGGCAGCACAACTGCACGACACAACACAAATATATAAACATGCATGTTCAATATGAGATGTGTATAATATATACATACAGACATATATATCTCTATAGGTGAGAGACAGAGAGAGAGAGAGAGAACTCACCATCCCTTCCAGAAGCCATCACCTCTGGACTGAGTTTTCTCTGAAACTGGGTTATGGGTTTGACTTTGACCCTCCCTCATGGGATAGCCCACCGGAGGTGGTACCACAAAGGGACCCTCAGCTGCTGCAGTAGCGTAGGCAGTGCTAGGTGGAGGATATGCTACTGCAAATATTCAAGAAACCACCGCATACAACATCATGTAATGAAATATATAGATATATTTATATCAAATTAAAGGACTAACTTCAAGAAATGATCCCTCAAGGATTAAAGAATTATCAAAAGAAAAAGCAGATAAAGATGCAACCATACCTCGGGGCTGGTTTTGATCGTCGTGACTCATGCTAAAACAGATCTAATCGAGAGAGAGAGAGAGAGAGAGAGAGAGATGCAGGAGTTGGACAGTTGGAGAAGGTGAAAATGCTAAGAAAGGTTGGACATATATTGGAGAAGACAAAAGGATCGATGACGCTGGGGTATTTATGCAACAACAAAAGAAATAGGTGGGAACGCAGATGGTGGTGTTGTTTGACTTTGTTTTTACTTAGTGGGCGAGGCTGACGAGGGCGGCTATCCCGCGTAGGAGGATGAAACAAAAGGCCACGAATCCCAACTAACAACGAAAAAATTAAGTTAATACGAAAATAATGTTTATCATAATATTTTTCTTAATAATAATTACGGCATTGTTTTAAAAAAATATATAATAATTTCGGTACGATGCCTCTTATACAACATAAAGAACAACAGGTAATGAAGCTCCCTTGGCTCCCTTGAAGTTGCCTCGAGAAGTGAATGAAGCAACAGAGGCTGACGCTGCCTTAAAGCTTCTGCAAAGGGGAGACAGTAGTTGGCGTTGACTTAAAGTTCCCTTCACGCTGTGACTTCAGTTAGCAAGAAGGATTCTCATCAGGGACAGCTGTTGAAGCTCCTATGGCGCTCCCTTGAAGCCGTAGCCACTATCGAAAAATTTATTTGGAAACTTTCCTATTCGGCTGGAATTCTCTCTCTATCTCTAATACAAAGCAAAGTACGAATCCTAAAAGGGTGAGAAAGTTTCTGAGAGTTTGAAATACATTCTAAATGATCTTTAAGAGCTCCTATGAAACCCTAGCAGTCGATGGTGCCTCCTTAGCAAAGAAGAATAATTTCAAATCTTCAAAGGTTTGAAAAGCTCATCTTGGTGGTTCATCAAGACATCGATTCACGGCGTGGGTTCATCGTGATTCAAGTATGGGAGAACAATGAGTTGCAGGGTATGCAAGCTTAGATTCGTGGGATTCGGATTGGTACAATTGTAAGTGTTCTTGTGAACTGTTCGATTGCTTTTAGTGTTTAGAACTTGGGCTTAACTAGGTCCCATAGTTTTTTTCAGTTTTGGGTTTCCACGACAAAAATTGTCTATCTTGTGATTGCTTTACTTTTCATGCATTCGGTTTTAATTAGAGTGTGATGGATTAGTTTATATAATTGTTATTAGTCAAGAACACCTCCACGTGATCGTAAATCTAAGTAGTTCAAAAATTTCAAAGCCAAAAAAAATATAAACGAAAAATATTTTTTCTTTCTTGTTTACTTTTGTAAAGAGATGAAAAGAAAATGAAAGGAAAGAAGAGAGAAAGAGAGAGATTTAATTTTTTTTCTCTCTTTTCCCTTCCCTTTTATCTTTAGGTAGAATCTATTAACTCCAAGCCTTGATTTTAATAGTAACAAAACTTTGTTTAAATGTCTAATTACTTTACTTAGTGTGCAGATTATATCATGCATTAATTAGACTATAACTTGAAACTTGAATATATTGAAGAACTTATAAAGCTTGTCAAGAAGATTTAAAAAGTGTGTTGAAACCTTAAAAAGATGGAAGAAGATATATGGATTGAAGAGTCCTAGATATAATTAAATTGAATTGATTTCATCTCGAAGAGATTGAAGGTGTCAAAGATCAAGTGAAGTGAATGTCACAAGTCTTGTCACGCCCCATAGCCCGGCCTATACGAATTTAGGATACATGACCGGCCAATAGCAAGCTTTCCAAGGCCACATTACTTAAATTGGTTGATCACCTGTGCATAATCATTTAGAATGATGCATAATTGCGAAAAATAGAATTTTTGATAACTTGAAAACATAATTTATGTCATACATGGCGGAGTTGTGCCTAATCCAAAACATACCATACATATGGGCCTAATTAAGGCCGCCAAAGTTATACCATTTACACTATTACAAAACATTGGGATGTAGCCCTCAAACATATTACAAAACATAGACCCGTAGGCCATAGTTCAAAATCCACATATGGCCTCGCTTTAGAGCCTCGCGGATTGGTTATCTAAAAATCATTTGAGAAACGTAAGCTAATGCTTAGTGAATAACAATGATGCATGAGCGAGAAAATATCATGGACTATCAATTATATCTGACGTATAAAACTAGATAACTATTTATGCATAAGGATATGAACTTTTGAACGTATAAGGCGTATGCTTAGAATTCATAGGTAACGTAAACATTATTTGAACGTTTCAACATTTCAAAACATGGTACTGTAAGAAGAGATACAACATAACATTATTCTTGATATAGCATTTCATAACTTGTTGTAAAACATTTGAACATATCATGGTTCTTGGTTTAAAATATAAGTGTACTACAACCCGACATATGAGCCAGGCTCTATAGTAACCTTATAAGTCACGCTAAGACTCTTTAGGCCAGAGACGTCTCCCAACATAGATAGTTTATTTTGTCCCCTATCATAGGATTATCGGGCTAAATTAAGGTCTTGTCATGAGAAGATCCGAGTTAGTTCCATACATTGGAAACTTAGCATCTCTTTCAATTAAACATTATAGTCCATGGTTTTCATTCATAACATAAATAAAACTTGCATGCGCTTGAAATATGACATTTGCAATTGAATGTAACATTAAGACATTGAAATACATGAAAGACATTCATGATATAGAAGCGAGCTTAAAACATTTGGAAAATAATAGAATTTTACTTATGACATATCGCTACTCACCTCTCTCCGATTAAACGGTGCCAAACAAGGTGTTCCTTTCTTTAAGCTTGCTCAAGTCTTCCAATGGCTTCTCTTGGCTTGGGTTGAGGCTCTCCAAGCTCCCTTTCTTCCTTGAGTCTCTCCTTCCCTCTTCCTCTTCTCTCTTCTTTCTTCTCCCTCTCCCAACCGGTTATGTGTGAGTTCTGTGTGTGTTTGTGTATACATGGTGTATATAAATGTGATACACATGGGAATAATCCCATGTGTTTCACCTCATGGGTTTAAGTTACAACACAAGGCTTTATTGGTCATTCTTGACCCCAAATGATGTAATAACTAACATCAAACCATACAAACACTAGAAATTTATATGAATTTAAATAAATAGAGGTTTGAGATATTACAAGTCTTGGAAGATCTTTTGGAAGAATTGATGAAGTCACAACAAACCAAGTGAAGCCATGAATTGATTGAAGAGGTTCTTGAAGAACAACATACATGAAAAGAGACATTTCAAGCTTTAAAAGCCCAATCTGGAATATCAATGAAGTGCTTGAAGGATTGGAAGAATGTTAAAGAAGTCTTGCAAAATGAAGCCTATGAAATTGGCAGGAGTCGACACTTAGACCACCTGGAGTCGACACATGAAGACAGTGACTTGAACCTGAGCATTTGAATTGGCAAAAGTTGACACATTCATTACAAGAGTCAACACTTAGCTCATCAGGTGTCGATACTTAGACCATCAAGACTCGACACATGGAGACAGATTGCTTGACTTTGATAAATCCTTAAAAGAGTCGACACATAAGTCTACAGGAGTCGACACATAGAGACAGTGAGCATAATTTTTGATAAATCAGTAAAAGAGTCGATACATGAGCCTAAAGGAGTCAATAGATGGAGACAAAGTGCGTGACTTTGATAAATCCTTACAGGAGTTGACACATCAAGGAAGATTGCACGACTTTGAAATATCCTTAAAGGAGTCGACATATGAGCCAAGAAGAGTCAATACATCGAGACAGTGCCTTAGAGATATATGCTAAAACTTAAAGGAGTCAAAACTTGATTCCTCAGGAGTCGATACATGGAGGCAGATTGCTTGAAAAACAGTGTTCAAAATAGCTAAGTGTCGACACTTGCAGCCTAAGGGTCAACCCATGCCACTACAATGTTAATATTTTTAAACGTTCTCTAGCTGTGTTCTTGCATTTAATGTAACCTTAATTACCTCCAAGGGCTAGAATCGAAGCTAAGACATATATACAAGACCCCCATAACATATATAGTGCAACAATCGAATTTGAAGGCATAAACCTTAGAGGTTACTGTTGCTTTGCTGAGATATTGGAGATTTACTGATCTTACACTAATTCCATCCACTCTTTGAGAGAGATACTTTGTGTAAACCTCATTTATTCTATTTGGGTGGGTTTGTAAACCTATAAGTTTGAGTGTTCTTGTTAAAAACACTTGTAAGTTTGAGTGAAACTTGAACAAAATCGCTTAGGGAGATTTGAGAGCTTGGGAAGAACTCTTATGAGAAGTGAGCTAGGCACTAGATCAACTAACACTTACTTTGTAATTGTTCATTGCACAGTGAAAGAGCTTTCAAGGGGGTTTTGAGGGTGAGGATGTAGGTCACGAGTTGTGGCAGAATATCGGTAAATCATTGTATTCATTTTGTACTCTGTTTTTCATTTCTTATTTGAGATTGCTTGAACACATTGTACACACACTTTGATTTTGCTATTAGATTGTTTAATCAGATTGCTTAATCAGTTTTTAGTTAAAATTACTTGTGATTATTTTTTAAACCTAATTTACCCCCACTCTTGGGTTGCATACTTGAGCCAACAATTGGTATCAGAGCTAGTACTCTACATTTAAAGACTTAACATTCTTAGATTTGATCCATGGCAACCATATTTGGAAGCTCTCTAGGTGAGGTCAATTTACCAATAGATCTCCCATGTTCAATGGAACAAACTATAACTATTGAAAGAATAGAATAAAAATTTATATTCAATATGTTGACTATGAGTTAAGGATCATTGTTAATGGTCCTAAGACTCCCACCAAGTTCATTGAAAAGGAAGTTATCCCTAAACCTGAAAATGAATGGGATGAGAATTACTTCAAGCTTATGCAATCTAATACTAACGCTATGAACATTTTATATTGTGCATTAGACCCAAATGAGTTCAATAGAATTTCTACTTGTGAATCTGCCAAAAAAATCTGGGATAGACTTGAAGTGATTCATGAAGGGACTAATCAGGTCAAGGAGTCCAAGATTAACATTTTTGTGCATAATTATGAATTATTTAGAATGAAATCTAATAAGTCTATAACTGAAATGTTCACTAGATTCACTGACATTGTTAATAGTTTAAAATCTCTTGGAATAGTGTATCCTAACAATAAACAAGTAAGAAAGATTCTAAGATCATTACCAAAGACATGGGAAGCCAAGATGACAGCTATACAAGAAGCCAAAGACCTCAACACATTGCCACTTGAGGAGTTTCTTGGATCTCTCATGACCAATGAGCAGACCCAAAAGCAAAATGCTCAAGAAGAGGACAAGAAGAAGAAATCTATTGCATTCAAGTCCAACATATCAGAAAATGAATCTGAAAGTGAATCGAAGATGAGGAAAAGCTTGCCCTCCTTACGAGGAAGTTCAAAAGATTCATGAAAAGAAGGTGAAAAGGGAGAAAGAAGCCTAAATTAAAGGGTGAATTCAACAACAAGGATTCAACCATTATATGATATGAATGCAAGAAGACAGGACACATTAAAGCTGAGTGTCCTATGTTAAAGAAGAAAGAAAAGAAAGGCAAAGAAAAAAGAAGGGCTATAGCTGCCACATGGACTGAAGATGAGGAATCCAGCTCAGATGAGGAAGTTGAACTTTAAGAAATTGCAAACCTATGTCTCATGGCACATGAGGAGGAATCTGATGTAGTACACACTAAACCATCTGGTTTTTCATTTGATGAATTGCAAGATATTTTTGATAATTTATGTGCTAAATTTAAAAAGATGAGCATAAAAAACAATCTTTTCAAAAAGATGGTATCCACACTCACTAATGAGAGTGAAGATTTACAAAATGAAAACGAAATTTTGAATAAAGAGAATTCTATTTTGAAAGAAAAAGTAAATGATTTAGAAAAATCTCTTGCAAGTGATGGGAAAAAAAAAAGCTTAATGCCATGCTTGGCAAACAAAAATGCTCTCTTGACAAAACTAGAATAGGCTGTAACCCTTTCAAGGATAAAAAGTTTCCAAAAAAAAAAAAATTACATGCTTTTATTGTAAAAAAAAAGGCTATACAGCTAGCAATTGTTATATTATGCAAAAATCCCATGCTCCTAAGAATGCTTGGATCCCAAAAGGATCATTGAAGACTAACTCCCATAGACCCAAAAATATTTAGGTACCAAAGGTGAAGGATTGAGCTAATGTTCTTGTAGGTTTGTCTTCAATCAAAATTCAAAAAGGACCATTGGTACTTGGATAGTGGTTGTTCAAGACACATGACTGGAGATGAATCACAATTCACATCTCTCACACCAAGAGATGGAGGCTTGGTCACTTTTGGAGCAAATAGCAAAGACAAAATCATTAGTATAGGTAGTATTGGTAAGAACTCTTCTACTTCAATTGAAAATGTCTTACTTGTTAAAGGCCTTAAGCACAATCTGTTGAGTATTAGTCAATTTTGTGACAAAAATTGTAAGGTAGTGTTTGAATCTTCTAAGTACGTTGTAGTAAACATGAATGACAACAAGATCATTTTTATGTTTCAAAAATTTCAAGTTTTTATCAAATGGATGTAAAAAGTATATTTTTTAATGGTTTTATTTCTGAAGAGGTTTATGTTAAACAACCTCCTAACTTTGAAAATTCAAAATTTTCAAATTATGTTTTCAAACTTACAAAAGCACTCTATGGTTTAAAACAGGTCCCAAGGACTTGGTATAAAAGGTTGAGAAATTTTTTTATTGAAAATAGTTTCACAAGATGAAAGGTTGATACCACACTTTTTATAAAGATTAGAGACCATGATATGCTTATTGTGCAAATTTATGTGAATGACATCATATTTGGTTTTACTAATGAGAAGCTTTGCAAGGAATTTGCTACGTGTATGCAGGGTAAATTTGAAATGAACCTGATACGAGAACTCAACTTCTTCCTTAGACTTCAAATCAAACAATCAAAGGAAGGCATCTTTATAAACCAAGCTAAGTACATCAAAGACTTATTCAAGATATTTGATATAGAGAATACAAGGCCATTGAGCACTCCCATGAATACTTCAACAAAGCTTGACAAAAATGAGAAAGGTACCTCTGTAGATACCAAATTATATAGAAGTATGATTGGCTCATTACTCTATCTAACTACTAGTAAGCCTGATATCATGTTTAGTGTATGCTTATGTGCTAGATTTCAATCTAATCATAAGGAATCACATGTTGTAGCTGTTAAAGGGATTTTTAGATATCTCAAGTACATGCCTAACCTTGGATTATGGTATCCAAAGGGCATATCTTTAAACTTCATTGGCTATTCTGATACTGACTATGCTGGTAGTAAAGTTGATAAAAAGAGCACAAGTGGCTCTTGTCAATTTCTTAGTAATATGCTTGTTTCATGGTTTAGTAAGAAACAAAATTTAGTTGTACTTTTCACAGCTGAGGTAGAGTATATTGTAGCTGGAAGCTGTTGTGCTCAATTCCTTTAGATCAAACATCAACTAGAGAATTTTGGACTAACCTTTGAACATATTCCCATTAGATGTGATAACACAAGCACTATCAATTTGACCAAGAATCTTATTCAGCACTCTCGCACAAAACATATTGAAATTAGACATCATTTTATACGTGATCATGTGCAAAAAGATAATATTAAACTTGACTTTGTAAGCACGGAGAATCAACTTGCTGATATATTCACAAAACCATTGAGTGAAGATGGATT
Source organism: Euryodendron excelsum (assembly GCA_033060915.1). Lineage (NCBI taxonomy): Eukaryota > Viridiplantae > Streptophyta > Magnoliopsida > Ericales > Pentaphylacaceae > Euryodendron > Euryodendron excelsum. The sequence continues at coordinate 22,297,468 of CM065386.1, forward strand.
TTGTATGATTAGGAAAGAATTGAGAATGAGCAATCCAATATCTTGATTGATTTATATGTTTTTCATGTTCAATAATGCTATTACATATTTACAATTGATGAAATACTTATTTGATGCATTACATGTCATTCATAAGTTATATTCTGCATTTCATAAAGGAAGAGTCGACCCCTGACCTCTAGGTGTCGACCTTGTTTCCTGATAATAGCTTATGTTAGCCTCTGTTGAAAAGAGTTAACCCCTCATAGTACCAAGAGTCGACTCATTTTAACAGAGAGTTTAGAAGCAATTCTGCAAGAAAATAGTCAACCCCTTGAAGCCAAGAGTTGGCCCTTCTATGCGGTTGCTTAGTAACTTTAAAAACCCCAATTTATTCGACAAAATCAAAATTTCTCTCTCTCTCAACGAATTGCCTCTCCAACTGCCAAAAGTCGTCAAACCCTTCCATAAATCACTCTTAACTCCCATTATATACCAATTTTGATCCCTCCAAACCCATTCCCAACCTCCATTAATCATTCTCCTATGGCACCAAAATTTGACTAGACGAAGAAAGGAAAGAAAATCCTAGAATGGTCGAGAACTAAAAAGAGAAAGAATAATGGGGAATCCTCTATGAGGCATAAAAAGAAGAAGAAATCGAAGGGAACTACTCAAGATAAAGAGAAAATTGAAAGGAACAATACCTATTTCTCCAGTAATGAGGTCAAAGCTAAGTATTACTCCATATTTTCTTTGAAGCCTATTTTGAATGGTAGATGGATAAATATTTAATTCTTGACTAAGGAGAACTTTGAATTTTAGGCTAGATTAGATGCTCTTGGTTAGAAATTAATGACACAAATTAGGGAAGATATATATCCCGAATTAGTAGGGCAATTTTATGCCCATGCCAACAGAGGGTTTGGAACCCAAGACATCGATAGTTGGGTAAAAGAAGTATCATTCACTATCACCAAAAATGTGATTTGTCATATTCTTGGAATTAGTAGTGGTGGTGAAGTTCAATTAACGAGGTCGATAGAAAAACTCAATTGTTTGCTCTCTACGGAGAAGAAACTGCTGTAACTATACAAACCTTAGCCAATGACTTACCTTTGGATCTTAGACTTATACACGATTTCATTTGTAGGATTTCAATTCCTAATGCTGGGAAGTTTGAATTCATTTCTAAAAAGGAATTGTTCTTTCTTTGGGCTTACATTAGTAACACGAAAATTGACTAGGACATGTTTATTAAGGATCATATTTTGAAAAGCCCTCTAAAGAAAAATGAGTATGCCTTATGGGATGCTTTTAACCAAAGTGTTTAGGCATTTTAAGGTTGACTTGACAGAAAAGAAGAAAAAGACTCCTAAACATTTGTGTGATGAATACAATGAGAAAAACTTCAAGAAAATGGGTTATCATAAAGTAAACAAGGTTTGGTCCCCTCGAAAGGAGAAAGGTGAAGGCTCTACCTCTGCAAAAGACAAACAAGTTGAAGAAGGCGAGCTATCTCATGTTGAAATAGAGGATGCCATAAGGGAAGTTTTTCCCATGGGCCTTACTCCATCTAATAGGTTGTGGATATGTCTTTACTGTTAGCTATGTAAGCACCCCATTTTTGCCCGCTCGGCAATCTCCGACCCAACCGGAGCCAATTTCAAACACCACAGCACATGCAAACCTAAGATGGGTCTTTCAAACTCCAATCCAATCAACTAGTTGCTTCCCGGGCCCACAAAACCCAAGTGAAGCCATAACATCATTTCAGGTAGCTTCCCGGGGCAGGACAGCCTCGGAAACCAATGTCATCCAGGTAACTTCCCGTGGTCGGGCAATCTCAGGGACTAACACCTTATCAAGTTCTAGACGGTTCACTTCTGGCGCCTGTTAGCGCACCAATGTAAAATGTCCGTCATTCGGTAGTTCTTCGAGACTAGGCATTCTCAGAGACCAACACCACCCTCACAGGTAGCTTTCTAAGATCAGGCATTCTCAGAAACCAACACCACCCTACAAGTAGCTTTCTAAGACCGGACGTTCTCAGGGACCAATACTGCACAGGTAGTTTTTCGAGACTGGACGATCTTGGTAACCAACACCTAGGTCAACACCGGCGCCTGCTAGCCCGACTCGATGAAAAATGACCAAACTTCAAGCCTAGCAGCAACAGCAGTAGCAAGTTCCTGTAGAGGGACAGCAGCCACAGGCCAAGGCTGAGCCACAGCAGGCTCAAGCTAGTCTAGCCTTACAAGTATTCGCTCAGCTATTAGATCAGTAGTGTAAGCACCCCATTTTTGCCCATTCGGCAATCTCCGGCCCGACCGGATTTGGTTTCCAACATCACAACACATGCAAGCTCAATACGAGCCTTTCAATCTCCAATCCAGTCAACTGGTTGCTTCTTGGGTCCACAAGGATCCACTAGAGCCTTAAGCACCATTATTCCAAGCAGTTTTCCAGACCAGGCGGTCCCGGAAACCAACGCCATCCAGGTAGCTTCCCGGGATCGGGCGATCTCGGGGACCAACACCTCATCAAAGATTCCAGACGGTTCACTTCTGGCGCCTGCTAGCCCACTAATATAGAATGTCCGTCATTCGGTAGTTCTCTGGGACCAGGCGTTCTCGGAGACCAACACCACCCTTCCAGGTAGCTTTCTAGGACCAGGAGTTCTCAGGAACCAACATCACCCCTACAGGTAGCTCTCTAAGACCAGGCGTTCTTAGAGACCAACACCACATAGGTAGTTTTTCGAGACCGGGCGGTCTCGGGAACCAACACCTAGGTCAACACCGGCGCCTGCTAGCCCGACTAGGTGAAAAATGACCAAATCTGCCCCTTGGGCCTCCAGGCACATTTTGGGAAAGTTCAAAATCCCTCAAAACGATAAGTCCATCCTTCCATAATGTTGTCAAACCATCGGGCATCCCCCGCACGCCATTTGGTCCAAATCCGGTCCTATTCCAGCTCACTCTGGTCAAAATGACCCTTTTGCCCCTGAACGACTCAGCACGGCACGAACCCCGCTGAACAGCGACAAACTCTCTCAAAACTAACCCTGAACAGCCATACATGCCTAACACAATATACCGGACCATTCCTGACCATTTCCAACCAACTTCGATCAAAATGACCGTTTTGCCCCGGGGAGCCAAAAACGCCCCGAAACAGCACCGGCCTTGGGGTTTCGAGCAAAGGATGTCACCGCACGCCTTTGTTTAACCTAAGGAACACCCTAAGACACTAAGCTCACATGACTCGATAAAAGTTTCCTCGAGCATCTCACAGACGCTCCGCTTAAATTATCTTTTCTCCCGATTCCCTGATTATATCGCACCGTCAATCGACTTGAGAAACACGTAAATCAGGGAATTCTCGAAAGCTCGTCCATAGATCTTTCCACCGATACGGTTCGATCGAATGGATCACTTCTCGAAGCCCTGCATCATACGGTGTGAAAACTATAACTTTCAGCAACCCCTGGAGTGTCTCGCAAACGCTCCGCCAAGGTTGACTTTTTCTCCGATTCCCTAATCAAAACGCACCGTCAAACAACTTGAGAAATGCGTAAATTTGGGAATTCTAGAAAGTGTTTCTAGAGTACTTTCCATCAGAACGGTCCAATCGAATAGATCGCTTCTCGAAAGCCTCGATCACATCAAACGAAAACAGCCACTTTCGAACACCCACGGAGCGTATCACAGACACTCCACAAAAGTGTCCTTTTTGACACGCTTCCCAAGGCAATATCACTCACCTCCAAACATAATTCAAACTTTTCGAAAACATGAAAGTTCATCGGAAGCGCTAGGAAAACATCTCCAGTGCGACCGATTTCCTCGGAACCTTCCCGATTGACCCAATTATCGAGGCAAAGTTTGGGCGAATCTTCCTGGTGATGGAGCGTATGCTACATGCGCTCAAATTTTGTTCAGATTGACCGACTTTCGATCAACGGTCGAGATTTAACCGGTACATAGGGTGCCACGTGTTATTTTGGCAATGGAACAGTACCTGTGCATGTCCTACATGCGCACGGCCAAAGTTTAGCCATGCGCATGTAGCACATACGCATGTTCTGTTCCAGATTGCCTATAAATAGAGGCCTCCCCCCTTGCATATTCCAGGTCTGAAATTGATACAAAACTTTGTTGAAATCACTCTAGAAACTCGAATCTCTACATTTTCCTCCCCTCCAACACTTAGGTTAGATTCTACCTCTTCTAAGCCTATACACTCCATACACAAAGCCTCATACACACTTATACACTCCACTCAAGCCTCTCAAGCCTTCTTAAAGTCACTCAAGCTCCAATCAAGACATCCATTGAAGATTACAAGAGTGTTGAAGGCAAAAGGTGGTATCCCTTTTATATTTGTGCTCTCCCCCACTATTCTCTTCTCCCTCCTAGCCTACTTAGGCTATTCTCTATTTTAATCCCCATCTTCAACCCCCCTTTCTTGCATGCTTGAGCTAAGAGGGCTCCTAGATCATGCCTAGAGGAAAGCAAGTGAGAGCCACCATGTAGGAGGACCTCTCACTAGCCTACTTTAAGATGGTATGACCTAAGAGCCCCTTGTTTGTATGGTGAAGCCTAAAAGCCTTGTATGTGAATCATGACCCCTTGCATATTATTATTTTGATCATGTCTTGTATGCTTGGCTCCATTTTATGTTTATTGCCATATTCCACAATGTTTGCATTGCTCTTAATTTTATGACATTTCCAAGTTCTACATGTCCTTTAAAAATTGTTCCAAGAGTTAGCCCCTTGAAATTTAGGGTGAGACCTTAAGAGTCATGCCTTAGGAAAATCCCTCTCAACCCCCTAATTCACACTTTTGCCTCATTACATTTCAACTTGCACAAAGGTTGTTTTCAAACTCCCTAATTTTCAAAGGTTTTCATTCTCCCAAGTTTAGTGGTTGGAATAGCCCCATGGAACCCTCTCTTGAGTGGTCTCCCTTTATATTGGCTATATGAACCATCTCTTGATGGAATGGTTCCCTTGAAAAATAGTTTTCAAAATCCTTTCCCAAAAATGATTTCAAAAATGCATTCTCTCCATCTTTACATAAAAATGATGTTCTAAAAATTACCATCATTATGTTGATTTTTGAACCGTTGTATTCTTGTCAAGATAGTGGTTATAATGACTATGAGGAAACCTTCCTTGGAATGGTCTCCAATCACCAACCATACAAATCCTACTCTTGACTAGAGTCAAAATTTTCATGGAAATGATCTTTAAAAAGATTGCCAATCAAAACCCATTGCATAACATGTTGTGTTTTCGAAAACTCTTCCCAAAAATACACCAAACCACACTTCAAAACCATCTTCCAATCCAACCCTAGGTTAACTTGACCCTAGTTTACCTAACCCTAGGTTAACTTGACCCCCTAGTTGCCTAACCTTAGGTTAACTTGACCCTAGTTATCCAACCCTAGGTTAACTTGACCCTAGTTGATCAACCCTAGATTAACTTGACCCTAGTCATCTTAACCTTAGGTTAACTTAACCCTAGTTAATTAACCCTTAGTCTCTTAACCTTAGGTTAACCTAACCCGAGTTAGTTAACCATAGGTCCTCCTAACCCTAGGTTGACCTAACCCTAGTTAGTTAACTTTAGGTTACCCCTAATCCTAGACAAACTCAACCTAGGTTAGTACACTTCAAGGTTCCAACTCTTGAACCATTTTCTAAATGATCTTTCAAATCTTTAAACTATTTTTTCCAAAACCTCCTACTCTTTTTTATTTCAAAAACCAACTCCATAAACTCTTCAAATGTTCTTACATTCCCTCTTCAAGACCTTTCCAAAAATGTTTTCAAAGAGTCACAAACCTAAGGTGTCCCTAGCCCTCTTATGGCTAGGGATTCCAAAGAGAAGTGATAAATCAAGAACAACCTCCAAGGTTGTCCATATTAGGATTCCAAACCCTTAGCCCTTTTCAAAAACTACTTTCAAAAATTAATTCATCAAAACATGCTTCCAAGGTTTTCAAAACAAGGTTTCAAAAATACTTCCAAGTTCTCTTGAGACATGCCAAAGCATTCTTCCAAAACTCCCTCAAGTTGATCCTAAAACATTTTCAAGAAACACTCCACCATTCAATTTCAAGTCAAAACTTCCAAAACTATAAAGAGTCTTCAACTTTCAAAGACCTCAAAGTGTCTTAAACTTCTTCCAAGACCTCAATGTGTCTTCAAGCTTTCCAAAGGCCCTAATGCGCCTATTGTCCATCGGGCTCTTGCCCGAACTACGAATGACCTGATTCTCACCAATTGAGATACGTAGGCAACCTAAAATGGTGCGGTCATAACTTTTATTTCAATCCCTATCCCTTTTTCAAAAATTCCAATCAAATCAAAGTTTTTATCCCGAACTCTTTCAAGACCTCCATTATTTTCAAACTTCTTTCAAAACTTACATCATGCATTATTCATCCAAAAAGTGATGACTAAACCTCATTTTCCTAAAAGTGGATATAAAATGGACCATGGTAACCGGTTATTCTGATGAGTGAACAAAAGGGTGACTAGACATGTAGGTACCGAAAGGGCGGAGTAGGGTGATGATCTTAGAATATCTTCCTTACACGTAACCAACCCCCGAACCTTAGATTTCTGTTTTCGAAAGACCAAAATGGAGTTATTTTCAAAAATGGCTTAAAATTTCGAAAGGTTGCCAAACAACCTATTTTCCTAAAAACCCTCTCTTGAGGAAGATTCCAAAAGCCTTTTTCAAAAACTCGAAGCTTAATCTTCGGATTAACGCTTAGTTTTGGGTGCCCTAACTCACCCCTATCAAGTTAGGTGGCGACTCCTATTTTTTTAAAAAGCCTTTAGTCAAATCAATTTTCAAACCTAGTTGCACTCGTCTTTCTAGGGGGACGAGTTCTAATGACAGAGTTCCGTACTTTAGGGTCTTCGAGCCGAAAGGACCTTGGAAATCCCAAAAACCAGGGTGCGACAGCTGGTGACTCCACTGGGGACACTTAAAGGGTTAGGCCATTAACATGTCTCTTCGCCCTTCACTCACCAAGAATCTCCGGTTACTTTGTCCAAGTTTATCCACTCTTCAAGTTTTTCAAGCTTCCAAAGTAAACCTTACTCTTTTAAAATGATTTTCAAATGAATGTCACCCCTTACATCCATTGCTCACATTTATGTTTTTGCATTGGTCATCTATTTTATCTTGCATTGAGTTTGTCGAAAAGTTACGAACTCTTTGCATTTTTTTTTTGTAGGTGGACCTTGGTTCACATTCTTATTTTGTTTCATGCCTTATTTGTTGCCATGTATGTGAATGAATGGATAGGATGTGATGTGTGTTGTTGGGTCCTTTCCTCCATTTTCGAAAATTCCACACACACTTGGTGCGCTCATTTGCATTTGCATCTTACATGTATTACCCGGTTACTACCCTTCTAAATAGAAGGGGGAACAGTATATTGACTGTGGGCGGATGCTGTGTCAGTTTCTTAGCTTACGGTCTCTTGATAGTTCCCCCACTCGAACCACCAACCAAAGATGGAGTTCACCCTTTCGGGGGTGGACACCGGAGGTTTGAAGGTTCGGGGACCGAGCTTTTTAGGAAGCATTAGTAAACCCCCAACCTCATGCTCATGTAGCACCCCATGCATAGCCGAACCTCTGCCAGATTTAGGACATGCGCGTCAATTTCAAAAATAAAGGAGGAAAGGGCGACCGTTTTATTTTTCCTTATATATTTTGTCTGATCCCTACCATTATGCCATCTAATTCTTGTTGCTTCCATGTACATGCATCATAATTGTTCATGCATCGGAATTCACTTTAGGATAAGAGTTCTCAAAGTAACTCAAGTCAATGCATCTTCATGCATCCAATCAACCCTTAGAGAAAGGCTCAAAGACCTTCTCGCTCAATTTAAGCCAACCCAAAGTTCTTAAGGGTACCACGAGACCCTAAGGATTCATGGCATGCATCAAAGTCATCTCATAAAGAGGGGCCCTAATCCCTCTTCACTCATGGAGATAAGGTTGCCAAGAAGACAAGGGAGCAATTCAAGCCAAGGGCTCCTACCAACAAAGCAGATCCGGAGGCTCAAGAGTAGTTTAGGATCCTATAATGTAAATGTAGAAATAGGAGGAAGTCCCAAGGAAAATGTTCCCCCTCCCCGTTCCTATGTATTTTTGAAAAAAATTCTATTTACCAAAACAAATTCATCTTAATAAAATCTTTCTTATTGTCCAATGAATGAATGAATCTACGAATGGACAGATGAACAGGGGCAGGTATAATATTTGTATGCAGGGGCAATCCCTTGTCTCCAGACATGAGCCAAAGCATCATGCTTAGCTCCCCTCAAAAGGCAGGGGCATCCTTAGGTCATGCATTGCATAAAACTTTTCCAAATCAAGAACATAACTTGTAATCTTTTTGCTTTGTTTTTCTTTATTTTCTTTTCCTCCCCTTATCTCATCAAAAGACTAGCCATAGCTTTGGTGGGACTGCTTGCATTGTAGGTCACCATTGCTCCGAAGAAAGGAAAAAGAGGAACGCGAGGGTACCCTGTCCTTCGAACACTAGTCCGTACCCGACAAAGAACTGCACAAATATCGAGCGAGAGCAATACTCCAGATCAACAAAATAATTCAGTGACACGTGAAGAAGTGAATGAAATGAAGGCAAAGATAGACGAAATGTTCAAACTCATATAACTAATGGCCTTCAAAGGGCCCGTCACGAACCCTTTGGCATCCACATCCTATCCTAAGGAAACTAAAGCAATTCCACCAAGGATCATCCTGCGAACTAACGGGACAACAAAAAGCAAGGAGAACCCTAAAGTAGTACAAATCGAGGAACGGGAGGAGGACAACCTTGAAACCATCTTGCTAATTGCCACTTCAAAGAAAAAAGGCCCTGACCCTCTCGATCTCAAAATACAAGGCTTGGAGGAGTCCCTGCGCAGCCTCCAAGGCCATGACACCTTAGGTGGAATGGCTTATGATGAACTCTGCTTCTTTCCTGATCACTCGAGGCCGCTCAAGTTCAAAATGCCCGACTTTTAGAAGTATGATGGGAGCGGGGACCCTGTAGCACACTTGAGGCTGTATGCTGGGGCGTTAAGCGGATATGGGAACGACCCCAAACTTCTGATGCAATTGTTTCAACATAGCCTAACTGGGCCTGCTTTGCAATGGTTTGCTCACTTGGACTTGAGGAAAATAACAACCTGGAATGAGTTAGTCATAGCTTTCTGGTCTCAATATCGGCATAACAGTGACCTGACCGTAGACAGATGCGCTTTGATGATGATGACTAGAGGCGAAAAGGAAAGCTTCAAAAGCTATGCTTTGAGATAGAGGGAGGTAGCTGCGCAAGTTAACCCTCCACTGCTAGAAAAAGAATACGTATAGCTGTTTGTGAATACCTTCCAAGGGTTATACTATGAGCGCCTGTGCTTAAGTGTCGGAAATAGCTTTTTGGAATTGATAATGCAAGGGGAAATGATTGAGAGTGGGCTGAAAACCGGTAGAATCACTGACCCCTATGCCAAGATAAGTAAGGGATTTGCAAACGCGACCAAGAAGGTGGCAACCACTTGGGGCACGGGCAAGAAAAAGGGTGAAGTGTCCGCCATCCTACCTACACAGCAATAACTATATTACCCCCAATACCAAGCTCGACCTTCACCACCTGCTCCCATCATCAATATCCCTGTCGCTGCTACCCAAGCACCCCCAACTGGACCTGCTGCAACCCAACCGTACTTCAAACCCAATAAGAACAACAACCGACGGAACTGAGAGTTCACACGTTTAGTATGCACCCAGACAGAGGCCTATCATGAACTCCTCAAGGCTAAGCATATAAACCCCATTGCCAAGCCCATTGCCACCAACTTTCAACCCTGCTCTTACTTACGAGTACCATTCTGGGGAACAGGGGCATGACACAGAATCTAGTTTCTCCTTGAAACATAAGATTCAAGACCTCATTGACAACAAGGTCATTAACACCCAAGAAACAAAGGCGGTCCCCACACCCAATGTCACAGCGAATCCCCTACCAGACCATGCTGTCAACATCATCACTGAAGATGAGGTGGATCCTAATGGCATCATAACCACAGAGTACTTTGAGGATGAGTCAAATACGGAAAGCGATTGGGAGGAAGAACTGCCGCCATGCCCCATCTATCTTTACAATGCAAGTGGAGAGCAGGACCCTTTCGACTGGCCCATGGATGAACCCGTTGCAAACATTCCCAATGATACCACCCCTGTTGACGGTTGGGGAGAGGAATTCCTACACCCTAAATATGCTGAAGCCGAGGCTCACCTGAAGGAGGAGCTTTTTGATTACGAAGACATGGGTTGGGGCATTTATGAGCCATAACTGCCGAACCCACCTTTCGACTTCAAGGAAGGTGATCTGGATGGCCTGTTTGAAGAAATTGACAAGGAGGAGGCCAAAAAAGAAGAAGCCAAGGAAAAGTCGTCGCAAGCCTCTAAAGAAGGTTTGGTTATGAAACCCCAAGAAGATGAATAAGAGAAAACTGCTCAATTAAAGGAGAGCCAACTAAAGTCCCAAAAAGAGACACACAACCCCACCGGCCCCACTAAAGAAAGAGAAGGAAAAGGAGGAAGCCCTAGTTACGCCGTGGTTATTGATCTCTGCCACATCGCAGTTGACGCATCAATTCGCCCAGCACAACCAAGCGAGGAAGCCGGCCAATGGAGCATGGAGGAGGCAGGCGTGGTCCCAAAACCCACCTGAAGAAGTGATTACTAAAGGGATGTTCCTTTACCAAACTTTGTCTTTACTTTCCTGTTAATCCTTGTTCAGTTAACTCTACTTTCATCTTTTGCTAATCAAGATCTCATCATGTAAATAAAACTTTTGAAATGAAAGAAGTTGAAATTTGCATTTATCATCCTTGGCGCTTGCTCTTTCTTGGAATTTTCCTTTCTTGTTGTTATGCCCTAACTTGAAAGGAGGGACGGTATGTACAACCTGGCCTGTGGGGACCATTTTTGATCTAGAGGAAAGGTAGTAAAAGGAAGAAAAGAGAGTGGGTCACGAAAAAGGTGGCTTTCGAAGAATGCCTTGGCAAAGCAGTCTACAGTTAGACCCTCGAAAGGAAGAGAAGCCCTCATTTCAAAATCCCTGGAATAACAAAAGTAATTCCTTTGGTCAGCCCATTCGAGCCACAAGCAATTTTCATTCAAACACCCTGACTAGGAACCACCCCCCATGTTGGGGCAGGTGCAAGTAATAGAACAGTAAAGCTAACTCTTGTCTGTTTCGAAAGATAACGCCAAAACCTCTAGAACTGAACTTCACGGTCTAAGCAATCTTATCTAAAAGGAAGAAGGGCCATCTATTCTGCTACCATACAGTTAAAAGAACACCCTTTGAAAAGCCCCTTTTGTGCCAAATTGTATTCTTTCGAAAAACCCACCCTGGTGATCACTCGTTGTGATGGGCAAAAGAAAACTCGGAGGGAAAAGTGACAAAAAAGGGTATGGAGAGAAAGAAGGCCCCCTCCTACATCGAAAAAAGAGGGAAACAAGGCAATACTCCAAAATAAAAAATGAAATGAATGGAATGAAAATGAAAAATGAATGAAAAATGAAATAAAGATTGATGTCTCTTGAGAGTCAAAGCAATAATACTGGGGCAAAAACTAAAAGAAATGACAGGCCCTATACAAGCACAAATTCGTACAAAAAGAAAAGAAGAAGAAGAGAGGAAACGAAGAGAGATGGAGAAAGAAGCCTGCAAACAAAAGAAAAAGACCTGAAACGGTGATCACCAGCAAATCCCAGAAACCACGTCACGCTCTGAGCCATCAATACCTTTCTTTCAAAAACCTGCAACTTGGCCACGTTACAACCCCCAGAAAGTCCCCTCAGATCAGGGAAGATTGTTTAGTCTAAACAAGTTCAAGAGGGAATGGTGATACCCGAGAAAGAAAAAGGGACAAAGCAGCAGAAATTTACTTAAGGTGGTTCTGGTTATTATCGCCCTTAAAAAAAAAAAAAAATCATTTTGAGCCTGAATACCCTTTCATTCATCTCCCATTACCTAGCCTACATTACAGTCCAAAGTAAAGCCTTCTTGAATTGAGGATGGAAACTGCTCGCTTCTTCGCTAAAGGCTACTTCGACTGTCACCTGAAGAATTTACCAGATCAAACATAAGACCCTTGAGAGGAAATCAGTTGAGTAACAGTTTCTCATATAAGAGAGAGGGGAGGTCGGGTCTGAAAATGAAAATCCTAAGGATGGGACAACTGCCATCTCACCATGACAGGAAAAAGGCACAGCAAGAAAGGGAATCTCCAAAGAAAGATTAAAGTGCCAAAATGACAATTGCCAGGGAACACCCGATCTACCTCTAGATAAGACTTCATATAGCCATATGCATGCTTGTGCACTCTGCCTGACATGTGCAATAATGCACCCACTTTGTCTACATCTGCTTAGAAGTTTGTCATGCATACCATGATTCCTATACCTTAGTGTTTGCATTCATACCTATCATATACACACATAACATAAATAACGAGACAAGAAGGAAGAAACAATCATCGTCGCATGCAAGAAACCAAAATAAATGTACATAAAAGCATCATACAGTCATCATCCATAAGGGCCAACATGCGGCCTCAAAAACATAAAACGACAGTGCCAAACTAACTAAACTACAACTGTGTCGACAGATAAAAGGGGGCGCCTCAAGGAGCAGGGTTGTCATCCAAGTCAAAGTCGCCTATATCCAGCATATACAAAGAGGGTTGGCTGGAGGAGGCTCCCGTGTCGAAAGGACCTTGGCCAAGCAAAAAGGTAAAAGAAGAAGGAAAGTTAGCATCAGAACACAAGAGATGCATAAGGAACATGAAAATAATAAATCATAAATAACATACCCAGCGGGCCTCCATCAGAGATATACGGGCAATCAGAGCCTCCACCTGAGCCCGGTACTGATCTCGTGCCTGGCAAGCTGCTAGGTACTCCTCCTCAGATACAAAGCCCTAGGCCCGATGCCAAAGCTCCACCACCTCATGGCCGGCCACCTACCCTCCGACCACCAGATCCAGCTGGGTGAAAGCACCAATAGATCTTGCCCGAAAGTGAGCCTCATAATCCACGTCTGGCGGAAGCAAGAACCGCTCACCCAGGACCTCGACTATGTAAGGGATCTCTACCCCAGCCCGATACAGTACAAACATATACTGGGGAGGATCCATGGCGGCGCGAAAAGTAGAATGGAACTGCCGCCAGTGACGCTCCCCGAGGTACGTCTCCCATGACACGGGACCCCGGAAGGTGATTCGTGACCTGGATAGGAGGATGATATCCCTCATACCGGCATACTGGGTGGATCGGTGATAAGGTGTCCAAGTCACATCCCGAGGCCTCAACAACTCGAAGTTAGCCCGGAGGGCTACAAAATCTGTAAGCAAGGATCGTTGGACTACCTACTGCTGGGCCCACCTCGTGGCTCGCAGGAAGGCATCGCTGGACAGCACCTCTGGTCGACGAACTGGCAAATACTTATAGCTCCACCATATAAAAAATGGCCAAAAGCTTGTCAAGCTCCCCCAAGCCCCAGACGTCCTCACTCTCATCCTTCGAAGGAAGCAAGCAAAGGTGAAAGCACCCCAGTCAACATAATCCAACACATCCAGATCCGCCACCAGGCTCACCAAAGACAAAGGGACTGTCGACCTATTATTGTTGCAAAAGCAACTAAAGACGACGTACAGCACCAATCGGCGCCTCATGATAACCTGGTCATCTGGTGAAGGCTCAAAAGCAAAGGCTGTCTCGGCCGAACATAAAAGTAAAGCTGGGAAGCTCGAGCCCCCAAGCTCTACCAACCCCAAGAGAAGACGGGCCTCCTCTAGAGACACATCCCGCAGAGAAATCGGCACCCCTCCAAAGGACAGCCCAGTGATCATAGCCCAGTCAACAGGGGTAGGCCCCAACTCAAAACCCACCAAATGCACAGTCCCTGTCTCCCCAAACCACCGCTCCAACAATCCCATAGCAATCCCGTGATCAAGCCTATCCGTCTGCAGTGTCATAAAAGCGCCGAAACCAATCCGATGCAAAAAGTCCTGATAGGATAGAGCTGATGCCTGCATAGCTCTCAAGGCCGAGATACTGGCCCCTTTGAAGGAACTATGTGTAGCTGATGGCATCCGACCATAGCGCGAATATAGGCTCGGATGGAACGCCAAGTCACGCAGTGGGTGAATATCAGGAATGACTAGCTGATCATCGGTAAATGAAGTGTCTCTCTGCCTGTTCCGAACCGAAGCCATACCATATCCTGTCCGGGGATCCACGGGTGAGTTAGCCTCATCCTCAAATCTCTCGTCAGGAGTCGCTGAGGGCTGTCCCCTCACGAAACTCCCACTAGAAACAGTCCTGCTCGAGGATCTCTGCGACCCGCTACGGCCGCTCCGGGGAGAACTGGCCCTACCACCGCCCCGCGCAGAACATCCCTACTGCCTCCACGCGCCGTGTCACCCTGACCGCTAATCCGAGCTGAGTCGCTCTGACGGCTACCTCTAGCCGAGCTACCCCAGCTACTACCACCCTCCTCAAGCTCTATCCGTGGCGCCTCCTGTCTGAGCCATCGTCTCCAGCCTCCGACATTTTGAAAAATGACAACATTCAAGAGGATCAGTCAATCACTAATATACGAAAAGTACAAACATAAATGCATCAATATATATCCATAAAATAAAAAAAATGAAAAATGATGATGATGAATGAATGAAAAACAAAGAAAAAAAGAAAAGAAAAGAAGAAGAAAAGGAGAAAAGGAAAAAGAAAAAGGAAAAAAGTGAAAGGGCAAGGGCAAGGGCCCCATCTATCCTGGTTCAAATTCCCCAGCAGTTTTCAAGTTTTTTCCTCAAAAAGTTTGGTCTCTAAAATCTAAACTGGTTTTCTGTGTTTTTCTCCTGCAAAAACCTCGGTTCAAATTTTTATAGGTTTTCGAGCTTTTGCCTCAAAAAGTTTGGTTTCTACATTTCCAAGCCAGGTTTTTCGGGTTTTCTCCTTCAAAAACCCTAGTTCAAAAATTCTCTAACGGTTTTCAAGCTTTTTTCTCAAAAAGTTTGGTTTCTAAAATTCAAACTGGTTTTTCGGGTTTTTCTCTTTCAAAAACCCTAGTTCAAAAATTCACTAACGGTTTTCAAACTTTTTCCTCAAAGAGTTTGGTTTCTAAAATTCAAACTGGTTTTCTGGGTTTTTCTCCTTAAAAAACCCCGGTTCAAAATTTTAACAGGTTTTCAAGCTTTTTCCCCAAAAAGTTTGGTTTCTAAATTTCAAAGCCGGTTTTTCGAGTTTTCTCCTTCAAAAACCCCGGTTCAAATTTTTAACGGTTTTCAAGCTTTTTCCTCAAAAAGTTTGGTTTCTAAAATTCAAACTGGTTTTCCAGGTTTTTCTCCTTCAAAAAACCCTAGTTCAAAAATTCCCTAACAGTTTTCAAGCTTTTTCCTCAAAAAATTTGGTTTCTAAAATTCAAAACCGGTTTTTCGGGTTTTCTCCTTCAAAAACCCCGGTTCAAAAATCCTCCACAGGTTTTTAAGCTTTTTCCTCAAAAAGTTCTGTTTCTAAATTTCAAAGCCAGTTTTCCGAGCTTTCTCCCTCAAAGGCCCCTTTCTCAAAAAGATTTGCGTTATCGAAAGGTTTTTAAAATTTTTAAAAATTTCGGCAGAGTTTCGTCTTAAAAAGTCACTACCCCAAAAATTTCACAAGTCACAAACGCAACCTGAAACACCTCAAGCCATCCAACCAAACAACTCCATCCTCCAAAACACGCATCCCGTCCTCGAACACAATTTTTCAAGCCAATTTTTCGATCTTTTCAATTTTTCTCATTTCATCTATATTTTTAAAAAATTCACAAAATTCCCCGGAACGTGCAAAAATATCACTACAATTTTCAAAAAATGTTTTATGATTTTTCAACCATCGGCGAGTTTCATTTTATAATTTTCTTCAATTTTTTCTATTTTTTGTAATTTCTAAAAATTCAAAAATTCAAAATTCTTTGGAAAATTACGAAACTTCATATGGTTGTTCTACACATTTTTCTAAGGTTTTCAGTGTAAAAATCTTTCACAAACGGTCGATACCCGAGCCTGTAGAGGCAATTGTTCGAGTCTTGTGAAAAACCCTTTTCCCCAAACGCACAAAAACATTCAAAACACACTCAAATCTCTGTCAAATCACAAAAGCGATCCGATCATTGTGCTCTAAACATTTTAAGGCACAAGAATACACTGATCACTTGCAAAAAACGGAGCTACATGCATCAAAATCAAAGAAATTTTCAAAAACTAACCTTTGAAATTCTCCGGCGAAAACCTAACTTTCCGGCGAGAATCCGGTGACGGTGATGATCTCCGCCACGTGCCCGACGTCACCTAACACTCCTCTGATGATTCCCGACCGAAACTCCATGAAACACTTCAGAGAAAATCCCAAAATCAACAAAAACCCGACAAAGCGCAATGTTGAAACACGAACTGCTCTGTTTTAATACCCACGGGCTCGCGCATGTTGCAGATGCGCCAGAAGGGAATTCCAACTGGCCCATGTGCTATATGCGCCGAAGCCAAAAGCAGCCATGTGCATGAGGTACATGCGCCCGGTCATCCAGTTTCCCGCCAAAACCAATTTCGAGCTCCCTAGAAACCCGAACTCGCTCGCGAAGGCTTTGCCAAAAGCCGAAAATCGAGCCCTTTAACACTCACTGGTCGGGATCAGTCGCCCTACACCAAAACCGTGTCAAGTTGGCAAGTCGACCCCCGACCTGGGCCCAAGACTTTTTGAATTCCAAAATCTTCAAGACTAGTAACCCACAAGAGGTTTCGAAGCATTCCCAAATTCACCGACACATTGTCCCTCCGATTGGCTCGCGGTCAACATGGGATCCTTCCTTATTATTTTTTTGTCTTCGACAAGCAAAGCTAGAAAAAGAGAGGCAGCTGTAAGCACCCCATTTTTGCTCGCTCAGCAATCTCCGGCTTGACCGGATTCGGTTTCCAACATCACAACATATGCAAGCTCAAGACGAGCCTTTCAATCTCTAATCCAGTCAACTAGTCACTTCTCGAGTCCACAAGGATCCGTTGGAGCCTTAAGCACCATTATTCCAGGCAGTTTTCCGGACCAGGCGATCCCGGAAACCAACGCCATCTAGGTAGCTTCCCGAGATCGAGCGATCTCGGGGACCAACACCTCATTAAAGATTCCAAACGATTTACTTCTAGCGCCTGCTAGCCTGCCAATGTAGAATGTCCGTCATTCAGTAGTTCTCCGGGACCAGGCATTCTCGGAGACCAACACCCACCCTTCCAGGTAACTTTCTGGGACCAAGCGTTCTCAGGAACCAACATCACCCCTACAGGTAGCTTTCTAAGACCAGGCGTTATTAGAGACCAACACCGTACAGGTAGTTTTTCGAGACCGGGCGGTCTCGGGAACCAACACCTAGGTCAACACCGGCGCCTGCTAGCCCGACTAGGTGAAAAATGACCAAATCTGCCCCTTGGGCCTCCAGACACGTTTTGGAAAAGTTTAAAATCCCTCAAAACGATAAGTCCATCCTTCCATAATGTTGTCAAACCATCGGGCGTCCCCTGCACGCCATTTGATCCAAATCCGGTCCTATTCCAGCTCACTCTGGTTAAAATGACCCTTTTGCCCCTGAACGACTCAGCAAGGCATGAACCCCGCTGAACGGCGACAAACTCTCTCAAAACCATCCCTGAACAGCCTTACACGCCTAACACAATATACCGGACCATTCCTAACCATTTCCAGCCAACTCCGGTCAAAATGATCGTTTTGCCCCTAGGAGCCAAAAACGCCCCGAAACAGCACCGACCTTGGGGTTTCGAGCAAAGGATGTCACCGTACGCCTTTGTTTAACCTAAGGAACACCCTACGACACTAAGCTCACATGACTCGATAAAATTTCCCTTGAGCGTCTCACAGACGCTCCGCTGAAATTATCTTTTCTCCCGATTCCCTGATTATATCGCACTGTCAACCGACTTGAGAAACGTGTAAATCAGGAAATTCTCGAAAGCTCATCCATAGATCTTTTCACCGATACGGTTCGATCGAATGGATCACTTCTCGAAGCCCTCCATCGTACGGTGCGAAAACTATAACTTTCAACAACCCTTGGAGCGTCTCGCAGACGCTCTGCCAAGGTTGACTTTTTCTCCGATTTCCTAATCAAAACGCACCGTCAAACAACTTGAGAAATGCGTAAATTTGAGAATTCTAGAAAGTGTTTCTAGAGTACTGTCCATCGGAACGGTCCGATCGAATAGATCGCTTCTTGAAGGCCTCGATCACATCAAACGAAAATAGCCACTTTTGAACACCCACGAAGCGTATCACAGACGCTCCACAAAAGTGTCCTTTTTTACATGCTTCCCAAGGCGATATCACTCACCTCCAAACACAATTCAAACTATTTTTTCCAAAACCTCCTACTCTTTTTTATTTCAAAAACCAACTCCATAAACTCTTCAAATGTTCTTACATTCCCTATTCAAGACCTCTCCAAAAATGTTTTCAAAGAGTCACAAACCTAAGGTGTCCCTAGCCCTCTCATAGCTAGGGATTCCAAAGAGAAGTGATAAATCAAGAACAACCTCCAAGGTTGTCCATATTAGGATTCCAAACCCTTAGCCCTTTTCAAAAACTACTTTCAAAAATTAATTCATCAAAACATGCTTCCAAGGTTTTCAAAAAAAAGCTTCAAAAACACTTCCAAGTTCTCTTGAGACATGCCAAAGCATTCTTCCAAAACTCCCTCAAGTTGATCCTAAAACATTTTCAAGAAACACTCCACCATTCAATTTCAAGTCAAAACTTCCAAAACCACAAAGAGTCTTCAACTTTCAAAGACCTCAAAGTGTCTTAAACTTCTTCCAAGACCTCAATGTGTCTTCAAGCTTTCCAAAGGCCCTAATGCGCCTATTGTCCATCGGGCTCTTGCCCGAACTACGAATGACCTGATTCTCGCCAAATGAGATACGTAGGCAACCTAAAATGGTGCGGTCATAACTTTTATTTCAACCCCTATCCCTTTTTCAAAAATTCCAATCAAATCAAAGTTTTTATCCCGAACTCTTTCAAAACCTCCAGTATTTTCAAACTTCTTCCAAAACTTGCATCATGCATTATTCATCCAAAAAGTGATGACTAAACCTCATTTTCCTAAAAGTGGATATAAAATGGACCATGGTAACCGGATATTCTGGTGAGTGAACAAAAGGGTGACTAGATATGTAGGTATCGAAAGGGCGGGGTAGGGTGATGATCTTAGAATATCTTCGTTACACGTAACCAACCCCTGAACCTTAGATTTCTGTTTTCAAAAGACCAAAATGGAGTTATTTTCAAAAAGGGCTTAAAATTTTCAAAAGGTTGCCAAACAACCGATTTTCCTAAAAACCCTCTCTTGAGGAAGATTCCAAAAATCTTTTTCAAAAACTCGAAGCTTAATCTTCGGATTAACGCTTAGTTTTGGGTGCCCTAACTCACCCCTGTCAAGTTAGGTGGCGACTCCTATTTTTCTAAAAAGCCCTTAGTCAAATCAATTTTCAAACCTAGTCGCACTCGTCTTTCTAGGGGGACGAGTTCTAATGACAGAGTTCCGTGCTTTAGGGTCTCCGAGCCGAAAAGACCTTGGAAACCCCAAAAATCGAGGTGCGACAAGTAGAGTGCGCATATCGAGAGGCAGACCACGGCCATTCAGTTGATGCAGCAGATTGTTGCAGGTCTTCAGACAGCCCATACTGAGCTCGATCAGAGGTGTGCAACTCTAGAGACAGCCTAGGCAGCACAGATCACTGCTTTACAGATAGCTTTAAGCACTCAGATTATGGAGCTTCAAGCCTCTCAGACCAGATTTCAGGATGAGATTCGACAGGAGCAGACACGTCAGAGCCAGATGTTGACTGACATTTTGGCCAGACTTCGGGAGGATAAGGAGCCTAATTTTCCTAACTTAGCTATTGGTGCTTCAAATCCTGCATCTTTAGGAGGGCATGATTTTCAGGATGACGATGATTTCGAACTTTGAGAGGCTATGGTTTAGATCATATGCATCTCATGTATTGCATCTCATGTTCATAACATGCATACATTTCATTCATCGATGTATCTAAAACTCTACTTCATTTTTGATGTGGCCCATTTCAATTTCATATGATTACATACCTGTTTTGAGTTTTAGACCACGGCCATTCAGTTGATGCAGCAGATTGTTGCAGGTCTTCAGACAGCCCATGCTGAGCTCGATCAGAGGTGTGCAACTCTAGAGACAGCCTAAGCAGCACAGATCATTGCTTTACAGATAGCTTTAAGCACTCAGATTACGGAGCTTCAGGCCTTTCAGACCAGATTTCAGGATGAGATTCGACAGGAGCAGACACGTCAGAGCCAGATGTTGACTGACATTTTGGCCAAACTTCAGGAGGATAAGGAGCCTAATTTTCCTAACTTAGCTGTTGGTGCTTCAAATCCTGCATCTTTAGGAGGGCATGATTTTCAGGATAACGATGATTTCGAACTTCGAGAGGCTATGGTTTAGATCATATGCATCTCATGTATTGCATCTCATGTTCATAACATGCATACATTTCATTCATCGATGTATCTAAAACTCTACTTCATTTTTGATGTGGCCCATTTCAATTTCATATGATTACATACTTGTTTTGAGTTTTATACGATTTATTTCTTTCAGTGTATGTCGACCTCTTGTATACACAGGTTATTTTTCATATATGAGTTAGTGGATGATTCATTTTTATCTGTTGCATGATTGTAAGAGGTTAACGGTATTGTATGGCTTCTCGTACTATGTACTTCCCATTATTAGCATCCATTAGTGATCTATCGGTTGATCTTTCTTATTCATAGTTAATGTGTTGATTTTCCGTATGAGGGAGCATAGCATATCTTATAAGATTCAATTTGAGATACATGAATAATTAGGGGTTAGCATGGGGCACGATCACCATATGATAAGCATTGTTATTCTTTGATTTCAATATAAACGCAATATGGTTTGATTTCATTATGATGAGATGATTGCATTTACGAGCACGGATCATATTAAGTAGTCTTACATTGTTGACCTTTGCATATATGACCTAATTGAGTGGAGATCATTATCCGGTGAGAGTAGAACCTATTGCTTCATTAGAGAGATTTTTATTTTTACACTTACCCGAATGAATTCTTATTGACTTCTCTCATTTACAAATGGCTTCATTATACTTGTGTTTGGCTTGTTAGTTTAATATTGATTTGCATTGATTGGCACTTGCATTCTATCAAGATCTATATATACACAATACTTGCTTTGGAAATAATTTTAGGCCCTCTTTGTTCACTTTGAGCCACCAAGTTTTATTGATATTTTTCTTCTCTTTGTCACCATATCTTTACACCCTTTGCAATGCATTTTTGAGTCTCATGGGAAAAACGATGAGAAAAGAAAAAAAAGAGAGAAGAAAAGAAAAAAAATCATTACTGGTAAGTGAAAAGTGTTCCCATTCTTGTGATTGCAAAATATATATATATATATATATAATACATATGAAGAAATTGAAAGCATATAAGAAAGTGGAAACAGAAACAAGAATGATTGATAGAATAATATAGGTGTCGACACTTGCAACCTAAGGATCGACTCATATCACTGCGACGGTTATATTTTTAAATGTTCTCCAGTTGTGTTCTTGCATTTAATGTAACCTCAACTACCTGCAACAGCTAGAATCAAAGCCAAACTCACAGATTTATTTGAGATTGCTTGAACACATTGCACACACACTTTGATTTTGCTATTAGATTATTTAATTAGATTACTTAATCGATTTTTAGTTAAAATTACTTGTGATTATTTTTTAAACTCAATTCACCTCACTCTTGTGTTGCACACTTGGACTAACAGAGTCAAACAAGGTAATCTCTTTCCTCCTCCAAGTTCTAAACAGTGTGCTTTTGAAGTGTATGTCGGTCTTGGATTCGAGTCCTTGTAGGTACATTCTCTAGGCAGAACCACCAAGTTGTATGTCAGTCTACATGTATGCCTGCCCCAAGAATGGTAGATTAAGGGCACTTTGAATGATCCTGTCTTAGCCAAGGTTCCCCGACGTTATAAAATAAAAAGAATAATAAAAAAAATAAAAAAGAGGAAAAAGAAAAGAACATCTTGATTGAAAGTTCCACCCTTTTGAAAGACACTTAAAAATTCGATCATAACCATCAAGAATCTCCTTATTTGGTATATGGGCCAACTAGAGTCGGACCGGGTGTCCATGTCATAGAGCTTTCTCCAGTCAAGAATCCTACTATTAATCAAACGTGTTAGATCTAATTCAGTAACAAATGATAAATCTATCCTTTTAACACTCAAAATAAAAACCTTAAAAAAGAAGAATCGTTAAAACAATTACATTAAAGATAAAAATAAAAAAAACTTCAAAAAAATCAAGGCATGTTAATCAAACACCTTAGATCAAATAGAATCAAAATGCAATAAAAAGAGCTTATCTTTGATTGCATCAATTAATGACAGAACTATATGTATAATGGGGCTACCATGACAACTCCAACTTTTGTGAAACCCTCTCAATATATATCTTATCTTAGCAAAGATTTATTCTACTAACACATTTAATAAATTAAAATTCTCCTTATGGCTCTAATTCAAAAAAATATATTACAATTTTTTTGTAGTGACTATAAGCATAGTTATCATAATTAAACCAGTGAAGTCACCAGTTCCAGTTCATTGGTTTAACTGGTATTATAATGTTATATATATTTTAATTACTATATAAATTATATATCTTACTAATATAAAAAGAGCCTTACAATAAATTTTCGGATCCATATTCTTGCACAGACGATTTTGCCCCTCATCTTTCTTGAAATGGCGCTGCGTTGTTCAAATTTTCGTCTAACTTTCTTTGGACCCTTCTGGCCTTTGCTTTTATGTTTATTGTGCTGCATTCGTGGCACTTTTTTGGCTGACCTGTAGTTGCACAGTGTTGTGGCATTTTTACCCCAGGGTTGATTTTCTTACTAATATAAAAAAAGCCTTACAATGGTAGATTTTTGGATCCATATTCTTGCACAGACGATTTTGCCCCTCATCTTTCATGAAATGGCGCTGCACTGTTCACATTTTCGTCTAACTTTCTTTGGACCCTTCTAGCCTTTGCTTTCATGTTTATTGCACTGCATTCGTGGCACTTTTTTGGCTAACCTGTAATTGCACAGTGTTGTGGCATTTTTACCCTTGGCTTGATTTGTTATAACAAAGCATTGTTTGCTGATTTTTGTGGGAGGAGGAACTGCTGTGTTAGGTTTTATTTGGTTTCGTGCGTGAACAAGAATTGTCCACGTTGCTCTTTGCGGAGCTCGGTGCTCTGACCGAACAGAGAGAACTCTCTCTCTCTCTCTCTCTCTCATATTTTATTCTTTTCTTTCTTATGGAAGCAAAAAATGACCTGTTTTTTTTCTCCCCTTTGTCTCTCTCTCCTGCTATATTCTTCTGAAAATCTCTACTCTCATCCCTCCTGACAACACACTCCTCTGATTTGACAATTAAAATTTTTTTGTTTTTTTATTTTGTCCATAATCTCATTCTATTATTTCAATATTGCTATTTAGTTCAATTTTTTTGATAATTTTTTTTCTTTTATTCCCACCTTCTAGTTTTTAATTAAAAAAATTTGATCAAAATTTTTTAATTTCTTTTTACTCTCACCTCATGAATTTTTATATAAATAAAATTTTTATGATCAAATTTTATAATTTCTTTTACTCTTACCTCTCAATTTTTTATTAAAAAAAATTTTGATCAAAATTTTTTAATTTCTTTTTACTCTCACCTCCTGGATTCTTATATAAATATAAAATTTTTGTAATTAAATTTTATAATTTCTTTTACTCCCCGCCTCCCGATTTTTATAAAACAAAGAAATTTTGATCAAATTTTTTTAATTTTTTTAATTTTCTCTCTAGTTATAAAATTTAATGCAAAACTAATTAACATAAATTTTTTTTTTGAAAACACTTAAGTAAATGCTTCCCTGATCAATGGTAAATTCAGGTGTATAGAGGGAGAGATATTCGAACAGAAAATTTCTGATCTCATATTCCCTAACAATCTCACTCACTGATGTGACCTATATTTTTTTTGTTCTTTTCCTATTTTTAAAAAAAAATCAAATTAATCAAAACAAAATAAAAATAAAACAACAAATAAAAAATAACAAAGTCTTGCTTGATTAGTGATAAATTCAGGTATATAGCAAGAGGCATATCTGAATAGAAAATCTTATTCGAACAGAAAATCTCTAATTTCATATTTTTTATAATTCTTCTTACTGATGTGACTCATATTTTTTTTGTTCTTTTTTTTTTAAAACAATTCAAATTAATCAAAACAAAATAAAAATAAAACAATAAATAACAAAAAACAAATGTTTGCCTGATGTAACCCCTATTTTTTATTTTTTTATTTAAAAAATTAAATTAATTAAAATAAAATAAAAATAAAATAATCGATACATGTTTAACCATAAAAAAAACATTACACTATTATTTTGCACTAATAAAAGCTTGAGGGTAAAATCGGACAAAAAAAATAAAAATTTAACGTCGCGTCAACCCACCCCCGTGTCAGGGGGTGGGAGTAATAGGTCTCTTTTCTTCTTTTCCATTCTTTGCTTTCAATACCCCAAGTCTAGCATGGCTCGATCGCCCTGACTGTCAACAATCAGAAACTCAAGGTGTGTTGCTATCTACAATATTTGTCTTTTCTTTTTATGTTGTTGGCTGATCTATTACATATTGTGTACTCTCTCTGCTTTAGGTTGTTAATTCTAATCAATGGCGTCCCTTCCTCTCGATCTTCCCTCCGAACTTCGTAGCTTCAATGACCGAAGGCAAAATTGATATTTCCGATGATCTCTTCACTACGATTATCCTAAGTGATCTATTTTTTTTTTCTTTTCTTTTTCTTGCACAGAGAAACTCAGGAAGTAAGGGAGTCAAAACCTCATGTTCTCTACAGTATGTATCGTCGACTGTGGCTTCTGAGAGATCATTTGGATTCAGTCCAAAACCACTGCGTAAGTGCTTTAAATTTTTCGTTTGGTTACGAGAAAACGTGGGAGAGAGAGTACGAAAAAATCAGAATTGAATATTGTGGTAGTTTGCGGCTTCGGCTTACCGTAAATGATAAACAGTAGCTTAAAGTAGTTCAGTCCAATTGCTTTTTGATTATCATTGTTTAGAGAAACTCCCATTTGCCTTTTTAATTTACTTTCATTTGTGTTCCTTTTTTGGCAGCTCGACGATTCATTGTTTGTGGGTTTTGAGTTGGACAATCGTTGGTCATCAATGATCCTAACAGTGCTGTTTCTGTTACTGCTTTTGATGTGAATCACTGTCCTGGTATCAGATTGATTGTTGGTTTATTGAATTGGGATTTTCCTATGTATTGATTTTTTATTCCTTTTTTTTTTTTTTTGAACTGTAATGAACTATTATAATTATTAGGGCTTTTGGTCATTTTGTTTAAATGAGTTTGTCTAGGCTATGAAAGTTTTGCAGGTCAAGGCTTTGTTACAATTTTGTGCTTTCGGTAAGAAGCCGAAAGCATTCAATTTTGAAGATTTAGGTACGACATTAGGGCAAAATCTTCTTAGATGATTATGATTTTGTGATTGTCATATGGGATTCAAGTTTCTCTTGTGAAGATTTTTTTTTTAATTTTTTATTCTTTTGAAATAGAATGTGTTTGGATGTTTATGAGTTATATTTTTATTTAATCTTATTGATCTAATAATGTAATGTATATTTGTTTGCATTGTTCTATTGGTAATGTTTCTTGATACACAAAGGTTAAAATAAGATAAAATTAAAACTAATTAGTGGCTTCTTACTTCTCGTTAACAAATATATTGACAGACATATGTATTCTTAAAAGAGGATATCTTATCAATTGCTTTGAGAAACAGCAACCAAGATTTTGAATTATAATGGGTCTACTTGAGGGGTCTTATCTTTGTTTGATAAATTATAGTAGTGCTTGTTGGATCAGTTCAATAGTTTAGGTTGTGCTCTAATTCATCATATTATATACAAATCGAGTTATTGTGCATTGGAATTAAGAAAAATGAAATGCCGTGAATCGAACCTAACTTGTTTGATCTAACTTGCTCAGGTTTTATTGATGATAATCTTCCCCCTCTTCTTTCCATTCATTGAAGATGATTGGTTGCATGATCGGAAAATTATGCACTTTGTGGCTTACTGAGTCTAATTTGATGGATTGCCCGCTTGTTATCTATTTTCTTTAATACCCACTTGTTTGGTTTTCTTGTTTATTAACTTACTTTATGTCTGATGGTGAAAGTCATTCTTCTCGAAAGATTTAGTCGGTTCAGCCTGACTAAGTTTGACTTTATGATTGCTCACCAGCCCATTAAAAATTCTATGAAGCACCGTTGCTTCATCTGAAAGCATGGTTGGTACCTATTATGAAAAGTTATTTGTTTTAACATTCAAATGGAGCTTTTATACGCAAAAGTGCTTTTCAACGTCGACCATTCATTACAACTTCACTTTGTTATTCGTGGTTTTATATATGGATTTGAATTATATATTTTCAGGTTCAAGCAAAAAGTACTATGCCAAGCCATGACCATTATTTAAGCATCTTTAGGCTCTGCGTGCAAACCTGCGACAGCTAATAACCTTTCGTCACTTATGTTTTGAAGCAGTGCGTAACGGGGGTGTATATATCGTTAAGCAGTATTTTTGTTATGTAGTCTTCCACAAGAATTTTGTAACTTTGACATACTACGTGAAGAGCCTTCACTTAGAGATGACAATTATTAAGCCTATGCAGAGCTTTTATTTACTACGAAACTCAGTGGGAAAGAAACTAGCCTGTGTCTTGCACGGGCATATTTCCTCTAGTATATATTAAATGCGGTAAAATTGATCACAAATCAAGCAATGGTTTGCTGGTAAAGTTCTTAAAATTCTCATACCTCATTATAAATTTAAAATTTTTAAAAGTCAGCAACTGTTGACCAATTTTTTTGACCAAACCATCCAATGGAGTAAACCAAACAGGTGAACTTGTCAATTTCCGATTGAACTGGTTCGATTGGCCAATTCAGTGTTAACAATTATGATTATAATTACTATTCTTTTTTCTTCTTATCCAATAAAATCAGCATTCAAGGAAGTTTCTAATGTGGAAAGAACTTAAAATATAATTTATTCTAATATATAACGGAAGAATCACATTTCTTGTTTGCATCTTTTTGAAATTGTATCAGGCACAGCGTGACATTGCGTCTTTTTCAAATTATCCTATTAATAGAATTTAGTACAGTTATAATTATTTTTCTACTCAATAACTATAGGGATAAGCATGAAAATAATAAATTAAAAAAAAAACATAACTACTTCACATTCTTATCTTTCTAACTGCTCTAGTTATTTAATCCTTTTAGACTCTACACCATCAATCCAAATCAGAAAACCAAAAAACCATAATCGTTTCAGTCTAAACACGGTGAAGAAGGAAGATTGAAGAAGCACCATTGTAAGTAAATTGTTCACAACTTCTACATTTGGTTTCAGTCTCATATCAGTTGATAGTCCAAATCAAATATGAAATTGTCTACACTGGACATATATATTGCCAGGATGTGTACATAGTGGATGAGTAAATTTGAGGTATTATACTTCCTGTTTTCTTAGATGAAAATGATCATTACTCCAGTTTTCTTAGATGAAAGCTCTATGTATCTTCCATGGTGTAATTCGATTTCTTCTTCCTTTCTCTTCTTATTTAGATGTGTTTTCTTTTGTTTTTGTTTGTTTGTGTGTTTATCTTAAATTTGAGAGCGAGAGACCTTTTGATTTAGAATATTTAGGGGAAAGAATTACACACGCATTGTTGCGTGTGCCTACCTTCTAATATCTAATGAAACGTCTGGTATTATAGTAAGTTCCTCATCCCTCTCCTTCCTTACTTTATTCTTTAACACCAAAAGAAAACTCTCTCTCTCCCTCGCTCTATCTTTATCTCTCTATATATCTCTCTCTCAATCTACTTCTTTCTTCTCACTCTTCCTCTCAGCCACTCTTCTTTCCTCTATGCTTCAGCGGATGGGATTCCTGTGGTGTAGATCGATGGGTGGAGGGCGACGATGGTGGCGACAAAACGATATGGTTGGTGGGTTCAGTTTGGTGATTCTCGCTCCTCTTCTTCTCTTCTTCTTCGTCGGGTGATTGCTCCGATTGGGTGGCTGTGGCCTATGGGTGATTGTGGGTAAGGGTGATTGTGGCTAATCCCATGGCCATCGAGGTGGGTAGGGACTGATTGGTGAGATGGGAGTGAGGGTGGGATTGATTGGTGGTGATGCGGGCTAGGGGCGGTGGTGGGGTGGGGGTGGCAGTGGCAGTGGTGTGGCAGTGCGGTCTGGGGATGATGGCTCGTGGTGGCTCCCGAGGCTATGGGGGATGGGGGTGGTGGCTCCGGTGGGTGGGTTGGCGGCTCCGGCGGTCAGTGGTGGCTATGGCCCTATGGGCCCGGGGGTGGTGGTTACCATTGTGGCCCAATATTGAGAACAATTTTTAAAGACGAGAAAACACCAGGTGTTTTCAGTTTTGACCTGTTTATGTTCTTTGTTTTTGATAAAATGAAAACAAAAATATTACCAAACACAATTTTTGTTTTTTTTTTATTGTAGAATTTTTAAAAAATAACAAAAAACAAAAATAAAAAAATGTTACCAAACAGGTGCACTCAATTTGTTATAGACTTTTCCACATCTAATTCATTTTAATTTCTACTTTATTGAATTACAAAAAATTATTAGAAGTGCCACTTTTCTTTACTCCACTATTTAATATAGAGGGACAGTAAAAATACGGTGATTGTTTCAACTAACTAAAACAAAAATAAAAAAAAAAAAAGGTGATTACTTAAGAAGCACTGAATAATTTTTCATTCAATAGACTTTTGGTCTCAAGTTTTGTCAACAACATTAACTGTCTTGGGAACTCAAAATTCAAAAGCATTCCCTGCCATAGCTAAACTCGAGAATGGTCTTTGGTACATACTTATATATATATATCATATAAAATATATTTTTATTAATTTTTCTTGATTCTGCACCTTTTTTAAAATTGACGTTTGACGAACTAGTGACTTAGGCGGGGATACCTGCTCCGATGGTGAGAAGGAGCTGGCGTTCAAGAATGAAGGAGACCATGGTTTTGGTCCTTTGGAGTTTCTTTATTTGAATACCGGGAAAATTGGTACTGTGGAAAATTTTGGGCCTCGTAACCCTCAAGAGCCGTTTGGTTGCTTTGAAATTGAGATATTTAAAACACAAGTATTGTATGTAACTCCTGAACATTTTGAATGAAAAACTCTGTATTTGTTTTCAACTCAAAAAAAACAAAAAAAAAACAATCCCAAACGAGATTCGGTAGCTGGAAATATAGAGGGAAGAAACAAATAAAAAAATAGTAGAAAGAAAATATGGTTCATTTTTGTACTTGCCTGTAGTATAGATATGGTTGATTTAGTTGGAGCCTTCTTTTTTACGTCCCTAGGTCAAGGTAAAATTCAGAATTTTGACTTGCAAGCTTTTCCCTAATTTTTTTTTTTCTCAGCTGCTAGGCAGAGGAACCATCTCTGCTTGTGTTTCCTCAAAATTTTGGAAAAAAAAGACTCAAATAATCTCCTTCGTTGTGAAAGTGGGTGCTGTTTTTTTTTTCTTCTTTTTTTTTGTTCGGCGGTCAAGAGTATCAGGGTTAGCTTGTGCATACCACGACTAATTTTTTTTTCGATCTGATAAAAAAGAAGTCATATATGCTGGGACTAATGTATTCATAAAAATTTAACCTCTTGCGGCCAACTATTGCCAAACTCTTACATCCCCAATCGGTGAAAGTGGTTACTGCTTGGTTTGTGGAGTTTGAAATGCTAAGAAAATGTGGGTGAAATAAGTGAACACAATAGTTTAAAGCATAGATTTTGTTTGGGATCCAAATGGACAAACTGACCTTAATTCAAATCCATCTGGCTTGGTTTATTTATTCTTAGAGAATTTTTATTTTTTTGGCTCCTGCACCCACTAACATGAGGGCAACTTGATTCTTTATTCGTGGACCTTTATTTGGTGAATGATGGAGGCTTGCAATAACGAGCATGCCTTTCATAATGGGGTCTAGCAAGAGGGCAACTTGATTCAAATCCATCAGCTTCTTTTTTATATTTCTTTAATTTTATTGTTTTTGTGGGGGCTAATGTTGTGTATTTCACTTTAATTTCGCAATATATTTCTTTAATTTTATTGTTTTTGTGGGGGCTAACATTGTGTATTTCACTTTAATTTCGCAATATATTGCGAATGAAGGCAGTATAATAAAAAGGTGTTGGACTTATAGTTTGAGATATCTTTGACCTTGTAGGAGATATCTTGTTAATTTGTTTCCTATTTCAGATATTTCTTTTGAGCAGGGCAATATTATTAAACGGGCGTTGATTTACAAGGGAATCCAAATTATCAAATGCAAGAACTATACTATAAAAATCAAGGTGTAAATTGATAACCGAATTAAGGAAAATGTTATATGACAGTGTCGATTTTGTAATTAAAAATTACTATTATGAATATTTTGTTTCAAAATGAGACTCAAATTTAATATTTTTTTATAATTTTTTTTTTTTTTTTTGTGTGTATGGCATCACACATTAAGTGACAATAAGAATTTTTTATTTTAAAGTAAGGTTCAAATTAAGTGCTTTTTGGATAAATTTTTTGTACGCATTACATTAGATATTAAATCACGGACTTTCCTATACCTAAGCAAGCACCAAACTGCAAGACTGGTTTATAAGTATTTATGTTGTACTTAAACAATTTTGAAAGAAAGTGTGGAAATTTTTATGTTTCGTTTGTATAAAAAATAATAAAAAATCTGCAGTGTCAAGCTATTAAAGCTAAAATAAATAAATTAATTAAATTAAATTAAATGTCAAAGAAACAAGCCAACAACTATAATCGGAAAAAGCGCCAGTATTCTGTAGAATAGAACTGCAGAGATAATGAACAATCCCGAATCCTTTATTAGACAATATCTCAATCCCAAAAAATATAATACATATGAAATGAAATCCTCAAAAACACGCGTCCAAGAGACAGCAGCAACACAGGGCAGCACAACTGCACAACACAACACAAATATATAAACATGCATGATCAATATGAGGTGTGTATAATATATATACATACAGACATATCTCTATAGGTGTGAGAGAGAGAGAGGAAAAAAAAAAAAAAAACTCACCATCCCTTCCAGAAGCCATCACCTCTGGACTGAGTTTTCTCTGAAACTGGGTTCTGGGTTTGGCTTTGACCCTCCCTCATGGGATAGCCCACCGGGGGTGGAACCACATAGGGACCCTCTGCTGCTGCAGTAGCGTAGGCAGTGCTAGGTGGAGGATATGCTACTGCAAATATTCAAGAAACCACCACATACAACATCATGTAATGAAATATATAGATACATATATATATATATATCAAATTAAAGGACTAACTTCAAGAAATGATCTCTCAAGGATTAAAGAATTATCAAAAGAAAGAGCAGATAAAGATGCAACCATACCTTGGGGCTGGCTTTGATCGTAGTGACTCATGTTGAAACAGATCTAATCAAGAGAGAGAGAGAGAGAAAGAGATGCAGGAGTTGGACAGTTGGAGAAGCTGAAAATGATAAGAAAGGTTAGAGATATATTGGAGAAGGTATGAGGATCGATGACGTTGGGGTATTTATAAAACAACAAAAGGAATAGGTGGGGACGAAGATGGTGGAGTTGTTTGACTTTTGTTTTTGCTTAGTGGGCGAGAATGACGAGGACGGCTATTCCGCGTTGCAGAGATGAAACAAAGACCACGAATCCCAACTAACAAACGAAAATTAAATTCACACGTAAATAATGTTTATCATAATATTTTCATAATAATAGTTATGACATCGTTTTAAAAAAATTTATAATAATTTCGGTATAATGACTCTTATAGAACGAGACAATTCTTTGCAAGCGTAAGCTAATACTAGAATTGTTCATTTTTTTTTATTAAATTACCATTACGAATTGACACAAAATTATGAGTTTCACATTATTAAATAAATATAAAATTTATTCACTTATCTTTATACTTATCTTTATTCTTAGTGATAATTTGATAGATAAAATCGGTGACCGTGTAATATTTTTTTAATATTTTACACATTAGAATAGTAATTAGTACATTGCCGAAATGAAATGTCGAGATTATGCTTTTGGCACCCAGACATTAGACCATGGACCGCTTCAATTTGGATATATATAGTTGGCCCTCGTGTTGTTCACTTATTATCCACACATAAAAGCATGTTTTGAGCTTGGAGGAGGATAATGAAGGGAAAGGGCCAAAAAAAAAAAAAAAAAAAAAGAAAGAGAAAGAAAGAAAGAGACTTAAATATTTTTCTCCATTTTCTTTTCCTTTTTTCTCTCTTGATAGAATCAAACAAGGTAACCTCTTCCCTCCTCCAAATTTCAAACAGCGTGTTGAAAGTGTATGTTGATCTTGGGTCCGAGTATGCATTCTTCAGGAAGAACTACCGAGATGACCCGTACCCTACTCCAAGAACGGCAGATTGAGGGTGCTTTGAAGGACCATGACTTGACCAAGGTTCTCCTGAAAAGAAGGAAGAAGAAAAGAACATCTTGATTGAAAGTTACACCCTTTTGAAAGACTTTTCAAAATTCGATCAAGTCGATCAAGAATCTCCTTATCTGGTGGATGGGCCAACCAGAGTTGGACCGGGTATCCATGTCACAAAGCTTTCTCGAGTCTAGAATTCTACTATTAATCAAATGGGGTACATCCAATTCAGTACCAAATAAAAAATCTACCCTTTTAACACTCGAAATAAAAACCCAAAAAAAAAAAAAACAGACAGAAGAATCGTTAAAACAATTATGTTAAAAATAAAAATAAAAATAAAAAACTTCAAAAAAAAAAAAAACAACCTAGGCATGTTAATCAAACAGCTTAGATCAAATAGAATCAATATGCGTTAAAAAGAGTTTATCTCTAATTGCTTGTATTAATGATAGAACTATGTGCACAATAGGGGTACCATGACACCTCCACCTTTTGTGAAACCCTCTTAATATATATATATATATATATAAATATAATCTCAACAAAGATTTATTCTACTAGCACATCTGATAAATTAAAATTCTGCTTATGGCTCTAATTCAAAAAAAATATTAAAATTTTTCTGCAGTGACTATAAGTACTATTCTTGTATTCTTCTAATCCAATAAAATCAACATTCAATGAAGTATCTAATGTGCAAAGAAACCTTAAAATGTAATATTCATATGACTAAGTGAAAATTTTTGTTTCAAATTTTGACACTCATAACAAAATCTTAGTTTTGCCCGAGCTTGTATAATCAAATTTCATCAAATGTTGCAGTAAAACAAAAATATATTATAACAGAAGTACCTAATTTGATGATTCGTTGTTTATAATTTACGTTAAAAAAAGAGAAATTGAAGCTAAAAATAAGAGCTCATAGTTAATTGAATGATAATAGAGATTTCTAAAAATATGGACGGTCGGTCTAGAAGGCCCACTAGGAAGGTTGTATTCGTAATTTCGTATAGGTTAATTTGGGATCGGTGTCTTGCGTGTGAATGCACGCGTGTGAGTGCCGGACATTGTCAGGAACCTTAATAAAGTGGTTGGACCACGTTGTAGATTTTTTCAAAGTTATGACGCTAAGGAACCGAGTAAACAGATAACGTCTCCATTACTGAGAAGCACTGAATCATTATTGGCTTATATTATGGCTCCGGATCCCTGTTCCAGTCACCATTGGATGACACTTATTCTTTTTACTCCTCTTTCTTTTTCCAGTTACTCCTCTTTCTTTTTCCGTTACTTTTTTTCTTTTTTTGTTAACTTCTAACCCCCTGTCTCAGACATTTTCTCCCTATCCCAATTCTAAACCCATGTTTCTCATTCCCCCCAGAAAACGCACAAGACCAACAAAATAAACAATTGGAATCAACAAAGACGAATTAAAAAGCAAAAACGTGAAAAGTAGAGGATAGTTAATGATGAAAGATGCCAATGTTTCAAGACCTAGAGCTAAACTGGAAGTCTGGGCTACAACGAAAAGTACTTCAAAACTATAAATGCTCAATAACATATCAACTTTACACAATCAGAATGCACAGTATGCACAAAAGATGAGTTCCTTTTCACATTTTTCACTTCCCCACTTAAACAAATATTAAAACCATACTATAACCATACTTTTGGTAATTAGCACAATAATAAAGTTCATAACAACTACATTCACTTCTAATATTTGACAGCCCTACCAATCACAAAAACAAAAAAATTGACAGCCCTGTCGGTCACAAGAACAAAAAATATTGACAACCCTCAGTTAAAGTAAATATTACCATCTTCAACTTCAACTTGATTACTTCTTTGGTTGACTTTCACATTGAAAGCTATTTAACCAAAAGTCTTCATCCAATGGTTCTGATAATAGAGCTTACAAATGGGGTGGAACTACAATTAAGGTTGATCGAGATTTAGAATTACATAAACTTGAAAAATGTTAGTACTACCCAAATCCCTGTAGTAATTCAGTCATGCTGGTAGGCATGGCTCGAGATGATTGGGTTAACTGGAAAGGTTCATTAAACCTCCGGCGAGTAATCGGAACACCCATGCTAGTTGAGGAGGTGCAAGATTTATATTACTAAGTTTTCAAAGAATAAGAATAAAATGAAGTTAGAGTACAATGTGCACAAATTAGAATGATAACAAATTGCTAGAACGGAATACTTGTGACACC